>VZTY01000320.1:37565-91311 GCA_013400935.1 Turnix velox
CCCTGCCTATGACAGGGGGTTGGAACTCGATGATCTTTGAGGTCCCTTCCAACCCAAACTATTCTATGATTCTATTCTCTGATTCTGCATCTCAGCAGGGTGTTAGGAATGTCTGAGCATGTTTGTGCTGCCCTTATGGATCCTGGATGTGCTCAGTGCAGCCAGCCTGCCTTTTGCCAACAACCATCGTGGCAGAATCTCATTTTGGGAAGGTTGGGGGTGTCCCCCACCACACATTTGTTCCTGTCTGAATTATCTGCAGCCATCAGACCACTCCAGCCATGCAGATGGGGTTTTGTGTCTGTGGCTGATCCCACAATGTAATCTTTCTTAATCAGTGTTGAAACTGTTGCCTTTTGGGGTTTTTTTTTTTTGGTTTTTATCTGAGTGTTCCTACCGAGGAAGGGACAGGGATCACACAGGCATCTGCAGTACCTTTTTGTGGATGTTCTTTTTTATCTGGTGTTACATCTCTATTTAAACCTCATCTGTCTTTGAACTCAATTCTCTATTCTCTGTGTAGAAATAGCACACACAGCACAGAATGTGGTTTTCCACTGATATATTCAACTGAATAATGTTTCCTATTCCACTGCTTCCCCCATTAAGGTGCTGCTGCCTCTTCAGCCATTGGTAAACATGCAGCAGCCTCTTTCCTTGACACAGTCTTCCCTTAAATGCTTCCCATAAACTCACAACCCATAAAAGTACCTGGGATTGTTTTGCAGCCCCTCTGACGTGCCTTATTGTGCATTTATCAACATTCAATTCAATCTGCTCGTTCCTTTTGTTAGAATGAGCTGTTGGGGAGATGGGAGAGCATTTTCCAAAATGCTCATTTCAGCTTTTCATTAGCTCTTTGGCCAGTGCTATTTGTGGAACTTTCTTTCAAACATCTTGTAGCTCTGACTAATATTGATTGGCTTAAAAAATTAACCTGCAAGAGCTGCTGCTGCTGCTTTGTTATTCGGAGTTTTCATTTCACTGATGGAAACAACGTATCTGCATGAGAGTTGTAGATGCTTTGGGTGTTTCATTACCTAATTTCTGTCAGTTTGTCTGCCTGTAGAGCCATCCACATCTCCATAGCCTGTGTTTCACAGCCCCCATGGAGTGTGGAGGGGTGTGTGGTGCTTGGGGTCACAGCTCAGCATCCTGCCATGCAGAGACACCTCCTTTTTCTACTTCTTTTCTTCCTCCTCTGGAGCTCCAGGGCAGCCATTGAGCTGAAAGGAGCCCTGGTGATCGTGTACAGCAGCAGCCCCTGTGCTCCCATAGCAATGTTTAACAATTCCAGGGTTTTTTATATATTTTATGTATTATTTATGTATTTATATATTTACTGATGCCTGTGTGTCACTCACTTGTCTTTTGCACACCAAAACTCAACAGAAGGATGATCTCTGAAGCACAGGGAGTTCACCAACACAGAAGAGAGTTGTCTGGTTTCTCCCTAAACTATTTTTCTTCCAGCTCTTCTGTGTAAAAGTTCCCCTTTTTGTTTTGGCAGTGCCCTGACTCTGCTTGCAAGCAGGACCTGCTGGCTTACCTGCAGCGCATCGCACTCTACTGCCACCAGCTCAACATCTGCAGCAAAGTCAAGGCTGAAGTTCAGAACCTGGGAGGAGAACTCGTTGTGTCTGGGGTATGTAACAACTGTGATGTGTCCACAAGTCACTTTGGAGCATTCAGCCCAAGCTTTAATGAATTTAAAGTCTCTAGAACATCCTTGGAGGAAACACTATTTGAAAGGTTGAAAACAGACTTCACTTTTCTTCCCTCACCAGTGTTTGCAGACAGGTTCTCTTTACTTTTGTATAATTTACTAGTTTTCCAGACTCTTTTTTATTCTTAGTGAGGTTTAATCACTTTAATCAGCAGAGTTAACCCTCCTTCATGTCTCTGCACTGCCCTGGGACATGCTGCAATGCTTCAGAGTTGTTAATATTTCCAGTGTGCCCTGAAGAATGTGGGGATTGTTGCTTGTGCTGTGCTTTATGAGAGCTGAAAGCTGCCCTAGGCCAGCCCCATTCCTTATTTCCAGCCATTAGTTAGCAAATAACTTTTTCACTGGAGTTCATGAAAATGCTTCCTCCCATGAGAAATCTTTATGATGGATATTTGGGGGAAAGGAAGCAAAGAAAAATCCTTTATTTCTTTTATTTCTGCCATATTCTTTCTTGCCCTGGGCAGGTCTGTCTTATCACTGGTGCTTTTGCCCATGACTGAGGTAGGAGGGTTGAAGAACAGGCAGTTGAAGAACTGATGGTTCAGTTTTACCCTCTGAATCCTTCAAAGTCATGTTAAAAAAGACTTAGCATTTTCTGCCATTGAGATATTTTGAGTTTTTCCACCTATTAGCACATCTTTCCCCCTCCTCCAGACAAGCTGGATTGCTTGGAGGAGGTCTGTGGACATGATGGAGCAGCTCAGCACCTTGACAAGGAGCTTGGGCTTCTCTGCCACCCTTCCTTCCACAGCTGGGCTTCCAAGCAAAGCAGGGAATAAACACTGAGCTGAGCCTCTGGGTGATGTGCCTGGAATCCTCCAGTAATTTCTACTCTAGGTTTTTATTGCAGTCACCCAGTGTCTTCAGGATTTCCATCTCCTTCTGCCAGGGATGAGTCAAAGAAAGAGCTATCAGTGCTCTCATCTCCTTCTTTTATCACTGCTCCTCCACCAGCTCTGTCCACAGGGGCTAAACATTGCCAGGAGCAGTGTTAAGGCTTCTGGCAGATGATCAGTTTGCCAGTCTAGGGACCTCACCTGCCTAAAAGTGAAATTCTTCTTGGTGTTGACCCACCCACAGACAGCAGAGATGTGTTGGAAAGCACCTGGCACCCTGAGCAATCAGGGAATTCAGAAGAGCTTGCCTTAAATTTGACCCTTTCTTTCATGGCAGCAAGTCAAAGGCACTGAAAATATTCCCAGGTTTGATGTCTGGGCTGAGAAAAGCCAACAACACTGAGGGTTTTTTTGAGAGGGATCTGTTTCTCTGTTGAGGTTTGGGAATCACAGTGGGATGGAAGGGAAGGTCCTGGCAGCATAAAACAGCCCCTCACCCTCAACTGGGCTGGCTGATAGATACTCAGTGATTTTGGGGGTTTCCTTGAAGGGAAACTGAGGTGCCCAGAGGCAGCCAAGCTGCCGGGTCTGCTGAGCAAAGGTGCAGAAACCCAAACCCAGAACCTGCCCTGCACCCTCTTCCCTTCCCTCATAAGCTGGAGGGACCACTCAGAGCAGGTCCTTGGCACCTAAAGAGGGTTCCCACCAAGGTCACCTCACTGCTTCTCCTCCCCTTTCTTTTACTCCCTGCTCTTGGTGTCTGCCAAGTGCCAAAACTTCACAAATCCTTTTTTTTTTAACTTATTTTAATACTCTTGTAAATCAGGAACCAGCTGTGAAGGGGCTTCAGGGCTGGCTTGAAGATGCATTTTGCATCCCTCCCTTTCTAATGCAACTTGATATATATATCCATATATATATATATTCCAAGATATCTGATATATATTCCAAGATATCTGATATATATTCCAAGATATCTGATATATATTCCAAGATATCTGATATATATTCCAAGATATCTGATATATATTCCAAGATATCTGATATATATTCCAAGATATATATTATATATTCCAATATATCATAGAATCATAGAATAGTTTGGGTTGGAAGGGACCTTAAAGATCATCAAGTTCCATATCATATGATATCATATATATATTTCAATATATCATATATATGATATATTCCAAGATGATTTAAGTATTTATTATTGGTGATGAGGTTATTCCTACACCTTTTTTAATGTTCTTAGAGAATAAACTACTGTTAAAGCTTAGTCACAAAAGCCACAAACCTCTCTGATTGCCCTTAATGTGGAGGAGCAACAACCATGGCAGATGGGGAACCTCAAATTTCCAAAGCAAAACAAGAGAAATCCATTTGGAATTGCTTTTTCCTCCCAAGACTCTTCTAGAATTGTGTTTTTATGGTGTGTAACACTCAGTGTTTCTCCTTGGGCAGGTGGACAGTGCCATGTCCCTCATCCAAGCAGCCAAGAACCTGATGAACGCCGTGGTGCAGACCGTCAAGGCTTCCTACGTGGCTTCCACCAAGTACCAGAAGTCTCAGGGCATGGCTTCCCTCAACCTCCCTGCTGTCTCCTGGAAGATGAAGGCTCCAGAGAAGAAACCCCTGGTCAAGAGGGAGAAGCAGGATGAAACCCAAACCAAAATTAAAAGAGCATCCCAGAAGAAACACGTCAACCCTCTGCAGGCTCTCAGTGAGTTCAAAGCCATGGAGAGTATTTAAAGTTCTTTATCTTGGTTATTTTTTATTTCTCTTTAGCCCACTACTGCTATTTCCAGAACTCTACTTTTAATATTCTAAGGATTTTTTTTTGGTTGTTTTTTTTTTTCCACAAAAGTTTTACTATTCCTCAAAAATGTATTTACTTAATATAATTTTGATAACTTTGTTTTAGATCACGTTGGGGAAATACTTAAAATACTTAAATACTTAAAAGTTCTATCAATAGAAAGCTTCAGCTTGTGGAATTTGAGTTCATTTAGATTGCTTTTAGCAGCCAGGGGTATGTACTTCTAGTGGAAAATGATTTTGTATAATCTTGCTTTAAATAAAATATTCTATAACCAAAGAGGATTTTTTTTTTTTTACAGGAACACTTAAAGGTTAATACTAACAGTTAAATTGTGCCGCTCAGAGAGTTTCTTTGTGATCAAGGGAGGAAAATTTAAGATCCCTTAAGGGGGGTTGGAACTCAATGATCTTTAAGGTCCCTTCCAACCCAAACTATTCTATGATTCTATGATTCTATTAGTATTAGTGTGTTCCTGCTGCAAGGAACAAGCTCAAAGGAGTAGGAGAATCCAGCAGGTAGTAGTGGGAAACATCTAGAACAATGTAGCCTGGCCAGGGCTGGGTTATACTGGGAGCAAGGTGGGTATGGAGCAGTTTTAAGGTGATTTATAGGATGTTTATTAGGTTCTGCTTTCCCCAGGGTTTTTCCATCCCCCTGGGGGGGGTCACCTTCCCTCCTGGCTTTCCCAGAGGGGATTTAATCCCCCCCAGAGCAAAGCCAGTCAAACACATGAAGGTGAAGGCAAGGCCATTCCTTCTTTATTTTAATTCCTGGTTACAAATTACTAATGTATTTTGCTGCGGGACACTAATAAAGTCGCTTTTACCAGCTGGTGCATTGTTGGTGCTGTGAATGGAGCAAGCCCAGCTCTCTCCCCCTCTCCATTTTCCTCCTCCTCCCCTTTCCCAATTCAGATGCAAATGAGCTTTTCTACTCATTTCTCATAATTGCTCTGCATCTGCCTGTGGCTTTCCAGAGGCACCCAGAGAAGGCTGTTTGCTCCTGCTGCCGTTTTCACTGTACATCAGTTGTGAGAACTTTAGCTACGAGGTATCATTTCCTTGTTTTATTTAAATTTTGTGGATTTCAGTGTGTTTTACACTTCCCAGTGAAGAAACCTGCAAGGGGGGGGTAGCTGGAACTCAGCCTCTTCCCTGGATGAATTTTAGGGCTGATCCTTGGGCAGCAGCATCTTGTCTTTTTATTTATCANGAGCCCACCCTGCTGGGGCTGGTTGGGGATTTCTGAGCCCAGCAATGGAGCAAACCCCAGTGAGGGAGCAGCTGGGTCTGTCTGTTGTCACCAGGTGGGTGCCAGTTGTCACCAGGTGGGTCTGGTGTCACCAGGTGGGTGCCAGTTGTCACCAGGCTGACCCAGCATCCCCATTTCTCTAATCACAGCTTCCCCAGGGACAGTGACAACATCATGCAGTGATGCCCGGGGAGGGGAAGGAAGGGGGGACACACCAGCAAAGCCCTGACTTTATTAGAGAGCCAATTGAAAAGAATGACAGCAATTACTGCTTGATATAATTAAGCACCAGGGAAGGGCTCACACAGTCGGTGTCTCTGCTGCAGTTGCTGGTGGGGAACTGCTGTGCCAGGAGGGAGCCAGCACCGTGCACGTACCTCTGGATGAGTGCCAGGGTTTGGGGCAGCACATGGAGGTCTGGGATCAAGTGACACTGCTCCTGTCCCTGCCTGCTCTGGGATGTGCTGTCACTGTGCCAAGGGGCTGCAGCCCTGGCTCCAGCAGCAGGAACTGAGGTCAGTGGGACACAAGTCACCCCAGTGGGATGCACCCAAGATATCCTGTATCTTGTCCCTGTCCCACAGCTGAGGGGGTGGCAGCAGGGCAGAGCAGTAAAGCTGTTAAGGAATAATCCTGTCATTAGTGGGGCTGCCATTTATGAGCAGGGAAAGCAGCCAGGATGCAGCTGCTGCTGGGTTTCTACCTGCTCAGCCCTGAAATTAGGTGTTTCACCTGCTCCAGCTCACTAAATCCAGTTGTGAAACCACCAGGCTGAACAGCCCCAACTCCTTCAGCCTGTCTTCAGAAGGCTGAGACACCTCTGGGAGGAACAACAGCAGATGAGAGCAGCAAAGTCCCACATCCCTCAGCCCTTCCCACCCCACACAACCCTACAGATGGGAACACGGAGAAACTGCCATGGCCAAAGGCACCATGAGCTGAGCCTGCAGCTCCTCTCTGAGACACACACCTGCTTTTCCAGCAAAAGAAGATACTTTATGTGTTAATAACAAAGCTGTTGGCACTTTGGACCTGAGCTGGGAGCTCCTTTGGCCCAGCAGTTTATTCAAAAGTCCATTTCACACCCCTGCCATCAAAACTCACCCTTGTGCAGTGAGTTATCCAGAGCTGAACTGAACCCACAGTAGTTTCATCTTAGTTCCTGGATGATGCTGTTTACAGAGCCAAGGAGCTCCTTGAAATATCCATCTCTGTCACCTTCCTGCTGCTCCTCAGCTGCCAGCTCCTCGTACTCGCTGCGCAGGAGGCTGAGGGTGCTGCTGAGGGTCTGGTCCCCCTGGTAGAGCTCCTTGCAGAAGGCCATCAGCAAAGCCACCAACTTGAGGACTTTCTCTCGAGTGTCATGCTCTGGCATGGCCAGCAGGTTGGAAACAACCACACACCAGTCCTGCTCCACCACTGCTGGGACCAGTTTGACTTGTTGGTACTGCTGGATTTTCTCCTCCAGCTGATCCCCCTGATCTGAGTCCTCCAGCAGCACCTGTGGGAGTGGTGGGACAGGGGTTAACATAGAATCATGTGTGATAGTAGAATGGTGCCCAGAGCTGCACCAGGGTTAGGAAGGGAAACCTCTTGCCACCACCTCCACACCTTCCAAGGCTTGGGTGATGGAGTGGCTCTGTCCCTCTGCCCTGGCTGGTGGCCCCGAGTGGACTCCTTGCCTCAACCATGGCTTCTGAGAGGGTGGTGAGCAGAAGTCCAGCCTTGAGGACAGGAGAGATTGGCCAGTATGCCCAGGAGCTGCCACCAGAACCCCATCTCAGGGGCCACTTGGGTCTCTGAGTTGCCTGTAACACTCTCCCTGACCTGTTCACCAGCTGGTGATGGGCTCCTCTGTCCCCTGGGAGCTCAGTTGGGCTGTTTTATCCCATAGATTTAGGGGACACAGCAGGTACAAGGAAGGACAATACCAAGGAGACCTTCCCTTTCCTCATCCCCAGAGAAAGCTGCCTGCTGCACCCCCACTGCCCACACAGGGTTTGGGGTGAAAAGGAAAGAAGATGGGGAAAAAAAAAGCCCCTCAGAGCCTTGGCTCTGTCCCACTCACAGCCAGGCTGGGACCAGAGAGGGCAGGCAGAGGGATGGGCAGGAATCCTGCAGCAGGAGCAAAGAGGAATGGTTTGGGAATGATGTCCACATCTGCTCCCTGTCTGTGCTGCACCTCACAGTCAGCACCTGCTAAAATTTCAGGCTTGCTAAAATCATTTGCCTCTTTTACAAAAGACTCCTGGAAAACAAGCTGAGTTTTGTCTTGTTTTAAAGCCCAGATATTGCTCTGTGGTGCCTGAAAGCCAATAATCTGCAGGGCAAATTGTCTGTAAACAGAGTGGAAGGAGATTTCATTCCATTCTCTGGAGGAAGAGAAATGCACAAACTAAACAAGGAGCCATTTGCAAGCAAAGTTTGAAATTGACGTTTCCAGCAGGAAATGTTAGAAAATAAAACACTTAACACTGAGGGCTTGGGGAGGAAAGGGTCTCCCCTCAGCAGGCAGGGGCAGAGCCATGGTGGATGGTTCCCTGATCCTTGTTTGGTGGCCACAGGGTGTCCTTGTGTCCCATATCTGTCTTTGCCAGTCTATTATTTGAACACTCTGAGGTGGAAAGAGCAATGATGGTTTAATCATTGCATTTGTTGGGTTGGAAGGACCCTTCAGAGGCCATCTAGTCCAACCCATTGCAGCAAGCAGGGACATCTTGCAGCAGATTAGGTTCTTCAGAACCTCATATATCCAGGGATGGAGCCTCCACCACTTCTCTGCACAGTTCACACTTGCTCTGGGTTCCCCAGATGGTCCTCCCCTGCAGCACTGAGCCATCCCAATAGCATGAACCAGCATGGATGGTGGATCAGCCCCTGCTCACCCCTACCCACAAGGAGCTCTACCTCTCTCTTTCATCTCCCTCTGGCTTGGAAAGGGGATGAAGGTGGCAAGACCCTGGCCAGGTGTCATCTCCTCCCCCCCTGCTCCTCACCTTCTCCATGATGAGGTCGTAGAGAAGCGTCACCACACGGACGTAGAGGGTCTCCATCCCCTTCTGTCTGAAGAGGCTCCTGAGGACCTGGAGGCCACCCAGCTTGAGGAACTGCTGCTGGGCATAGGGAAAGTGTCTCAGCATGGAGGAGAGCGCAAAGAGAGCCTGGTGGGGAGAGAGGTCCATCAGTGTAGTGTCCATGGCTACCATCCCTCTTCATGGCATTAGTGTGGAGCTTCCTAGAACATGCATTCAAACCCCTCCTTGCTGAATGGCATCTCCAAGCCCTCATCTCCTGATCTCAACCCTCCCTGGCACTGCGAGGCTGCCCAAACTTGGGTGGTTTCTGCCCAAACTTGGGTGGTTTCCACCCATACTTCAAGTAGGACTGTGAGCATGTTCACTATAACAACAACCCAGTACCTGAACAGACTCAATGCCATGGTTTCTCNGTAGTTTCTGCCCAAACTCGGGTGGTTTATACCCAAACTCCAACCAGGACTGTTAGCATGTTCACTATAACAACAACCCAGCACATGAACAGACTCAATGCCATGGTTTCTCCTCACACTTCACACCCACCAGCCCTTGGTGCACAGCCCAGCAAAGGGCTAAGGATGGGGCAAAGCATGATCCAGCACCACTCAGAGAGCCTGATCCCCTTGATATGATTTGGACACTTGGGGGACATCCTCTACCCTGCACCCATGCAGATGGAGAACAAGACCATGATTTGTTTCCCAGGACAAAGCCTCTAAATGAATCATAAAATGAATAATTGAATTGTTTGGGTTGGAAGGGACCTTAAAGATCATCAATTCCAACCCCCCTGCCATAGGCAGGGACACCTCCCACTACATCAGGCTGCTCAGTGCCTTGTCCAGCCTGGCCTTAAACACCTCCAGAGAGGAGACATCCACAACCTCTCTGGGCAACCTCTTCCAGTGTTTCCCCACCCTCACTGGAAAGAATTTCTTATAAGAGGTACCACCAGCAAGTGACACCAGCCCACCTGCCCTTGCTTCTTGGGTCTCAGGCAGCAAGGGGTTAATCACCAGAAGGCAAATAGAGGCCCAACCACTGGATTTCACACTTGTCTACTTTTGGTGTCTGTGGTTTGCAGAGGGGATGTTGATGGGCTGAGGCTGCCTGGGGCAGGGCAAGGACTGGGATGCTCATCTGGGTGCCTGGCAGTGAGGAACTCGGTTCCTCTGCACACCAAGGTGGACCACACACCCCTCACTCTCCCTGGACAGATCCAAGGTGACAGCCTTGTCTTCCCCCATCCCATTTGTTTCTATTTTCCATCTCCCAACTTGCCTCTGGTAAATTGGGGGATGTTTCCAGCTCCTTTTTGAACTACAGGTCAAAGGATGGAGGAGGGAAGGAAAGCACTTTTGGCCTCACTGCCATGAATCCCTGGGAGCACTGGGCTGGAAAATCCACCAGAGTGGGAGCAGTGGGCTGCTGCCCTGCAAGGGAATGATCTGGGCCACCAACCTGTCCCCAGCCTGGAGAGATGGGAGACCACACACAGCATGGGAACTGAATTTTAAAAGCCTCTGTCATCCTAGAAAAACCCCTCAGAGGCTTTAGTAAGGCCATGTGTCGAGCAGACAACACTGAGCACACCCCTCTTGCTCTTCTCCAGGAGCTGCCAGCAGGAAGCATTTAGGCTTGCTGGAAAGAAGAGCCCTGCACCATCACCAAGGGGTTCAAGATGCCCTCTGCATGTCCAAGTGTCCCTTCCCACCCCAAAACACACTCTGCATTGAACCATGGGCACTTCAGGGAGAAATTCCTGAGCACAAAGCAGCCTGAGGTGTAACTCTCTGGCCAGGACCCAGCCTCCCCCCCCTTGTCTTTCACCTGCTGGAGGACTCTTAGCAAGGACTACAGAGGAAGGTGTTTGTGGGAGTTTGTTAAAACACTGGGAGTAAAGGCTGTTTGCAGGGACACTAAAGGTATCAGCAGGAGCTGGTGGCTCTATCACCCCACTGAACCCCTTCCCACATCATGTTAAATGGTGGCACTGGGGTTTTGGGAGCAGCCAGATTATTTCACTCCTGTAAACAGGGGTGGCATCAGACACTAAAGGAAGGGTAATGAGATCTCATGCTCCAGGGAGTACAGTGAGGAGGGAGGGAGGCAGTGAGGAAGCTCCCACCCCAACAGACAGCCCTGCACATTTGGCTGGGGGCTCTCAGCGCTCTCACAGTGCTCCAAAGCTACTGCCAAAGGCAGGACAGGGATGGCTCCAGCAATTAGCTCCTTCCAAATGTCAGCTCCCATGTTTGTTAGTCTCTGATGGTTACACCTGCCCTGCCTTTCCTCCCAGAAGCACTGAGGCCTGTCCCCCGGGTGCTGGCACAACTGCTGGCAGTGGGGATGGGGACCTGCAGGGCTGCCAGGGAAGGGGGGGTCAGCAGTGGAGCCTCCCCAGCATGGCAGAAACACAAAGTCCCACTTCTATGATGCCCTGAGTTCAGCATGAAGCTGCTGATACTCCAAAGTGCATCCCTGTCCACTCACCTTCTTCTTGACAGCCAAGGATTGTTCTGTAGCCAGAATGACCAGGAGCTTCTGCAACACTCCACCCTCCATCGCTTCTACTTGGACTCTGGGGTTGCTGCAGGGACAAAAGCAAAGGACAGGTCACAACAGAACAGGGCACAGCAGGGTTCCACAGAGGCAGGGGTCAGACCAGCCTGATGATCCCAGAGCAAACCCCACAATCATGGCTCACTGCTACAGAGAGGCTGTGAGCTCTGTAGGGACACTCCAAACACAGGATGTGACTGGTTGGGGTTGGACTGGATGACCCTTGAAGGTCCCTTCCAACTCTATGATTCTATGGCTGATGGCAACAGGCTGGTGCCCACCACATGTCCATGTCCCACCCCTCTTCTCTCTCCTATGTTTTCCTTGCAGTTGTTCATCCTCTCACTTAGCATCACATCCACTCAAGAGACTTTTATTTCAACCCTTGCTTTCCCCCTCTTGCCAGATCCTCACTTCCTCTTAACAAGATGTTGTATTTAAGTGCTGCAGCCCACTGTCAGGAAGGTCCTGCTGGTCCCCAGAGCTTCTGAATCACAAATCACATCTGGTCTTACAAACCACATGACTCTCAGGCACTACAAATGGCTAAATCCATCCCTCTGTCTGCAAGAACCAAGCTAAAATTCCAGGTCTGGATGTAAACAGTTGCCCCAGGTGTAGGCAGATGAAGACAAGCACTGATCTTCATCTCCCATGTCCCCAAGCACCAGCTGCCTGAGCAGACCAACTTCAGCCACATGGATACTTTGCAAACCCACCTCTAGTACATCTTCAGAGGTGGCAGAGAGGCCACATACTACAAATTCTCTCCTGGGCAGAGCTTTCACAGTCAGATGATCCCAGCTGACTGCATCCCTGATCCCTGCTCTCTCAAGCTCCAAGGAAGAGCTCCACTACTTCAGCTTCTGCTCAGTTTTGAAGCAGCAATTGCAAAAGGTCACACAACTCTGCTACTGCAAACTACTCACTACCAGAAAGCCACTGCAGCAGCCAGTGCCAGGCACCGTCCAAGAAATAAGAGAGACAGAGGCAGACAGGGTCATACAAAAACAAAAGCAGAAGACAAATGGACTTGGGCAGCAAGCAGCTTTGAATTAAACCCAGGGCTCCAAGAAATAAAGCAAAACACTGAGCTTCTCAGTGGCAACCTCTCCAAAGCTCCCTGCTCCAGCCAGCCTTTGCTTCTCACACCATTAGGAGTCACCCAAAGCTCAGAGGCAGCACAACTACTGTGTGGGTCCCTGACTGCAAACTACCAGGCTGACCTGAAGAAATGGAAAAGGAGATTATTGAAAGCCACCTTCCTTGCCTCCTTGCTGTGGCAGCCACCCAGGCAGAGCCATAGTGCAGGCAGCGAGGAGAAAGAACAAGCCAAGGGCTTCAGGATGCTTCTGCTGAAAAGATTTTCACAGAGTGGTCCCACACGTGCACCCAGAGACTTCCCTGAGCCAGAACTGGGAGTGAATCAGCTTCTAGTGCCCCCAAGGAAGAACTGGCACCTGAGGCATCTATCTCCCATCCTATCCCTGTCAACAGGCACAGCAGAGTCTTCTCCTGAAGAAACAGGATGTTTCCTGCAGTAGTGAATGAATTCTGCTTCTACTTTCAGTCCACAATAGAAGTATTGGTCCAGAATGCAGATGGATTAGTAAGACAGGCTTGTGGGTAGGTTCCTTTGGGAATCCAGAGACACAACACCCAGAAGGCAGCAAGGAAATGCAGCAGTGAGAAGCAATACATGTCCTCAAGCTACTTAAAGTGCCTTTGGCAGCAAGTTGGGATGGCTAAAGACAGCCATGCTCAGCACTACAGCATCAAACCTTCTCCTGCAGAGGCTGGGCAACCCCAAAACAACCACAACTCCTACAGGAGATGTACAGACACAACCTTCCTACTGTAAACCAGGCAGCAGCAGGAAGAGGAGGTATTTCCCAGCTCTGTTTTTCCAGCAATGATGGCTTTGGCCTCTGCCTTTGTGTAATTTGGGCCTGTGTTGGCTTCTGCTTTAAGTTTTTTTCAGGGGGAAGGCTCTTCTCTGCCTGGCACATCACCAGCAACACTGCCAGGTATATTTTCAATGCTGTGAACAGAGTGAAGGAGAAGCAAAGAAACCACAGCTGGCCCCAAGGAAGAACTGGCCACTTTGGCACTCAATAAAACACAACTTTTGATCCAAAAACCCAACCAAAATTTCATGTGCAAGTCACTCCAGGCAAGAGAGAGCAGAGTAAGTGCAGAACAAGGTTGCAGGCAGGCCCTTCTCTGAGTTACATCATGCTGAAAGGACTTCTGAGCTGGAGAATCTCTAAGTGCCATTGTAGGAAAACTGTGAAGCAACAGGTAGCCAAGCTCTTTTGTCACAAATAAGTAATAAGAACTCTTTACAGCAAGGGACACAACTGCAAAATTGGTATGCCTTTTAGTGCTTGGTTTTTCACCTGGAGAATTAGATCTAATTAAAACCTCTGAACCATGGAGTTTTTGCCAAGAAGCACCTCTAGAGGTTGGGAAGCCTTCCTGGAATGTGGGCGTGCTGCTGCTCACTGACAACAGTTCTGCTGTTAAACATCTCAACTACCAATAGGCCAGGCTTCACACTAACAAAAAAAAAAAACTCATCTGAGGGTTTGGAAAACTCAGCACAGATCTGTACAAATTACCCTGTCAAGCCCAGGGAAAAGCAGCTTGAACAAAATAAATACAATGAGACAGAGTGTGGAGCAGTGGCATGGGAAATTCAACCTGTGCTAATCTGCTAATGGATGAGGAGAAGGAAACTCACTCAAATTAAACTCTGAGCCTGGGACTGAGACAGACAATGATGACAGTGATGGCATAAATTTGTGTGTGCTCAATGCAGGAGATTAACCAGTCTCAAAACTGAGTAAGGAAGAGCCAGGAGGCTACAAAAACTCAACACAAGTGCTCAGGTTCAAGTAACTTTCCAAGAGATGTCCCTGTGTGCTAAACACAGCCCTGGTTGTCCCAGCAGGACCCACCCAGACTCCAAGGTCCTCACTTCCAAGCAGCCATCACATTTATCTCTCTCTCACCCTGAACCAGAATGATTGATCTATGCAAAAAACTGCCTGGGACAAGTAAACTGCTGTTCTTCACATTGGCTTCGGTGCACTGAGCAGAGATGGAGAGATTGAGGACATTGCCTGGAATCTCTACTGCCTGCAGATACCCCTGCTATCATCTTCAAGAAGCTCCTGGCAAAGCTCTGCCCCTCACAATGTGGGTTTTGTTCTTGGGGCAGAAGTTCCCAAACTTTTTTGAGATCCTAAATCATGATCAGCTCAGGGCAAGGATCACCAGACTCTCTTGATACATATCCTGAAGTTAAAATCCTCTTTCCCAGAGTGTAGTCTGCTCTCTGTTCTTTCAAATACAGTCCAGGCTGATCCTCCTCCCAGCTCAAGATGCCCCTGCTGCCTGCAGACCTCCCTGCTTCTCCCCACCTCTCCCAGGGATCTCTGTAGATAGGCACAGTGCCATGGCTGCCCCACATGCTCTCAGGAGCAAGATGCACCCTTTTAAGGATAGAAACATGGATGTTTCCTCTTCCTGAAGCTCCAGGAGTTGTGCCTTTGCTGAGCACAAATTTATCGTGCTGTTTTGTCATGTCTCCTCAGTGGCAGCAGGAGGGTGATCATGCCCTTGGGCAGAGAGAGGGGGGGAAAAAAAACAAAAGCAGGGGAAAAAAAAAAATAACAGGGGAGGGAAAGCCACCAGAAAACCTCCATCTGAGCCTGTTTGCTGCAACTCACAGCAGCAGAAGAAAACACTCCATTTTCTGCCAGTTTATATTTCACCATGTTGGAGTTATAACTTCCCACGAGGGGCCAGAAATTATTACAGTCAAGGCTTGTTTGCCAGAGCAACTGAAGCCTCAGCAGCTCACCTCAAGCCTCAGTGGAGCACAGAAAGGGGAGCAAAAGGAATGAAAACAAGGGCTGATGGGCTGCCATCAGCACTGTCAGAGTAAAACTGAAATGAAGCTGTTTCAGGACCTCAGAGACTGGTTCCAAGCTTTGCCTTGGGCAAGTGGTGAAGGCAGAGATGGGATCCAGCATCTTCCACCAGGTTGGAGTGTTTAAGATAGAACCACAGCATGGTTTGGGTAGGAAGGGATCATAAAGACCATCCCCCAGCCCTGGGCAGGCAGACCTTCCACCAGACCAGTTTGGTCAAAGCCCCATCCAGCCTGGGCTTGAACACCTCCAGAAATGAGGCAGCCACAGCTTCTGTGGACAGCCCATGACAGGGGGTCAACCACCCTCAGCATAAAAAAATCTCTTACTTGTATCTAGTCCAAATCCCCTCTTTCCTGTAGCTCTTTCAGGGACTGGAAGGGGCTCCAAGGTGTCCCCAGAGCCTTCTCCATCAACTCTCCCAGTTTCCCCTCGCAGCAGAGGGGCTCCAGAGCATCTCCAGCATCTTCTCTGGAGCAGCAAGACCTTATTTAGCATAAGGATGACTACTCAGGAGCCCCACCAGCATGAAGGAAGCTTCCAGAAGGAGACCCAGACTCACAGCCCAAAGAACAGCCTCTCCTAAAGCTGTAGTTTGTAATGTCCCCCACACCTCAGCTGCCTCACACCTTGTGTTGTGCTGCTAGGAACCCTCTCATGCAATGTTTTCCAGACATTATTTTGGGCAGGGTAAGGAACAGCAGTGGCACAGGGGATGCAGCTCCTAAAAATCCAGTATAGCCTTCTCTGCCATTTTGACTGGCAAACTCAATGCATAGAAACAGGTTTTACTGAAGGAAGGGGTTTTTTTAAGAGTACTATCTGTGAAGAAACAGCCTTACTCTGCTCCTCCTAGGATAACCCCTGCACAAATTTAGCAAAGACTTCTCAAAGCTTTACCAGACTGCATGTGTGAGGGGTGTAGGAAGACTGAGAATCAGCAACACAGCCCCAAGGCAAAAGCAGCTCTTGAGTTAGATGGGGATTTGCAAAATTAGATTTAGGTTTAAAATTTAAAAAAAAAAAAAAGAAAGCCAAGTGGTGAACAGGGACCTGGGAAGCACAGAGCCAAGGGGCAGGCAAACACCTTTGTCTCTACTGCTCCAGCAAGGACACACAGAGAATATTTATTTCTCAGCCTTTGTGCTCTACAAATCACATGAAGACTTTAGGAGAAAAGAGTGTCACCTCTGAGCATCCTGCTCAAACCAGAGAAAGACCAAAAGGAGATGCAAGTAGGGGGGTGCAAAGGAGGAGACTGAGCACAGAAGATTGAGATTCTCCTGCCCTGGCAGTGCTGTTCCACAGTGCTGGTGGCCACTGGCTGCTGGGCTATGCCAGCATCTTCCCCAGGGTGCAGGGCTAAGTCTGGAGCTCGAGTCTTGAGCTCATGCTTTTGATAAGGATGAGAAAAGGCCTGATAATCATGGGGTTAGACAGGACTTAATGGGTCTCTCCTCTCGTCAGACTGAGCAGCCTGCAATGCCACTGGGAAATCAAAGCTGGGATCAAAGCCTGTAAGTCTGTGAAGAAGCCTAAAAAATTTAGTGTAGTCTATTTAGTTTGTGCTATAACCTGGGGATCAGAAAGAGGCAGCAAAGGCAGCATGGCTTATCTCACTCTGCCTCTCCACCCGTCCCCCTCCCCAGTTCTCACTCCAAAAATCTGTTAAGGAAGAAAAGAAATGCACCAACACTTTGCTATAAAGAGAACAAAGTGCTCAGAGCTGAAATGTGCCTACAATGGCATCACCCTGAAATACAGTTCCTCAAGCTTTTCCTGATTCCATGTGCCTTTCAAACCATCACAGCCAGGTAAGAATTTGAAAGGTGATGGAAAAGGTCATTTCTGGGAGCCCTGGAAAGCAAAAGCAATCCAAGCAGAGTCACACCTGAAAAGGCCAATGACTTTTTCAGAGGGTTCTATACTAGAAGGATTTCTGACAGCTCCTGTAAGTACACTGATGTTAAAAACACCTGGTAAATAAGAGATAGAGAGATAAAACTGCTCATGACAATGTTTTAAGGTTTGACTGGGAAGAAGAAAAAACAGACTGAACTATAACTGTGTACCTGAGACTCTGCTTAAGGGCAGAAGAAGAGGCAGGATGATCACTAATGAGCTCATTAATACTTGTACAATTGAATTTTAGATTGTAGGTTTAAGGAAAAAAAAAAAAAGAAGAAGAAAAAACACTAAAATAGATTAAATGAGAAGTGACATAAGTAGAAAATAGACTTTCCCGTGGCATTCAATGCACTGACATCATGAACTATCCCCTTTGGAAAGGGCTGCAAAGCCACCACAGCAAGCCCAGATGTCTCTCAACCTTCTGCTTCTCAGCCATGCACCATCTCCTTTCCATCTTTGCTCATGAGAAGAGGGCAACAGGGACAACTCAACACAATCTGCAGAAACAACCACCCTGGCTCTGCCATGTGGTGCAAAAATATGATGGTGAAGTGCTGGGTTGGTGAAGCTTTTTCAAAAAATAAACATTTAACAGGAGCTTTTTCATTACTGCAATGTCTCACACTACTGAAAAGGAGACAGGAGCAATATGAGATAAGAAGATGATGATAACAAAACCCAAACCCCAACCAGGATGGCTGCAACTACTCAAAGTTAGGGGTGAAGTACAGACACCCTCAAAGTCCCCACCAAGATCCACAAGGAGCTGAACTGGCCTAGAAAAGCTTCATCCCTGAGCATCAGCTCAAACCTGAGTTTACCACATACAAAAGCCTTCAGAGCTGTGACTTAAGGAGATTAAAAACCACCCAGAAAAATGGAGCCCTGAGTAGTTGTGTCGATCAAAATACAGTGGAGAAGAAAGAGAGGGTGAGGGGGGAAAACCTGACAAAAGGAAAACTAGGTTTCACTGAGGCAACACAATACAACAATTTCCTATGAAATACGTGAGGCATAAAAGGGATGTTAGATGTTCAAAAGCACAGAATATAGGAGAGACATGAAAAAAAGAAAAAAAAATCTCCACTTCAATGCAATGCTGCCTTCTCACTTTCCACCAAGCCAGGCACTCATTGCAGTAGCAGGGGAGCAGAAGCATCCCTGTGAGAGCAACACATCTCAACGTGACATAATGGATTCCATAGATGCAAGTAGGGGCTTTAATAGGCAATTAGGTTATTGAGTATTTGTTGCTAAGAGGAGAATAGAGCTACAGAGAATAAGTTGGAGCAGAGTATGTGATTCTGTGAATTTGATGGGCTAATGCAATATTTAAAGGGAGGGAGCATGAGTCACCCGGGAGAGGCAGAAATAGAGGACTGTGGGCAAAAAGCTTGGCTTTTGACCATGTATCTGCATCCCAGTCACTTCCAAGGGATAGCTGAGCTCCTTCTGAGCCTTGAAATGTCCCTGCTGAACACAGGATGGTCATAATGTCCCTTTCCATAAAGGCCACTGCCCTGGGGATGCAGTGACATTTAGTTTAAGAGGGTAAAGCTGTGCTCTCAGACAGGCAGTGCAAGTGGGAATTACCTGATGCAAGTTTTTGGTCTTCTTTGGTCCTTTGCAGAGGTGGAAGAGTGGGGCAGAGCTACTTCTAGTGACATGTCATGGTCACAAACCATGGAGAGCCCCATGGGGTGAGGACCCAGCTTGCTGAAGCCCATAAAGGGCAAGGCTGAGGTGCCTAATATTTCATAACAGGGAAAAAAACCCATAATCAGATGAGCTGCAGGGTTGTAATGAAGCATAACAGATGGATAATTAGATTTATATGAAAAGCTGTAAAAGTAAGTAATTAAATAAAAATACAGAACACTGAATCTGCCACCCCACAGTGAGACAGCTCACAGTGACACAGAAAAACCCCTCAGTGGCAGAGCTGGGGACTCCATCCACAGGTCATAGAATCATAGAATAGTTTGGGTTGGAAGGGACCTTAAAGATCATCGAGTTCCAACCCCCCTGCCATAGGCAGAGGAACTGGCAGATGAAGATGACAAACCACTGTCCATGATATTTGAAAGGCCCCAAGCAGCTGGGGGAAGATTTTCCGGACGGGAAGAGGGGGAAAAAACCCCCCATTTTAAAAAAGGGGAAAAAAAAAAGATCCAGGAAACTACAGGCCAACTCTGTGCTGGCAAAATCACATGGAGCACCTGAAGGTGCTGCAAAAGCACATGGAGGATGATGCTGAGGTGATTGGAGGTGATCAACATGGCTTCACCAGGGGCAAATCGTGTCTGACCAATTTGGTGGACTTCTATAATGGATTCACAGCATCAGTGGATGAAGGAAAAGCAACTGACATCATCTACCTGGACTTGTGGTGGCAAACACTGGAGCATACAAGGTCTGAGTGGGTCTGTGCTGCTGCTGCAGAATTCCTGGACAAGATCCTACTGTGACAGCAACTGGGGCAGATTTGCAGAGCAGTATCCCTGCTGTGTCACACTGAGCACAGCTCAAGGCACACAAAGTTACTCAAATAGTCCCACAAAACCTATTCACATACCTTAGGTAACATGAAAACACTGCAAAAAGCTGTCTAAAAGCACAGCAAGAAGGAAAACCTTAGTGCTATAACCCTCAGATTCCTAACCTTCCAGCTTCTATTTCCCCCTGGCACTGTGTGTCTATAGAATTCACACTACTAATGATCTCGAGAGACACTAAAAGGTGGCCTGAGGTGACGACCTTCGATTGTTATTCCCTTTATTTGTTTGCTTGCTCATTTGAGCTGATTTTTCTTTAAGACAAGTGCTAATAAGAAAGCCTTTGCCTGGCACATCCCTGTTGGGACCGCCAGCAGAGCTCAGGCACTCTCCAGCTCTTTAACCAGACACAAAGAGAAGTGTGAGAACAGGCACTTCTCTCCCTTCCAGCAGCATCTTCACCATGCTCTGTCCTATTTTAACCCTGCCATCTGTTCCACAACTCTATGCCTTCCTCTCATAGCTGAGGAAGGCAGCACATTGCATCAAGCAAATCTTTCTATCATCTCCAAATCATTTTGCTTAGGGATGCACCCCGAAGCAGCCCTGGGCACCACAAGGGAAGATCTTGCCCTGAAACAAATTCTCATCCCTTACCAGCCTCCTTTCAGACCACCCTACTCCTCTACAAGCAAAGGAAGATGCTGGATCACAGGGGGAATCACACCTACCACATGTCATGTGTTAAACTCTGGCTGTTCCCAGTTCCACTAGGTTTAACAGTGCCATTAGAAGCATTTCAGACTAGAAAAGGAGATTTGTTTTACTGAGTCATGATTCAAAAAGGAGACTTTGTTCCATTTACAAAAGCAAATCACACCATCTCACAAATGCCAAGCAGAGATTTCAGCTCCCAAAGCAAAGCCTGGGGAATGCTTCCAGCCAGAAGGAGAATGCAAAAGCAGCATCTGCAAAAGATGGGAAAACTTTTTTTTTTTATTTATCTTGTTTTCCTAAACAGAAAACACGACATGTGGAATGCCAGCTTCTTGGAGAAACCCAACTCATTCTGCATCAAACAACATTAAAGGAAGGGAAAAGTGATGGCCCCAGTGCCACCACAGGACCAGGGAAGACAATGCCAGAACATCCACAGATGAATCAAGCCTGTTCCTAGGTGGGGAGCCCTCAAGGAAAACTTGGGAGTCACAAAAAGCACCAGCAATTCTTCCTGCTTTCTGATTCATCCCTCCTCAAACACCCACACACCACAGCAGAGGAGGCTGAAACTGCTACATTTAGGATGACATTTAAAAATCAAGGTTGTGCTGCTGATGGTCATTAAAAATCCAACAGTATTTTTCAGAAACAAGTGGGTACTCACATCGGTGTCACTGTCAAATCTTGGCACAGCAGTGATTTTCCTAGTAGTTTCAGATAAATGGTAAAGGAAAATTGCACCCACCTATAATTACTGTTATTACTGCTGCTGTTTTTTAAACATTCACCATATACCTTCAAGTTTTCTAAATACAAAATAAGGCAGAAACATTTCTCCAAATCTTTCTAAGCATCAGATTTGTCTCACTTACTATTTGATACCTAAAATCTAGCTCAGATGAGCTGCCCAGACAGCCTGGGGAATGTGTCCCAGCCTGTGTTCTGCACTGCCCTGGAGTCCTGCCACCAGCTCTGGATCTCCATGGCACTTGCTCAGGGCAACTCTGTGGTCCAAGTCTTTAGATTCACTCTATTTTGAAAAGTCTGAGGAATTCAACAAGCAGAAATGCTGTGGGAGTTGGACTCCTGTCTTCCAATGGGATGACATGCCTTTTGGAGGTGTCTCTGTCCCCTGGTTGGAGATGGAGCCTGGGTTTGTTATCTCAGGTGGACATTCAGAATGAAAGACTGAAGCTAGGTGAGCTGGATCCCATTTTAAAAGAGAGGGTGAAGGAAACATCTAAGGATGTCTGAATCAAGCTGTCAAGGAGTTCAGATTGCTAAGCTAGCTGATAAAATACATTACTGAGGCAATGAATGAATGTCTATATAAAAGAAACAGAACCACAGCAGGTACCATTGGGTGCTCAGAAAGGTTTGGACCAAGGAGATGAAGCACATTCAAAAGGAAAAAAAGAAACATTTTGCAAAAAAAGATAATTATACAAAGGAGAGGGGCATTTCAGCAGTGTGTCCTGTATCACTGATGATGGAGAGAACAGATTCCTCAACAAAGGAAGTGGACATGTCACTGAAGTTTTAATGACCCTAAAAGCAAAGGGAAAAAGCCCTTATCTCTGCTGCAGTGGAGGGGGCAGCAAACAGACAGACTTGAAATGGTTAGGAAAAGCCAGAAGGGTCTTTAAGATTTTTTGTAATGAGGAATACTGACAGAGGTATGTTCTTAGAAACAGGAGATAAGAGCTTAATCACCAGGGCAGAAAAAGCTCAGAGAGTGGCTGCAGAAGATGAGATTTCAGGATTCAGAAACAGTTTGAGTGAGGTGAAGGAGGAAGCAGGGTTCCATTTATTCAACACTCTGGAACGGTGGAAAGACATACACTAGGCAAATGGTAGTTGTGATGATCACTTCCCACTGCTAGACTTGGTTAAGAGAGGACAGGAAGGTGACACAACCAGAAGTTCACACATGTGCTGTGAAGGCGCAGGAGGAGCTCAGACTTGCCAACAATTGTTGGGATGCAAAGTCCTAGTAAACAAACCTGTGTCTGGGTTCCCATCTGCCTTGTACCATGCAGAGAGGGAAACCACTGTCCAAGGAGCCTGCCCTGGGGGTGACAGGGTGCTGTGTTTCCTTTCAGAATCATTAGAAGCTCTCAAGCATCACTTCAGAAACCAACCACTCTGAATGGGTGCTTCCTACTCAGACAGTTAGCAGTAAATCCACAGAGGACAACCTACACTGAGTGAGTGTAGAGCATCTCCTTGCCGACGTCCATCAGCTCAGCACACAGCAGTTCCACTGATTTCAAGCCATTTACACCAAGGAGGTTGCCACAGCTTCCAGCTGAGCACACAAACCCTTCAAGATGAGCTGCTCAGCAATAATGACGAACGACACGAGTGCATCATCCTCCCATGGCCATCCCCTGGAGTGTGAAATGCTGGCCTCCTTCCCAAGCAAAGCTGCTACTACCTCCCACAGACAATATCCACTACTGATTTGTGACGATGAGATCAGCAGCCACAAATGTCTTGCCTTCTCCTGTCCTTACATCCTTCCCTCTCTGCTCCCCCTGCAGCAGGGGGAAGGACACCAGCATGCCACCAGCCCAAAGAGGATCAGTACAGCTCATTATCCTCCTCTATCACATTGTGCCAACTCTTCATCTGAGCCCAGACATTGACTGATGGTTTTCATTCATGATGAGATGAAAACCAAGGTGAGATGTTCCTCAGGCTGGGCAATGCAGAGGTAACATGGGTGATGTGACCTGTATAAGCAGCTGACTGGAAACCACCACCCCATGGAGCATCAGTCATCACACTGATCCACCTCCTTCCCACTCCTCTTTTGCTCCTCATGCTAAAGTAAGGAAAAAATTCTCATTTTGATCTCAATTGACCAATGGATATCATCCCTTCTCCTCCTAGGAGGGCTCACTGGACAATAAGACCTGGAGACAAACCCATTAGCACATTTGGAAATAGGATTTGGACATCTCAAAAGAACAATGGTGTTCAAATTCTCTTTTGTGTGCCTTCTCCATCAATTCCCCAAAGACAGCCCAAATCTTCTAGCGTGGTTGCCATGAGATGAAACTGGGCAGGTTGCCTGTCCTCAAATGCTCATCCATGTTTATGTCCTTCATGCTACACTGTGACAGCACATCACATAAAGCCTTGGACAATCTGGGTCCACACATTTATGGCACCACAGCACAAATCTGGGGACCTACAGCTGACTGTGGACATATTCCTTGTTTGTGGAATGTAGGCCACAAAGCTACTTTAGCTCTGCTTTTGCTTGTAAATCAGGAGCTTACATATGTAATTGGCCAAACCATAAGAGCAAACAACAGCAGTGGTCACACTGTGCCAGCAATTATTCATGCCTGTAATAAATGCCTGTAAAATTGAAAGCCAGACTTCAGAAATCTGGATCCTCTCTGCACATATAAAAAAACCAAACAAAAACTCATTTACAAGGCTTGGCCCATGGAGTTTCTCATTTTGGAGGAGAGATTGAGGGGGGGACAGATTTACTTTATTCTTTCTATAAAAGCACAGCTCATGCCTACGTTTAGGTCACAGATTATTCTGGCTGTGTTTCAGAATTTCAGAATAAACTCAGTGACAGGCACAGAGAACAAATCTGCCCTCCCTATTAACAGAATAGCTCTTTGGGAACAAGCACAGCTGATCCCCATCCCTCAGGATATGGGAAACAGAGTGGATTGTTTACAGACAGCTCTTCCTCCCTGCCTCTCCTGAGCCAGCAGCTGGCCTGCAGATGAACTGTCATCCCTGGAGATGATGTACAACCCCTGGCCCTACCACTTTTTGGGCAAACAACCACACAATGCTACTCCCTGTGAGATCAGAGATGCTGACCTGATGTCATGTAGAGGTCCAACCAGTTAAGGATGGCGTCTGTGCTGATAAATTCCTCCTTGGGGTCAAGCTGCAAACAGCCACCGTGCCTCTCTTTGCCCTCTTCAAGCAGCCCTGGCCATGGCTCAGTGCAACAGGGCAACACAAACACTCAAGGACTTGCAGGATGAAAGGCATGATGAGATCATTCTTTTTGCATTCCTCACTCACAACACCACACCAACCCCTATAAAACTCTTCTAAGACACTGCTGCAAATCAACATGGCCTTCCTTGATGGCAAAGACTCCACTAGCAACAGAAGTCTGCCCACTGGGTGGTCCTTGCAGGCTCAGCAGACAGCACCCTGCTGAGAGACTATCAATTTTAGTCTTTGAATTGCTTCAACAATTCCCAGAGTTGATATGGTGAGCACACAGAGTGAGGATTGAGTGACTGCCAGTGAGGTAGACCTACAGCCTGATGTTCTGAGAGGTACCACATAGTTATGGGTGACCACCAGCCCTTCACAAAGCAGAAAGAGGCACAGAACTTATCTAAAACACACTGGCACAGAACTTACCTAAAAAGCATGTCCTAAAAAGCAACATAGCAAGTCTTCTTGGTCCCTGCTAAGTGAAACACATGGTTTCCTATCACAAGATTCTACCAATGCCCTTCCATGCACACATCCACATGCACTTGCTGGTGAAGGGCTTCAGGGAATGTGGTCCAGCAGATTCACTGGCCCAGAGTACCTCCAGCACCAAGTCAGCCCCTTGTTTACTCAGCGCTCACTAAGCCACAGCAGATCCTTCCATTCCAGCAGCAGCTTGAATCATAACCTTCAACATGCTTTGGACCTCCAAGATGAAGAGGTCTGAGGTACCAACAGATGTTCTTAACCAGGAATCAACTATGCCAAACTCTCCTTTGGCATTTCTGCGTGTTTTTCTGCTGCTTTCAGCAGCACAAAAGGGAAGAACTCTCTAAGGACTGCCGTCTCCCTTCAGAAATACTCTGTAACTACCAACTTTTAGTATCTTCTGAAGGAAACTGCATTCATCACTGTTCAGAAGGGACCTTTTGGCCTAATCCCCACTAGAAAAACTGCCAAGCCGATCCTCCCATCTCACAATTAACAGTGAGAGAGACTTAGCTTTATCAGGCAAAGCAGTGCTGCTATGACAACAGGAACGGGAGACTTGTTAAGGTACTCATGGAGAGGGATAACGAGCAATCACAGCTCACAGAGAAGGCAGAAATCAATGAGAGCTGTTGATACTGCAATATTTAGCCAGATCAGGCCAGGTATTCAGAGAGCTTTGAAAGGTTGATTCGTGTGGTTAGGGTAGGATGGCAGTGAGTACAACTTCTGAGGACAGGCAGATTCCTGGGGAGTAGAGATGAATATTCATGAAGGAACTGGGTTTGGGAGAGGAAATGAATCAAGTGTGACAAATGCCGCCTATTAGGAAAAGAGGGTGGTGTCTATTTTTAGTGGAGTTAAGCAAACATTAAAGCTCACTCTCTAAGAACTCCAAATAATACCACTCACTGGCTCTGCCTCTCCACCACCAGATAAGAATTTAGCAGCACACTGCCAACCAGCCAAAACCCACTTGCCTGAACAGAAGTTTTCCCATTTAGCCCCCGTATGTGTTTTATAAAAATAAAAGTTTTCATCTCCAATCTGCATAAGATGATGTGACAGTTTCCACCAGGATTTTTTTTTTTCTTTCCCCCCCCCGTTCTCCAGAATCATCATAAGGCTTGAAGGAACCTTTTTGAGACGGAAGAAAATGCTGCATTCAAATCTCCTAAAAGAGCACTCACGCCGAGCTGTAATCACTTCAGATGCACAGAATTATCAGGAGGAGAAAATTCATCTCACTTAGAATCAAGACTCAATTTGAAGCAGAAAGGAAGAGGCTTTAGTTTGCTGCCGTGCCAAGCACTCAGACTTTTCACTGAAGTCAAAGAAGCTACAGCTGTTCTGAACCATTGAAAATCATGCCCAGAATCTCTAGTGAAATTTGTTTGCAGAGATAGCAGCAGGCTGATAAGGATGTTGACTCTTCCAAATAGACCCACATTATTTTATATTTTTAGAGATACTTAGCCTGCCTATTATTATTATTAAGCAGAGGTGGAGTATTTACTGCCTCCTTCTCGGAAATCTGTGAAAATGCTGCCTTTCAGCAGGCTCCTCTTTTCTTCTTGGTGAGCATTAAAGAGTTTCCTTCTCACTTTTCATGCCTATAAATTAGCTGCTTAAGTAAGACAAAAGGGAAAAAATACTGCCTGATAAAAATACCACCATCTCCACAAAGCTATCTGAGCACAACCTAAGGTGCTCCCAAGCTGAGATTCAGACCACAGGAGTTCACAGAGGTCCTGCCAGGACTGTCCTGATAGTTAATATTTAGAAAACCCCTGTGCAAGGGGAGAACACGAGCCAGGGGTGAAACACACTTGCAGCAAACTCCTTCTAGGCTCAGATGGTTCCTTCACTCTCCCCTGCCACACTTTTCAAGCCAAAATGCCCCATTTCTAACTTCTCCACCTGCAACACCACGAGGCTTCACCTCCCCTGAAGAGCTCCAAACATGCTCTTACAGATGCCTTACAAAGAAGTGGCTCTGAAATTAGTCATGGCAAGTATTTATTACCAATACCTGCCTGCAGCACCAACCATGCTGGGTGAAAACCAGCAGCTGAAGGACACAATCTCTCCCCCAAACAGCCAAACCCTGGGGAATCTGTGCACACAGGCTCATCTGTGACTCTAGATGTCCCCTGAGCTTCCCTCCCTGACCTCTCCCTCCCAACCTCCCCACCATTCTCCCTCCAACCAAGTTAGGAAACTTCCCCTCCTGTCATCTGGAGGGGAAGATGCCTTCCATTAAGAAAGTAAAGCTCATTACTGGGTAGTGGGGCCTTTCATCATTCCCAGCACAGCACAAGTGGTTGGGTCTCACTAGGACAGCACCCAGCACTCACCACCTATCACTATCACCTCCTTGGCATCAAGGTGTTGTTTGTCACTAAAGTTGGTCCTATTGTCCTTTAGAGAGCCCATCTCCATCCCTCCCTGCACTGGCCCTCAGCAACTGTTGCCATGGTTATTACATTTGAGTGCTTTTCATCAAGAAGATGCTGCAACTGCTGAATTTTCTCTTGCAAGAGTTATTTAGGAATAACTAGTTAGTAAGTAGGAATAACAGGTTCAGACTGCCCAAAGAAGCCAGTGATCCCAATTATTTTTGCTCTGATCCTGCCCTTCTTTCTCATTTCCCTCAGGTTTGGGTTTAAAGTGGGGGTCAGAGATAAGCAGAAGAGAAGGAACATTTCCTGAAGGGAAACATACTGAGCTCTGTCAGGAGATTAAAGGTCTCTTTTCATTCATAGCCTCTGTTTTCCAATCAATCATAAATAGGCTGCAACAAGACACAGCAATCAACCAGGAAACATTTACCCTTACCTATTGAGCTCAGGGGCAGGAATGAGATGTGTTTTCCAGCTCCATCATGTTAATTGTTAACCAAGATACTATGGGCAAAGCCCTAAACCTGTTCACCAGTCAAGAGGACTAACTGACATCCTAGCGCTCTCCTCCTGCATGGCAGGGCTGTGTCTGTGTCAGTGGCCAAAAACAGATCTTGCAGGAGGATCCAGCCCACAGCACTGCCAGGGTGCCAGCATTCTGCCTCAAGAGGTGGCCGAGTTTCAGACCTACTTTTGGCACCACAAAGTGAATGAACAAAGCCTGCTCCAGAAAGCCAAGGCCATTTTGTTTAGCTCTCATTGAAAGATCTGAAGAGTGACTGGGTAATGATGGAGCTGGTTTCCCCCTGCAGATGGGATCCCACAGTGTAGTCTGTTAGGCTTTTTAATGACATAAATGCCTTTTTCTGCTCTGTGTTATCCCTGGCACAGGGTTTGGGTAGGGAAGGGCATACCACAGGGACATCTAAAGGAAACTGGAGGAACCTGCTGCAGCCTGTGCATCCACCAGCACCAACATTTCTCAAGTCCAAGCTCATTCTAGCAGAGGGGGCTGCCTGAGGCACCAAGACTCAGCCCAAGGAGGGATCCAAAAGTGGGAAGATTACCTCAGCTGCACTCACAGTGAAGAGCTCAGGGGCTATAAACATGCATTTGACTTAAGCCAAGCACAACTCTGCAGCAGAGATACTCTCAACAAGAGCTGCAGCACTGGATTTTCAAAGGGTATTTACCCAGTAGCAACTGGGAGGGAGACCTGAACTGGTTCAGGCATTAAAACTGGAGCCATCAGCCACATAATCACAGAATCACAAAGTCATAATGGCCCTTCAAAGGCCATCTAGTCCAACCTCCTGCAGACAGCAGGGACATCCTGCACTACATCAGGTTGCTCAGAGCCTCATCCTGATCATCCTCATGGCCTCCTCTGGACCCTCTCCAAAGGTTCCATGTCCTTCTTGTGCTGAGAGCACCAGAGCTGGACACAGAGCTGGATGCTGAGCTCTTTCTATAAATTAGCTGTTACTTCTGTAACAGTCAAGTGCTGATGACTGGGACAGAATTTGCATGATGTGACACCCTGAGAGGTCACAGTGCAGTGTTTCCTGAGCTACCAAAAGAGACAGAAAATTACTTCACGTTTTCTAGCTGAAATAGCTGGATTTAAAGAAATTAAATTTGTCAGTTCATTAGTGTGTAACTTAAGAATGAAAAATGTATTTCTAATTCCTGATACTCTAATCCACAATCCGCTCATCTGCAATCCCTGGAGTCCTCAGGGAAAGAAAAGAAAATCCACAGCAGTTTCTCTAAGGTTTCCTGGCCAGGTCCTGCACAAAGAGCTCACACTATGGAGCTTTCTTCCCTTCACAAAATACACCTTGGCAAATACGCTGCAGTGCTAGGGGGTACCAGGCATAATAAAAACCTAATTGCAGTTGTCAGAAGAAGTGAAGAATGGATGTTTCGTGAGGTGTGGAGCATGGTGCTTTGTGAGTTTGCTCAGCTCCCCATTGATCTACAGAATCAGCTCATTCAACAGCAGCCCCCCTACCCGTTAAGACAATTTTCAAGGCCCAAGTCACTTTCTTAACATGGAAGTGCTGCTACTGCACTCCTCCCAGCCCTGCTCTCCATCACTGCAGTCACACAAGAGCCATCGTGCACAGCTGTGGGAAGCTCAAGGCCAGAAATAGCAGCTCATTACTAAAGTATGTCATCACACACCACAGACCCAGTTTGCCCTTCAATCCCCTCCCCATCATCTGGACCTGCACTCTGCTCCCACTGCTCCACCAGCTTGTCTTGCACTTGCCCTCCCCTCCAGCAACAGGTCCCACAGGGAAAGGGACAACCCAGGGCTGACTGCCAAGTGACTTCTGTGTTTCTCCTGCTGAGCTCCTCAGCCCCCACTCAGAGATTCACACCACCTGAACTGATCTCCTGATGCTGATGGGGTAGGACCAAGTCCCAACTCCATTCCACTCTTGAAGGTTTTAATTAATCATAAAACCAATTCCATTTTGGGCTCCATCTGTCCTTACTCCTTCAGGGACTAATAATGCCTCACCGTGTGTTTTCACACACTAGTTGAAGTGAAATTAAGACAGATTTCAATATAAAGTGTCCAAGAAGAAAACTTATTTTTCAAAGAAAAAAAAATTCAGAGTTGGTACCATTCTCAGCTGGGAAAAAGAGCTTGTTAAGCAAAAACAGTGGGGCCATTATTTTGTAAAAGGATTCAGCTCATTGCAAGACATGCAAACACATTAAAATCATATTTATGGGCTTTTATGACAGAACATGCATGGAAATGTAACACAATCTGCTTCCCAGGGGAGCTGAGGAACACACAGAGGGAGATCAGAAACACTCACGTGCCTGGCCACTGAGCAAAGAGATTCTGGCAGCAGACACCCTGCTGTACCAGGCATGGACCAGAATCCACAAAACCAATCCACAATCTCCACTGCACTGCACTGAAATAGAAAAGAAACCACAAGAACCTTTGTGGTTCATCACACATGGCAGCTTTTAGCTGCTTAAGGCTTAGGGAAACCTCATCTGCATGTTACTGTCCTGTTAAGACATGGGGTTTTATTCCTCCCTCTGGGCTTTCTGACCAGCCAAGTCTGCATGTCTACTTGAAAGAGGCAATTCCTATATTGATACAGTGGTTTATACAAGGCAACAGACCTAATTATTGATCTTGGTAGGTGGAGCTGAGGATTAACAACCTGTCCCTCAAAACAGCCACAAGATCCTGATTATCAGCCCAGCAGCACCAACTCATTCCTTGCTCCTCACCTAGGCAAAGACATAACCCCACTTGGTGACCACCCAGATTGAGGAGGGAGGTCCAAAGCATGGCCAGGTACAGCTGAGTAGCAGGAAAGAATACCAGAGAAAGAGTCATGAACACAGAGAGTGTGACAGGACACTTAGGGTGACCCACATTTCACCTGGGGTCCAGCTAGCACCATTCAATTGTAGGAAGAGTCCTATCTCTTTCCTATCCCTTCATTTTTAGGGCATTTAGAAAAAAAATGAAAGAGAAGAGACAACTTGGAAAGGCTGCAAAAAAATGTACAACGTGCTCCACGTTGAATTCATAAGAGACAAAAATGGAGAGAATATGTGAGAGCTGAAGTGTGCTGGAGGGACAACCAGGCACTTCAGATGGAAGGAAAGACGCAATCCTTTGATGGTTGCCTTCTGGAACTGGCTGCAGTACCTTAGAAACTCATTAAATGCAGCAGAAAGGACAAGTGACGTACATCTATTGATGCTCTGAGCAGCAAATTAGTTTTCAAATCTATTCAGGTCTCATGCAGTGGCATCAAGGGGCTAAGACTTGGTGGCAAGCAGCTGCAATAGGGTTTCTCCAACTTATGTGATGACTCCAAACCACCTCGTGGAGAGGAGGCTGCCCCCCCGTCCAGCTCACCTCCCTTGTGTCAACTCATGGACACAGACAGCTGCTCTGAACAGGACTCAGGGGTCTGTGTGGCTTCAGGTAGCCAAGACAGAGAGTCTTCCCCTTCCAACAGCTCCAACAGCTTGACAGACATCTTTTAAGCACAAAGAGGATCATCTAAAATAAAGAAATCAAAACCCAGAACACAAGAATGCACAGAATGTGAGCACCTGAAGGAAATGCAAGCAGTCAACAGTGAGGATGACTTTCTTCAGACAGATTTCCAGTCCTTTCCTCTCTCCACAGAAAATGGCACAGTTCAAACACTTGGAGAGCCTTGATGGGGCTGAGGTTGGCAGCAATCAGGTGGAAGGCCTGAGGAACTGTCTTCCTGGATGAATAATCAACTGTTTCAATGCATCTTAAAGCAGACAGATAAGGAAAAACGTAGCAAAACACTGCACCAGGAGAAAAGGAAGGTGTGCCAACCTAGGAACAAGGCTGAGATTTGATCCCTCTTCAGTCAGGACAGACAAAGGCCAATCTTAGATGCCATGAAAACCTCTAGCTGTTGGCTTGTGCTATTGTGCATCCTATGCAAACTCTTGATCCAGTAGCTCTGCCTTCCTCTCCCTGGCAGAAGGGGAAGAGCAGGGGAACAACAGAGGGTTGTAAATGTGGCTAAATCCAGAATGCAGCTTATGAGAGCTATGAGTAGCCCAAGACTCCTCTAAAAGTCCAGTCCCACCACCACCAGCCACACCACGAACTAGTCAGATCTGCCTTTGCATGCTTACTGCATAAATCCTGCCAGCAATTAAATCCAACAAAAGCTGCAATCAGGGAAGGGGTAGGAGGGTGCACACAGCAGGACCTATAAAAGAAGAGATGGGATCTGGTCCCTGCTATACAAGCTCAGACAATAGCTGTAATCATAATCGAGGGGTCACTTCTGTCCATCCCAAACCTTGCTGGGAGCAAATGCATAATTGAGGATGGATCTTGCATTTCCTCCTCTCATTGTAAGGTTTCCTCCCATTCTTTGCTGTTTTGTTCTGGCCAAGGCACTTTTTCAACATCTCCTCTGAAACACATTAACCAGGGGCTGCTACAGCCTCTGATTAAAGTGCAGACGCAGATGCTGCTTCTTTGTGGAGTGTTTCACACCTATTACTTGGAGAGAATGCAGGGAACACACAGCATGGGAAAGTCACAGCAGGGCAGGAAAATAATGTAAGATGTTGGCTAGGAAAAACCTTTGAAGCTCGTGAAGCCATTAGACAAGTGCATACAGGCTGTAGTAAAAAGGATAAACAGAGAACACGGATGATGAATAAATAGTGCCTGAGAAGACAGGTTGTGTGTCCAGGGAGGCAACTAGGTCTTACACTGAGCAACAGCAAGTGTGGGATGTTTTTTTGTTTTGCAGAAAGTGATTAGGTAACCAGTCTGAACGTGTATTTTAAATGGAAACCACCCCAATAACTCAAGTGCTTCAGCACAGAACGTTTTCTAAATGAGAAGAGACAGAAACTATGTGTTTTATATAATGCCTGACCTGGCTGCAATCAGTTTTTTCTGCAGGTTGTGTCACCAAGAGAGGGTCCTGCTGAGCAGCCCCAGAGCACTGTCATGTCCCTGGGTATGAATGGCACTCCTGTGGGGCTGTTCTTGCACGACAGACCCTCTCAAGCAGGTCATACAACAGCAAGCTGCTGTCAGCAAGATCCTGCACAGCTCTGGGAGCACTCAACTCTCTTGTGAAGGAAGGAGATGACCACTAGCCCTGCAATAACTGATTAAATACCATGGTAGCCAGTGCTGGGGAGAACTCTTTGGGCTTACTTCCTGCTGGATTGCAATGGCAGCCCAAAAACTCCAATTTCAGCAAAATGCTCATCTTCTTTGTCTTTCCTTCTCACACCACTGGCCCAACCCAGATACCCTGGATCAGGAAATTCACATCAGAATTACCCACTTTAGGGAAGTGACAACATCCTCAGCCTGAAACCAGTCCCCACAGGGGGAGGCTGAGATGTCTGCCCAACCTTATCAACTCCCCATCAGGTGCAGGAGCCTGGGGAAAATGTACCAAACAGAGTAAAAAGCACACAACCCTCCACAGTAGCCCCTCACCAGATTAATGGGAGGTGTCCCTGCCCAGGACAGGGGACTTAAAACTAAATGATCTTCAAAATCCTTTTAATCTCTTTGACTCCATGATTCCAAGCACCAGCATTTAAATCACCACAGCATTTTGCATTTATGAAAACAAAAAACAGAATAAACCCTGGCTTCTAGATTTTTCTCAAGGGACCTGCTCTCTCTGTCGTGCTGATGACAGTTTACTATTTAATTGTACTTTCTTGTTAGATTTCAGAGGCTGAAAAATATTTAGGGATTTATTCTTCTGTGTAATTAACCATAATGATAATAAAGAGTTTTATATCCTACTGCAGTTTTTTGTTAAGGTTATTCATAATGGGGAAAGGCTAAATGGGTTGAGTTCATTATTGTTAAAGGAGGATAAAAATGAGATGACCCAATCAAATTAATTTGAAATTAAGTGCACTGAGGCTGATAACTCTACACACGTCAGAAGTTCAAATAAAATCAGAAGAAACTATCCACAAAGTGAGAAATCACAAGTGGGCAGGAAGTTAAAGTGGAATTACTGCAACTCAGAGGTGGCAAACACAAAGCACTGGAAAACTGAAAAGAAACCCAATGAAAAGGGATAAAGAGATGGGTAATGATTGCAGAATGTGAAAGGAGATGCTGGGGAAGGAAGGAACGAACATGAAGATGGATTTGAAATAAATGGGCAGCGACAGAGCTTGTTAAGTTAACTAGATTTATTTCTCTGCCCAGAAATTCTTATGTCCTTACAAGCATGGAAAAGCAAGGTCTTCAATTTTACTTTTTTCTGGGTTAATTGCTGGGTCCTTAATGTTATTTAACAGCAGTGAGTGTCAACCATTTTCATTGCAAAGCTGGACTTAATTCAAAATCGTTAAATGTGGTGGAAGCTCTTTCCTCTTGACAAAGACATCCCCAAAGAAGCTGCTGGTTCTCTGACAAAATATCAAAGTCATGCTCCCTAGGAGAAACAACACAACACCACTGAAATACTAATGGATAAAGCAGGGGCACAGAGACAGCATTGCCTCCTCACAAAGAAAATGGCAAAGCAGGACCAAAACCAGCTGGCTATGGTGATGCTGAGCACTACTCAACACCCCAGCACAGCCCTGTGCAGGGAGGCAGCAGAGCTCTGGGCTCCTCTTTTTGGCTTATCTGAAAAGAAGATACATATTTTATGCTTCTCTTTGCCAAAATGGTGCAAGCTCTAAACAAGGGTCAGAGTTGGGTGAGATGCACAGTGGTAATTTGGATGTTCATCAGAGTTTAATGGGTTTAATCTCATGGGAAATGCTTAAGACCAGCAAAATACCAATGGGAGCCTTCACTAGGAAGCTTGAGTGCAGCTACAAGATGATGCTTGTGATGAGTTTCCTCACAAGTTCTTACCAAATTCTGTAACATTCATCACCCAGTGCAATAAACAGTAAGATCCCAGTGGTGCTGGTCTTGTTGGAAGAGGCTGTGTTGTGTCCTGCTGGGACATACAGCAACCACCAGCTTGGTCCATCAGGGTGAGATCTTGTCCTCTTTGAACAATACTTGGGTTTTTAAAGGACTGGCCAAAGCACCACAAATCTCTAAATGCAGCTGCACAAGTGACTTTCCTGCTTTAGCCATGCCAACATCTCACTCTGCACCTTCTGCCCACTCACCACAAAATTCAAATGGCTTCTCTTAGCTTTGAAGGTCCCAAAGCTTAGCTCCTCTCCATCTTCATCTCTAATTCTTCACCCCCCTAAGGACACAGAGAGCATTTGGGCTAAATGCTTGAAGAATGCATTCCACCTAAATTATTATTCCCCTTCTAAAGGGATTACAAAAATCCTTTTATTACAAAATATTAAAATGTCCAAATTATTGGTGTGGAAAAAAGCTTCCTGGAGGTAAAATTTTTAAAAAATGGAGGTTTTAATCACAAGCATAATCCTTTCTGGCTAACACTTCCAGTCTTGTGAAACATCTTGATACAAAGAGCATGCAGAGGCCTGGCTGTGTGATGAATAAAGGAAGATGCAGCCTGTAAGTAGTTTAGAGGACATCAGAAGACACTTCTCTCATCAGCAGTCTTACTTAGCTTAATATAGCTCCTCTCTGCATAAAACAATGACATTTTTGTAATGATTGGACCCAACAGTGTGAATGCTGATTATCATCCAAAGATACTAGAGTGTAAGTATCTTCAAAAATATGCAAGAACAAGTATGCAAGGCTTACTTGTCTCCAAAATGCTCTATCTTAATACCTCATATTTATATATATTTAAATGACAGCATCACCAGACAATGCTACCATGCTTTTATGCTAATGAAATCACTGAAAATGCAGATAATGTTGTGTATTGGCATACAGTGCTAGTGAATTATGAATACCTAAATGAACAAGTCCACATGCCTAGCAATTATTTCTCTTCGTGCATTTAACTTTTATTTGCCATCAGAGCACTTGAGGGTTGTTCAAATGAAGTTTACTTTTGCAAGCTGCAGGATAGAAAATATTTTGTTAAAGGTTTTAAAAACACTAAGAGTGTGATGAGGTTTTAGAGTTGCCATAAGGCTACCACTCAGAAAAACTCTAACAGATGGAATGATGTTTGATTTGGTCACAGGCTCAGCAATTCAAATACAAATGCCTAAAAGGAAGGGCAAATGAGAGAAACCAGATGAAATCCTGATTTCTTCTGTACCAGGTCACCCTTCTCCATGGCAGAGGTTCACAGACAGCTGCAGACCTTGGGACCCTCTGCCCTGAGGACCAAGCCCTCCTGTGCTAAGGCTCCTTTTTAAGCCCAGTTTAAACCAACTAAATAGGAACAACATCAGGAGGAAGAAATCCTAAGCTGCCCCTGCTGTGCCTTCTCTTCCAGCTTTGCTGATAAAACTTCTTAGTCAGTATCTAACCCACTGGCTCAAGATGCTGACCCAACTGGAAACTTTTTTATCCCAAAATGGCTTTCCAGCACAGCCAGGTCCCAGCCAGACTGCATGCAGGGAAGATCCAGGCAACAGCAGCTGGTTGCTCCATCCCTAACCTACTTCATGATCAGACAAGGACAATACAAATCTGGAGAAAACCTGAATATCTTTAAACACAAAGAAGTTCTGGATGTGACCCAGTGGTTTTTTCTTGCATAAAACAACCTGCTACAGACAATGCCAAACTCCTCCTTCCAGATTCAGGTTCACCAGGCATTAATGATCTCCCAAGGTTGAGAAGCTGCTGTGATCACACCCCAATTTTCCTCTGGGAAGGTTTGCCTGGCTTGAAACTACTGGCCTGAACCAACCTGGCTAAAAAGACATGGGAGGTAGCCACAGAACCATTCGGTTAGCAGCAGAACATCATCTCCTACCCAGACATGACTCAGCATCCAACACAAGATCTGACACCAGCCTCAGGCACACAACAACAGAGCAAATCATGCCCCTACAGCTCAGTGAGCTGTGGCACCTCTGGGCACTTACTAGCAAAGTCCTACCTCCATACTTGAGGCCTCTAAGAACAACCATGAGTGAATGAAATAAACAACTTCCCCTCAGAAAAATACAAGACATCAGGAAATTCTTAGCATAAAGTAGTTGAAGTGCCCTTGGCAGTTTAAACAGAGCACAGACTCAGCTGGGAAAATGTATGAACAAACAAATTAAGCAGATAGCACAAAGCAGACAAGTTGGCATGTAGGTGTCTATTGAGAAAGCTTAAGCAGAGTAAAGGGGGGAAAAAAAAAAAGCAAACCCAAAATCCAGGCATAATATTCCTCATGGTTTGAAATGGAGCTCTCAGACACTACGTCATCCAAACTACTCCAAATTACCATCTGTCAGAATGCCCTTTAAAGCAAAAAGGTCTGAAAGTTTCTGAAGTAGTATTTCAAAATGGTCTTATTAGAGAAGAGATTTTGTCTGTGCAAATAAATGCAGTTATGTGAAGAATGCTATACAAAAGCACTAATTTTATGGCAACTACAATGAATTTCTTGAGTCTTGATCACATCACATTACCTGGCTCAGGAAAGAGGAAATTTAATAGCTCCCACCATTTTACAAGTTGCCACCAAATGTTTTCAGAACCTCTGCGTGATTTTCTCTTTATGAACAAGTAACCATCTACATGGAAACCATTAAAATATCTTTTCAATCATTAAGATAGCCAGAATATGACGAGTGGGTCAGTGTTTCTGATGTGAAAGAGAGCATCTCATTGCCATCAAGAAGTCAAGATCTCTTTCAGACAATAAACTGGATCCTTCCTTGATGTAAATCTGCTGCTGCCCACAAGGCAATGTTACTTCACACACATTGAGGGCCATTTGCATCATGTACAAGATTGCAAAAGAAATGCAGATTTGTAGANAGCTGCTGTCCATGAGACCACATTATTTCAAATACATGTTGAGGGCCACAAATCAAAAAACCCCACAAACAAAGAAGGGCATCAGCAAAACCTATTGAGTCCATGAGCTACCACTTGCAGTGCTTCACNTGTATTAGACCAACTGATAAATAACTTATAACAGTAGAAAAGGTGACCATTATTTTTTAGGCCTAGAAATATGCAGATATAATGGTCTTGACTGTCAATATTCACTCTGCCCTCCTGACCGAACCTTGGGTTCACCCCATGCATTTCTAAAGCCACCATGAATGTGCAACACACAACACAAATCAAAAAGCCCCACAAACAAAGAAGGGCATCAGCAAAACCTATTGAGTCCATGAGCTACCACTTGCAGTGCTTCACACTATGCCCTAGCACAAGGACAAATAGACTCCCTCAGGCAATAGCCACTGTCCCATGAACCAAAAACATCCTTCAGACCAGTCTCTTCTTGGTTCAGCCTGTTCTTAACTGTCTACTGAACACCTCTTTGGTGTCAGAGATAGAAGATCCATAGGGTTAACTCTCTCTTACCCCACCAAAGATGACATGTATTGCTCCATTTCTGATATTAGCATTTTGCCATCCTAAAGCAGCCTAGGAGAAAGGAACAGGGTAAAGGTGCTTGTAACCACACCATCCTCCAGATCTTCCCCCAGAGAGGGCAGCCAAAGGAAGAGGAGGGGAAACAATCTCCTCACTGAATTACTTCTAGCTAAGTAACAAGAAGGATGAGGATGCAGTGAGGAGACCAGGATAAGTGGTGCTGCAAGCAAAGGGCAAAGCCTGGAAAAGCCAACTTGGTGCAGTGCAGGATGAGAGAAGCTTTCATTTCCTGCTATTAGAAATAAATCAAGAGAGATGTAGAGAAGCACAGGGCTCATCTGGTCTTCCAAGGCTCATCCTCACACTTGAGGTGGGAGAGAGAGCTCACCTGGACAGTGCAGCTCCCAGGACAAAGGCAGCGTGCTCCTTCAGTGCAGCCTCAGTGCTGTTCAGACCATCAATCACAAGCTTGAGTCCACCCATGGAGAGGAAGTCCTTAGCATTGTCCACCTAGGAGAGAGCAGGTACCCATCAGTACAAAACCTACAGCCAGATTCCACTCATCTCTTCCCCCCGACTCCAACCAGTGCTGAGTTTTAAAAGCAATTAAAAATAAAGAGAGAACTAATGTGGATTGAATTCTGCACAACACTGTCTGTGAGCAGTGGATGCAGAAGCACAGTCTATTGATAGATGGCTATTAGCACATGCAGCAGGCATTGCTGAAATCTCAGATATTTCAATTAGCTGTCAAAAATAGTCTTGACACATTTCAGTAATTCAGTTTATGTGAAAAATTCAGTTCATCCAATGGCATCAAAAAAACACCAGTTCTTTGCTCTTTCATGTGAGGAGGCTGTTACCACAAGCCAGGGAACTGTGTGTTTTGTAAATGCTTGTAATTAATAGATGCTCTAATTGTAGCATCAGGAGAGAGGAATGCTGAAGATCCTATGGGCAGCATCACCTCTGCTGTCAGCCACGTGCTGGGGAAGTTCTGTGTTTTTTTTAAACAGCTTCAAAGAAATGTGAAAAATAAAAGCCAACTCTGCTCAGAAGGGGCAGGCAGGAGCTTCCCCTGGGGCCAGCCTGAGCAATGATTTTTCAGACCATATTGGACTAACCACCAATTGAGGAAAGTTTAAACATTAGTGAGGATCCATCTGCTTTTGACTTTAACCAGACTTGGGGTCAACTGGACACCAATCACAGAGAGCATTTGTTTGAGGAGAAGAGATTAGGAAAGGTCTCACAGTGGCCTGCAAACAGAATGCAGAGAAACAGCACGAAGTGCTTTTTAGCCCAAAGTCAAATCCACACGTTTTGGTTTACAAGGATTTAGGTTTTTTGCAGTTTGCAAAAAGAATCTGATTTAGAATTTCAACATTTCTCTTCCCTGAAATTCAAGGAGACAACAGCATGTGCTGGTAGATGGAAATAGAAGCTGAAAATGAGTTATAAGCCAGACAAACCAACCTCCCCACCTTCAGTGAGCAGAGGGCACCATGAGGTGGGACAGAATTAACACCACAAGATATGGAGGGTACCCAGGGCTCAGCCACCACACTCCAGCTTGAATGCTCTTTTAGTCTTTAGGGCTATTTTTGATCACAGCCATACGCCTTTATCAAAATTGACCATTAAATAGGATATTTTAGGTACCCAAGAAAATGAAGAAGCTGCTTAGCTTTGTGTCCTACAGTTATGTNCATGGAGAGGAAGTCCTTAGCATTGTCCACCTAGGAGAGAGCAGGTGCCCATCAGTACAAGATCTACAGCCAGATTCCACTCAACTCTTGCAGAATGCTGTGCTTCAGAAAGCAGGGCATTTCTTCCCCCACACTCCAACCAGTGCTGAGTTTTAAAAGCAATTAAAAATAAAGAGAGAACTAATGTGGATTGAATTCTGCACAACACTGTCTGTGAGCAGTGGATGCAGAAGCACAATCTATTGATAGATGGCTATTAGCACATGCAGCAGGCATTGCTGAAATCTCAGATATTTCAATTAGCTGTCAAAAATAGTCTTGACACATTTCAGTAATTCAGTTTATGTGAAAAATTCAGTTCATCCAATGGCATCAAAAAAACACCAGTTCTTTGCTCTTTCATGTGAGGAGGCTGTTACCACAAGCCAGGGAACTGTGTGTTTTGTAAATGCTTGTAATTAATAGATGCTCTAATTGTAGCATCAGGAGAGAGGAATGCTGAAGATCCTATGGGCAGCATCACCTCTGCTGTCAGCCACGTGCTGGGGAAGTTCTGTGTTTTTTTTAAACAGCTTCAAAGAAATGTGAAAAATAAAAGCCAACTCTGCTCAGAAGGGGCAGGCAGGAGCTTCCCCTGGGGCCAGCCTGAGCAATGATTTTTCAGACCATATTGGACTAACCACCAATTGAGGAAAGTTTAAACATTAGTGAGGATCCATCTGCTTTTGACTTTAACCAGACTTGGGGTCAACTGGACACCAATCACAGAGAGCATTTGTTTGAGGAGAAGAGATTAGGAAAGGTCTCACAGTGGCCTGCAAACAGAATGCAGAGAAACAGCACGAAGTGCTTTTTAGCCCAAAGTCAAATCCACACGTTTTGGTTTACAAGGATTTAGGTTTTTTGCAGTTTGCAAAAAGAATCTGATTTAGAATTTCAACATTTCTCTTCCCTGAAATTCAAGGAGACAACAGCATGTGCTGGTAGATGGAAATAGAAGCTGAAAATGAGTTATAAGCCAGGCAAACCAACCTCCCCACCTTCAGTGAGCAGAGGGCACCATGAGGTGGGACAGAATTAACACCACAAGATATGAAGGGTACCCAGGGCTCAGCCACCACACTCCAGCTTGAATGCTCTTTTAGTCTTTAGGGCTATTTTTGATCACAGCCATACGCCTTTATCAAAATTGACCATTAAATAGGATATTTTAGGTACCCAAGAAAATGAAGAAGCTGCTTAGCTTTGTGTCCTACAGTTATGTCTTCACCAAAGCAGGACCTGGGGAGCTATACCTTGTGTCCTCTCCCCAGAAATACCCACTGCTTGCTTTCCCTCTGCAAAGGCAGCTACAGAGAGCAGATCTCTGCAGGTCTGCTGGGGCTGATTCATGATTTGCAGCAGCTTTTGAATCCTTTCAGATCCTATTCTCTTAAAATGTCCTTATAAACTGGACCTGCCAGCCCTCTTCCTTTCTGCAGGCAATTCTCTGGCTACAAAGAAATCTATGCAGCAACCCAATTTCAGCTACCAGTGGGTTCCTTTATGGCTTTGTAAAAACTCTGAGGCTGTTTTAATGCTGGAATTGTACACTGAATTCTTCTGAAGAGGGAATGCAAGAGAAGAGACAGATGTTTGCATCCAGCATCACTTGTGGTAAAATCAACTGCCACCATCCCTCATCAGCACTGGTTTACTTCAGCCCTAGCACCAGTGAGACCCCCTCAGCCATGAAATCCAAAGCATGCTGTAAACCTTGTTTTGAAGATGTATTTTTTGTGTTTTGTTGTTTTTATTTTTTTAAATTGTAGAGCCTGAGCTTTTTTCTCCTCCCTCACTTAGTGTTTTAAAACCAACAAAACTCCCCATACTCAACAACTTGAAGGTATTATCCTCTGGGGAGGGAAGGATGCTGCGAGGCAGCAGCTCATGCCTCGCTTCAGTCCACTGAAAACAGAAAGCCAAAGATCAAAAGAGCTCTCAAGTAAAGTACACAGGGAAGGTGGGCGAGGAGAGGGGTGGGAGAAGAGCAAATATGACAGCAGTTATTCAGGGAGAGGCTTTGAATTGGAGGAGAAAGAAAAGGGGGAGGGGAGGTGAAAGAGAGAATGTTAGAAAAGGAAAGCGAGGAAGCAGCAGCGTGTCAACAGCACACAACGGAGAGGAAATTAGCAGAGAGAAATGGTGTAGCATGTCAGAGGAGGGGAGAGAGGAAGATAAGGAGAGTAAATAATTGAGAGAAAGAGCCTGCAATGCATAAGAACAGGTCTTGGCTCCGCACACTGCTGTGCAAGCACTGTGAATTCTGTTTATAAATGAGTTATGCTCTGGCCTCTCCACATTTGCATTCGGGTTTTATGCATTACAGATAACCCATAAAGCCAAGCCTTCCTGCTACTTCTCCAAGATGGGCCCCCAAACATGCCAAGTTGAATCCTGACTGATGAGAAGCAAACCAGGGCTGGCAACCAAAAGCTGAGCAAACACAGAGCCCTTGGGCTGACTCTTCAAGAACAGGAGAGAGCATCTTTCCCCCGGCTTGGCACCAGCCACAGCTTCCCCTCCTCTTCCTTGTAGCGAGCTTGGAGGCACAAGCTGCTTCACATCCCAGTGCTCCAGGGTTGATCATGACCCCACTGTGGGGCAGGGAGCATCCTTTGCTTGCAGACCTCGTAGGGCATGGCATTTTCAACTCAACAGGGTATTTTGTGCCCTGAAGGCAGTAACAGGACAGCCAGGAGCAGAATGATTATTAAAAGCCATGGCATGTTACCATTCTGATGCAGGCAGAGGAAAGAGGGAAGCAGAGCCATCACTGCTCCCACATGCTGCCCTGGGCCACCCACACCTTCAAGAAGCTCCATCCTGCAGCAGTATGGCCATTGTTCACCACAGAGGAGTCCTGACAAGTTCAGCCCTTCCAGGGTTATGCAGCACAAGCAGATTTGGCTGCTATTCAGTAATTCATTAAGTCAGTGTTGCTAAAGTCAGTACCAAGCAGAGATAATGCTCTGGATGCATTCAACTGGCTGGAAGAAGAAAGGGGAGGAAAAGCCACGCTGGCTTAGAGACAAGTCATATTTCTTATCAGCTTCCTGCCTGATGAGAAGGTGCTGCCCAGCTATCTGCCCCAACAGCACAGGCACAGAGCAACATTGTGATGGATGCATAAAGGAGTCTTGTGTGCTCTCTGCCAGCCTCCCTGCCATTTCCCCCTTTCTGACCCCTTTGATGCTCCAGTCCCTTTGCAGGAGTGGGGACTGCTTCCTCTCCCCTCTCTGAAACTGTTTACACCATCTCATGCTGGAAGTGGAGGGAATATCACACTGGAATAGTCCAGATTGTTGTGTTGGAATCCAAAGCATCCCAGGGTGTTTGGGGCTTGCTTTTTAACATGATGGCCTGGAACTCTTAGAAAAATACAATTATCCTCGAGTATAAATATGAAGCACTTTGGGCACCCATTGTTCACACTTTTCTCTGAGTCAGATGCCATCAGTGAAACAAAAGCCTTGAGAACAAACAGCAAGGAAGGCTCTGCATGAGTATGACAGAGATTTAGTGTGGAAATTCAAGACAAAGAACCCTAGAAATAACACTTCTATTAGCTGGAGCATGGACTCTCCCTCACAGCAGCACAGTATTTCAGCTACTTTCCCCCAGAACACCACATTTGGTTTTAAGAAGTGCTGTATCAGTAAAAGGTCTTGCACTGGCATCCTCCATGAGTTGTTCCTCTGAGAAGCAGAGCCCAGTAGAGGGGCAAAATCACCTCTCTCGACCTGCTGGTCACACTCCTCTTGATGCAACCGAGGATTTGGTTGGTCTTCTTGGCTACAAGTGCACACTGGGGGCTCATGTTGAGTTTGTCATCAACTGACACTCCCAAATCCTTCTCTCCAGAGCTGCACTCAAGCCACTCTCCACCCAGCCTGTGTCTGTGCTTGGGATTGCTTCAACCCAGGTACAGGACCTTGCACTTGGCCTTGTTGAACTTCATGAGGTTGGCATGGTCCCTCTGGATGGCATCCCTTCCTTCTGGCATGTCAACTGCACCACACAGCTTGGTGTCATCATGTTAGCACACAACATGAAATGCAGCTGAGCTGATGCTCAGGAATTTGCCATTTTCCTGAGCCTCTTCAGCTCTTTCTGCCACCAGCCCAGCTGTGAAAGAGGCACCACACACCATTTCTTACTCCCATCAAGAGAAAACACCGCTTTTTGGGTGGCTGTTTTATTCCCTGCTATGATGATATTCTCTGTGAACCAGTATAAGTGGATTTCACTGGTGTTTTCCATAGAAAAAGCTAGAAAATTGTTATTTTTCTAGCAATCATCAACTACACTTCCCCAAAACTGGCAGAAAAAAACCCATTTCATTATATGCAGCCCATAAAAGAAGAAAGAGAGGGCAAGGAGAAAAGCCTGAGAACAGACAACGAATCAGGCAAGACTAGCCCCTAGGAAACTGCTCACTACCAGCACAAGAGATGATTTATTCAAACTTGGATATAAAATAAGCCTGCAGTAGCCCTCTGCTGTCTGTTATTGTCCTGGGATTATGGTAATTAAGCAATTTGTATTACCTGATAGTGATAAGAAAAATAAACCCCCATTTATGACACCATATCCCTTGGATTTTACAGGATAGTTACTAAAACATTTTTGTTACCTGGTGAACGTAATATTCCAGATCATAAAGCGCAGCTACTTTCTCATCCAAGGTGGAGGCAGAGCTGTTGAATTTGCTGATTAATTTCACCATAATTTCATAATCTGTTTCCATCTTCACATTCAGCTTTTCGAACTCCTCCTTCAACTGCTCGATGGGACGAAACTTCTTCCTCACCTCTTCTTCGTGGGCCTTGAAAACAGGAGGAAACCAGAAATGAAGGCAGGTAACAAAGAGAAAAATGGAGAATGAAAACCCAGACTCAGATTTACCAGGGGAAGCTGGATGTCTAAGCAAACAGATTTATCAATGAGTATCAGAGATCAGATGGGACAGTGTTGGATGATTCTTCTGAGAAGCCCAGGAACGCTGGATGGAGAGTGGCTTGAGTGCAGCTCTGGAGAGAAAGACTTGGGGGTGTCAGTTGACAACAAACTCAACATGAGCCAGCAGGGTGCACTTGCAGCCAAGAAGGCCAACCAACATCAAGAGAAGTGTGACCAGCAGGTCAAGAGAGGTGATTTTGCCCCTCTACTGGGCTCTGGTGAGGCCCCACCTGGAGTTACTGTGTCCAGTTCTGGAGCCCTCAACACAAGAAGGACATTGAGCTGTTGGAGCAGGTCCAGAGGAGGCCACAAAGATGATCAAAGGGCTGGAGCAACTGCCCTATGAAAACAGGCTGAAGGAGTTGGGGTTGTTCAGCCTGGAGAAGAGAAGGCTCAGGGGGGACCTCAGAGTAGCTTCTCAATATCTGAAGGGGGCTACAGAAAGGAAGGAGTAGGACTTGATAATAAGATATGTGATGGGAGGACCAGAAATAATGGATGTAAATTGGAAGGGGGTAGATTCAGATGAGATATAAGAAAGAAATTCTTATTACTTTCTGGAAGAGGTTGCCCAGAGAGGCTGTGGATGCCCCCTCTCTGGAGGTGTTTAAGGCCAGGCTGGACAAGGCACTGAGCAGCCTGATGTAGTGGGAGGTGTCCCTGCCTATAGCAGGGGGGTTGGAACTCACTGATCTTTAAGGTCTCTTCCAACCCAAACTATTCTATGATTCTATCCATCTGTCAGAGAATAATACACATCCAACTACACAAGAATGATGGAAGCAAAGCATTCTGGAAGGACTGGCAGCTGTACAATTGGCACAAATGACTACTGGTCTAATTAGTGTAGGGAGCACAGGCTAATGCAGAACCCCATCCCCACCTCACCTGCCCTGAATTGCTTTTGCAGGAGCACAGACTGGGCTCAGTGTAACTCAATTTCCTTTGACACAGCTACTTCAAGGATGAATTTGCTCCCTGCAGGAGTAATTTTAAAAGGAGTACTTTAGGTCCATTAGACGTAGCTGTTTTTAGCCCAGTGGCTGGGACAATAGCTGTTCTAACAGGGTATTTTCAAATATGGCTTATTTTCACATAATAGAGTATCACTAATTTTTGCATTTAAATGACACTCATTTCAAGAAGCCCTGTTATCAGTAATGCTGGCTGATACATAAATAATCTCATGGAAACCAAAATAATGCCCTGGTGCCAGAGAGGGAGGAAAAGGACCTTTTGCAGCTCCAAGAATTTCTAGAATTGACTTTTACCTCAGCTTTCCTTTGACTGAAACATCAAAACAACAGGAGGAACTACAGCTTGAGCAAATGCTGCTGCATGGAAGAGAGGAGAAAAGGTGTAATACACCCAGTGAGTCACATCTCACCCCACCAGTGGCACACCTGGGGATGGGGACCAGCTCCCAGTCAGCAGACAGTTGAAAACAGCACTTACTAAATTAGAAAATGAGAGCTTACATAAGGAAACATCATGGTACCATAGAGTTGGAAGAGACCTTCAAAGGCCATCCAGTCCAGCCCTCTGCAGTGAGCAGGGACATCCTGCACTAGATCAGGTTGCTCAGAGTCTCATCAAGCCTGGCCTTGAATCCACCTCTCTGGGAAACCTACTCCAGTTTCACTACACACTTCACTATGGCCATTGGCAAAATACTCCCCATGGTATGAGATTGGAAACCTAAACCAAGAACAACAGAGTGGCAAAATAATTTCCTTTACATGCTTGTCAAGCTGCTCCAATTTTGGGGGCCTGCAGATGTTTTTGTGAATCAAGTGTTATCTGAATAAATAAATAAAAACAATGGCCATAAATCCAACCAAACTAGGGAAAGAAAATAGGCTCATGGGTTCAAACAGGTGCTTGCATTATTAATTCAGGTCTAATCACTTTGGTATCAGAAAACACAGGAGAGGAGCATATAATCTTACAGAATCTAATCTCACAGAAAAACCAGTATTAGTAGAAAAAAGGCAAGAGTTTCCCAAGGAATTCTACCAGATCAGTCTGCACAGTATTTTCCCAAGCAATTACTTCTCTAAGATATGTAATGTAGGGTGTTCACATCCACACACTTTTGCTTCAGAAATGGGGAACTGTTTCCTTACCTTCCTTTCTGCCTTCTCAGTTTCCTTCAGTTTAGCCAAGGCTTTTTTGAGCTCTTGAGAAGTGAAGGAATTTGAGTCAACATCCACCTTGCCCAATCTGGCAAAAACAGAGAAGTTTGAGTGAACAGTTTTATCTATAATTATTTTCATTGTGATATACTAGCAATGGACAATGTCTAGAGAAAAAGAAAGAGGAATGCTAAATTCCCAAGCATCTCACTTAAAACCAGCTGCTGAGATATGACAAAGCTAAGGAGACTCAACTGGAGCAACTGGGGGAGTGAGAGGAGCAGCATCAAAAACCCCACATGCTTCAGGAGGGAAAGTTCTCCATAGCAACTAAACCTGTCTTTGTTAGGAGCCTACCAAGGGGACAGTCAGCACCTGTGGAACTTATAAAAAACTAATTTTAAAATGAGAGTACAGGGGAAACTCTGAGACCTAAGGAGAATATTTCAAGGTTCCTTCCAATTCCTGACATTCAGTGACTCTGTGACATCTGATGTTGCCAATTGCACTGAGTGAACAACAATGTTAGTGCTAGTTAGTGCTGTTTGGCTCAGCTCAGCACTAACCAAGCTCCTCACAACTACTCTGATGGTTCAAGCTCAGAAAGTAGTTTCAGATAAACTGCTGCAGACATTCCAAAGGAATAAATGTCATTCCAAGAAGCCACACTGACAATTTACTATCAGTGTTATGGCAAAAAGAAGTCATCGAGATGACACTGAATTCACACTCATGGCACCTCTACTGCCAGCCCAAAGGGATCACAAAGGACCAGGCTACACCTTCAGCAATGCTGAACTCTTACACCAACAATTAAGTCTTGGGAAGGAACTTCAATTAAGTGCACCAGGGAATCCAGCCTTAAATAAAAGACATGAAACTCACAGCTTTGCAACACTGTACCTTTTTCTTCTTCTCTCTTCTCTCATGTCCCCTTGTTGATTTTCACTGTCTGGGAGCTTGGCTTCCCTCTCTCCTGTCTGCAGATTTAATCGTACGTGTGACCCTGCAGGAACAGCCTGACCTACAAACAAAGGTTGGGTTACTTCAGACACGTGTTATTTCAGCTTTGCTCAGGAAGTGTGAGGAGCTGAAGGCACTCACTCCTACCCCAGAGAGAAAAGATAAAAAGCCTCACCCCACAGAGCAAACAGCAGCAGGTTTTCATCCCCCAGCCCCTCTCCCCTCCAGCAGTGTTCCTTTGATCCAGATGACATTTTAACCTGGAAGAGATGCCACCTTGATGCAAGAACCACATCCCTGTGCAGCTGGGTCAGCTTCATGCCACTAGGAAGGAAGGACATCAAGCCCAGTAGAGTACCAACCCCTTCCTGGGCCAGTTCCTAAAACTCTACATTGACAGCAGATTTAGAGAGTTGGGGAATTGGTTGCTGATGGGGATAGGGAGCATAAAACACAGCTGGCAGAAAGAAATCAAAGCATACCACAGAGTACAGCCAGGTACACTGAACATCAAGCATACCCAGGCGAGGCTGTGTTGGGTTAGAAATATTCTATTAAAAGGAATATATGATCAGTGCTATCTGCCAACAAAAATGCACGGAATACATTAAGCTTTTTGCTTTTAGATGCAGAAAAAATAGGAGAAATTTGGGATGTTTTTCCTCAGTCACAATAAACCACAAACGGGTCATAATGGCCAACTGTCACACTGGGATGGAGGTACAGCAATATTTGGCTTCTTCTTGATGTTACTTCCTCCTCTTATTGTTTAGGAGAGTGGGGCCATGGCTGAATGCAGAGATCTCAGCCACACACCAATGGACAGACAGATCATTGCTCATGTTCCTCTTGCTCAATGAGGTTTCAGACTTGCCCTTATCACTTCCTTTTACCTAAAAATATGCCTCAATAAAATAATGCAGGAGACAGGTAGCATCTCCTGCCAAAGGAAAGGGAAGACAAGGAAAAATATTTCATCCAATTAATACATGCACTCCAAGACAAAATGCTGCAGTCTAGGGAACAACCAGATTGATCTCCCCTTCTTTGAGACCAAAAAGACACTTCACTGATCATAGGACCCACATAAGAGTGAGATGTTTGTCACAATTCAGACAAAAACATTTCAAAGCCTAAAGCCATCTAGCACATATAAATGCATTAAGAAAAAAGAATATGAAACTCCATTTTGGAGAATTTCCTATTAAGCATTTTTGATAGCTCTTTTTTCTCTCCATCACATCTTGCCTAAAGGAAGTTGCACTGGTCAGGTACATGAGGGGACAGAATTAACTTCCCATATTTAACTTGTAGCTTGTATACTGGTCAAAAAGAGGTTTGTAGGATGTACATGAAAAGACCAACATCACAGAATCATAGAATAGTTCAGATTGGAAGGGACCTTAAAGATCATCAAGTTCCAACCCCTCTGCCATAGGCAGGGACAAGTCCCACTACATCAGGCTGCTGAACACACCAGTGCATGAGGAGATCTTCCTCCTCTACAGGCACAACTAGCACTTGGAGGAGAAAGCAAGGGGACACTCACATTGGGACAGCCCAGGTTACAACCACAGCACTCACTGAAGCAACACATCAATTGTCAAATGGAGCCAGAAATAAATGTCCCCATTAGAAAAGTACAGTATATTTTGGCTGCTGTGCTTCTGCTGCATCTGGCCACCTTAGTTCCCTCAGTTGCCAAGGGAGAGGAAAGAGAAACATCAAAAGAGAAAGTAAGGAAACAGCCTCCAGAAGGACTGAGTGACTCCTGTGTCACCAGTCGTCCCAGTGTCTCTTTTCAGTAAGCTGTAAATAAAATGTGAACTTCAGCATCACAGATCCACCCCAACCCAATTAAGGAGTTTGCCATCAGAGTAGACACTGCACTGTCCTAAATGAGATTTGACCCAGACCATCCAAACCCCAAGAGCAGAAATCTCAGCTCTGATGTATTTTAAAGCAGCTTTCATTGCTACAGGGATTCCTTCCTGCCACTGTGCACGGCAGCAGAGACTCACACCACAGCAGGAAAACACACTGCTTTATTAAATAAACCAAGACAGGCATCTCTGTTTTCAGAAAAAAAAAATTGGTGCAGTCACTTAAAATATGCCCAAAGTTTGAGCTGGGATGAATTCTTCTAGTCCTGTTTAGTTGGAGGTCTTTTGCAGCATTACTTAGAAAGTGGTTTTGAGATTGCCTTGAATAATGAGATTAAAATTGCCAATTTAAACAAGCAAGCTGGAAATCCTAACTTAAATGTTTCATTATGTAGCTTCTAGACACTTCCCTTAAAAACAGTTGATTCTCTTTGATTCCTATAATTTGATGCTATTCAACAACTGGGAGCACACAGCAGAGTGATCCACGTGGAAGCAATTACACAGCTTCACGTGCTGCTGATACAGAATCACATTCTTAATAGCTTTTTTCCTCCCTGGAGGAATTAATTTTTTTATTTATTGTTTGTATTAAGCTGCATTTAAGGAACTAAAACTCAATTAAAAAAGTACAAAAGCAAGTTGATGTTGAAGTGATTTTCTGACCTTTTTTTCTCCTTCACACCTTAGAAATGATGCCTATCCAAAGCGCGTGCTCATGCTACTGAAGAGTCTGGTCTTCCCAATCCCACAGCCATTAGATCTCATCCCATCCTCTCATTCCTTATAGAGGGAAAGAAGAGTTTCTATCCTAATTAAATTCCCACTTCTGAATCATCTGTCCAGACTGGGAGGCAGCTCAGAGGTCCAAGAGAATAGAAATATCTGTGAAAGCCCCACCATCAACCTGCAGGAAAGGCTGTAACTGCCAGAGGAGGAAACCAGCAAGCTCCTTCTCCCTTAACTGGTTTGGGTGCTTTGCTGCTTAAAAACTAACTAAATTCCATAACTGGAGTTTTTAAAACCACAGTTGACATGACCTGAACACACCTGACTGCATGTGCTTGTGTTGGTGGATCTAAGAACCACAGATCTTAAAATATGGGGTTTAAGCAGAACACATTGGGTCCCAGATGGGGACATATCATCCACCAGCACCTCACTTGCTCAGACAGAAAGACAGCATCCACCAGGAAAATCCTTATAGAAGCTACTAAAACCCTGCCACTGCATGAATGACAAGGCATTCATTGGTATTGAATGTCCACAGAAAATGACAGCTTTTATTTTCCAAGGAGACAAAACTGATCCTGTGACAATGTGCTGCCAGGACAGTGTTATTCCCATTCTTGATTTAATCTCTTTATGGCTGCAGAGGCACCAGGATGAGCTTTGCTCTCTCACACAAGCTGCAGCACAACTGTTCTCTGGGTGAAGCCACATGCCTGAGCATCCACAGCCAAAAAAAACACCTGGGTTTTTGGAGGCCCTTCTACTGCATAAGTGTTCATCTAATTTGTATGTGTTCTGTCTGTCCTGAAAGTTGTTCAACGTGACACCAAGGAAAAATTTAATTTATAGCCCTATTTTTTTAATCTTGGTCAGCCAGATTCTTTCAGGCATCTGTTTATTTCTTCTTATAATATATTAGGCAGAGTAACAGCACTAGAGTTGGCTTCAAGGCAGGGGTTCTGCTGACATTTATAAACTGATCCTATTTCTCTCTCGTGTTTTATGTTATCAGCTAAACCTGTCAACTTAAATGATTGCCTGGAAACCAAATCACAGTTACCTATTATTCTGCTGTGTGTAGGTTTCTGAAGCCCTATACCTATATCAAGCCTTACACAGGCTGAAAACAAGATGATAAATAAACAAATGGAAAACAGAACATGCTTCCACCACACTCACAACTAAGGCAAGAATCAGGCACATTATATACAGAACAACTAGAAGCAGACAGCTGCTGAAGGTGCATCACATAATAATAGCCAAGGAACCACATCTCTTCTTTTCTAGGCCAACCTGCATTTCTTCACTTAAAGAAGAAAGGTCTCATCCTGCTCAGAAGCTCCTTTCCAGGGCATTATTCTACTGACCATGGGTGATTTTGCATGTGAAGGCTAAGCCCCAGCTCACCACCAAAGGCAGGCATCAAAAATAACCAGGGAAACTTTGCATTGCATGCATCTCACACCATGATCCTCAAATAACTTACCATGCTCCAGGCAGCACCTTCCCCATCCCCTCTCTCAGGCCTCTGAGCTGCCAACCATAGACTGGCTTGTCCAGCAAGAGAAACCCCAGAGGGACATGAGACTTTCCTCCTTCAGAAACACTTTCTGGCACCACTTTGTCCCCTATGGCAGGGATGTGTTCCCTTGAGAAAGCTTCTGTAAGTAGAAAAAATGATGATCCAGCCCAGAGAGACACATCCCCTGGGTTTCTACCCAAGTAGAAATGAGCATCCTCATTTGCCATTGCAAAAACAAAAAAAAGTAAAAATCAAAAAAAACCCCCAAAAAATCTATTAACAGTGTGAAAACAGACCACAGCTCTGAGTCACAAACTGGCTCTGCAGTTCTCAGAAATCACCTTGGTACCCAAACAAGTGTCAGATAGAATCTACATTCCTTTACTCTTTGTTTCCCTCAGCACAGAGGGAGTGAGGGGAAAGGGGCTTTATTTCTAATACAGGCAACAAAAGAACCAGTGAATCAATACGTGAATGTTCCCAGCAAAACAAACCTTATTAAAAATAATAAGGTTGCACCAGCCTGACAGAGCACCTGCAAAAAGTTATCTGATGGCACTGTACCTCCTCCCTTAATAAAATAATGATTAAAAAGAAACAAACTCCAAAGGAGACACATCCCAGGAAGCAGCAGAACTCCCCTGACACTGCCAGTTCCAGGAGCCACCAGTTCCACGGGTGGGTAAATTCTGGGCCATTTGCCACCCCAGCACTTCTGCCACTGGGATGTCACAGAAGCTCAGTGGTGCTCTGGCCATACAAAGATGATGCCTGGTTCTCACACCCAACACTGGGCTCAGAGGAGAAGAGATGAAGCAGCCCCAGTCTGATGGAGCTCAGTGTGTGCTCTGGTTCTGGACTCTTCAGTTAGTGCTGCTGAGCAAGGAAGCAGCAAATCCTGCCTTCTTTTTACTATTCTTTTTTCTATAGGAGTGAGTCATACCACTCCTTGGATTGCTTGGTATTTCAAAACAGAACATTTTTACATACAAAAGGAAGGGAAGATGCACAGAAGACATGGGTCAAGAAGAAATGGATTACTGATGGGAAGGAGAAAGCCCGGAGCAAACCTAAATCCCATTTTGCTACTTCCTTCCCCTTTTTCATTTATCTCCAGCTTTTTGCATTAGTTCATTTTCCGGCTCTTGCAGCTCCTCCCAATAAAGTAACACCAGAAAAGATCATTAATATGCTATATATCACCTCTTGCAAATAGTTGGCAGAGATCTAATAGCATCAGACCTGGAAACTTAGAATCATAGAATAGTTCTGGTTGGAAGGGACCTTAAAGATCGAGTTCCAACCCCCCTGCCATAGGCAGGGACACCTCCCACTACATCAGGCTGCTCAGTGCCTTGTCCAGCCTGGCCTTAAACACCTGCAGGGATTGTGGGGGCATCCACAGCCTCTCTGGGCAACCTCTTCCAGGGTCTCACCACCTTCACTGTAAAGAATTTCTTTCTTATATCCAGCCTGAATCTACCCCCTTCCAATGTACATCCATTATTTCTAGTCCTCCCATCACATATCTTATTAAAAAGTCCTTCCCCTGCCTTTCTGTAGAAACCCCTTCAGATATTGATAAGTTACTCTGAAGTCCCCCCTGAGCCTTCTCTTCTCCAGGCTGAACAACCCCAACTCCTTCAGCCTGTCTTCATAAGGCAGTTGCTCCAGCCCTT
>VZTY01000320.1:91429-128943 GCA_013400935.1 Turnix velox
GCTGCACTCAAGCCACTCTCCACCCAGCCCGTGTCTGTGCTTGGGATTGCTTTGACCCAGGTGCAGGACCTTGCACTTGGCTTTGTTGAACTTCATGAGGTTGGCATGGCTGTCAAAGTCTCTCTGGATGGCATCCCTTCCTTTGGGTGTATCAACTGCACCACACAGCTTGGTGAAACTCCAGAAACTACTCCAGCATCCCTCAGCATTTACACAGCTCTGTGACACAGCTCTGACATCCTCAGCCATATTTCAAGCAGAAACTCCTGCAACACTCGATGAAAGGCTTTTACACAGCACTTCATGTGCAGCTCTCATTTTCCTGAAGTCTGTCCTTCTTCTGGGATACTGCTTGTGCCTGATGGGCAAGCTGCATCCTCTGAAAAGCACCATCCTGGTCACTGCCTCTGATCTATCAGGTCCACACTATCAGTGACAGCAGGAGCCTTAATTATCTACTCTAATTAATTGCAGAAAAAACTCTTTTATAATCGCTGTGTGTTTGTTGTGTTCATAAACTATTCCTTAAGCACACGCTGGTTGCATCTGCATGGGATGCTGAATGAACCCTGTGCCTCCTCCTGAAAAATCAAAAGCCCTGATGGTGTCAGGCTGGTTTTACCATTATTATTTTGTCTTATCATTATACCCCTGCCTAGATAAAGATGCTGCTGCACAGAGGGCAAACAAGGATAAAGAGATGCCCTTCATTTCTCAGGATTACAGAGAAAACCATGAGAGGGAAGTTTTATCCTTACAGCACGAGCAAACAATTCCAACTGCTGTTTTCTTCCACCTCCCAGAGCACACAAATGCTGAGCAGAAAGGGCCTGATCCCCAGCAGCTCACATCACCATCCTCCAGAAATGCCTCAGTGGGATGAACTGTTGAGACCCTGAACAAACCATTAAAAAAAAAACCAACTCAACAAAATCCAGGATGTTTCATGCAAAAGACATCTCCATTGTTTAGTTCATCTAAAAACCTTTCAGAAGTTACTTCAAGCCATGCATCCTGCAATTTGACCACTTAAAAACAGTGTTGTTTAAATACAACACCTTCACCACCACCAGTTTTGCACCATGCTGGAGCAGAGCAGGGACAGAAGTCACCTGAAATGCTTTCAAGCTCACCAAGGGTGAACCCATTTCCATTTTAGTTCCTAGGACTGCTGTTATCAGCATCACCATCCCTGTGGAAACCACAAAATGGCTGCAATACCACCTTCCAACACAAAGTTGCTCTTGCCTGGCATCCTTTAGTCTCAAAGCAGCAACACTGCTTTCTGCTGGACTTGAACCTACTCAAAGGTTCAAGAGAAAGGGCTATTTCCATTCCAGTCTCTCACTTACTGGTCCCACTGCTTTCTCAGGAGAACTTTCTTTAATACCAACATTTACTGCTTGCTGCAGTAACGACCATGTATTCAAACAGCATCCATCAGCCCTGCAGCTCAACTGTTTCTTCATCTGAAAAGGATTTTAGAGCCACTCTTCTGTCTCAGTGCTGAGAGGTCTTCTCTGTAATTTGTTTCCCTCAGCAGATACAATGAAAACGCTTTTAAAATTACTCCACAATCAAATCCCACCTTCTGTGATTTGATCTGCGGCTGGAGGAGAACAAAGTGTCACAAGGAAGGGGCTTTCCAGTAAGTAATACTTGGTTAGACATGTGAAAGCATCCATTAAATTTGGACACTCTGTTGGACAACCACTCATGAATGCCAATTCAAGATCCAGCATTCTCCCACAGCACTGGTATTTATGTTCTCTCCATTGACCAGTAAGCATCAGGGGTCCTGAGCCCACTTATTCAAACCAGAAGCACCCCACAAGCTCCAGCTCCTGGCACCTCTTGCCAAGTCCACCCACTGTCTGTGCTTTGCTTTGCCTCTGGCTCTAGCAGTAAGAGAGAGAGAGAGAGAAGGGGAGGGAGAGGCAGCAAACCCAGCAGCAACGATCAATGTGCTCCCATTAATGCTGTCAAAGCTGGTCCATTTAACTCACAACCACCATTGCCAAAGGCCAAAGAGACTATTCTGCACATAACCCACCTCATGCAGGGGTGCACAGAGAACAAAGTTGCCTGGAAACCCATCAAAACTCAACCCTCTTGTAGCAAGAAGCATAGAGTCAGCTGTCCCACACAGGTAGATGTACCTCCCACCAGCTATCTGACACCTTCTGGGATGCTCCAAGATAGCAATGGATGCTAGTGAGGTGCCTGGGGAGGAAGGTTCTTTGAGAAGGAGAAATAGGAGAGGACATACAGTGCCATTCTAATGGGAGTCACTGCTGTAGCATCTGTTGATATAATTCCCCCACTGCTGCCAATATAGAAGAGCTTCACATGACAGAGATCTCTCAACAAGTGCTTCTGCCTTTCTACCTCACCCTCTGCAAGGGCTTCCCTCTCACTTGCACCAGAATAGGGGGTAAGAAAAGAATGATCAGGGTGAGGACCAGGAGGTTTAAGCCAGCCATAGTCAATCTGCACTTGGTAATGAAGAGCTGAAGCCTAAGATCGTGCTGGAGGAAGAAAAAGGCACAAAGAAGAGACTATTTTCTAAGAAAGACTGGAAAGCTCAAGAAGCTCAAGGATCCTAGATTGGTGACCTGTCCTCAGCCTCCGCATCTGTAGCTCAGGTAAAGGTCAAAACTGAAAAGATAAGAAGCATTCAGCAGAGGAAAACCAAACTCCCTTTTCCAGCTACCACCAGCAGTGTGATTTCAGGACATGCCATACTGGCAAGTCCTTGGATTGCAGCTCTACTTCATGTGTGTCAGCTGCCTCAACACACACTTCTGCACCAGTGGGCACAGTAACATCCCAGAACCAACATTTCTCCATCCCTAGAGCATCCCTCAGAGCCAAGAGGACCCAGATCTGCAGGCAACTGGGGGAGCATTTCCCCTGATCAACACTGAAAGGTGCTCGATCTCAACAGCCCAGCTTTGAGACAAGCCAAATGCATTGGATAAACCAGTCTCTGCCAAGCAATAGTGAGAATGGATTTGAATATAAAAGCTGGAATAAGAAGATGCTTTGGTATAGTGCTTTCCCCAGCTTCAATTTAATGCCTAGTTTCTGTAGCTAATGCAGTCGTAGGGAACATTAGCCTAATTTTTGTCAAGAGAACTTGTCAACAGCGCAGTGCTTAAGATAGATGCTAAGGACTTGTTTTATCTTGCCAATAGATCACTAAGAAAGAAAGTAGTTGTGCCACACTTGGTTCACAGGGAAATAAATTGACATTCTCCCTGAGCCTAATGAGGGGATGCTGGTTTATATCAGCGTGTGTGCAAGCAGCATTTCACCAGTTCACACACTGCAACTGAGACGGGATCTAAATGCATTGCAGGGCTAGAAACAGGAATTCACAGAGAAGTGAGCACACAGAGAGAGGACACTCTTCTCTTCCAGAGATATTTGGTAAAAATTTTGACCCAGCTCCTGAAGGATTGGGTCCTTCAACTGATGCTGTTCAACAGCTAAATGGCAAACAGTAGACCAGTGGGCTACAATTTCAAGGGTAAGGGAAGAAAACAGGAGAAAGAAGCAGGGAATGGGGTTTGCCTCCTCAAGGGTTCAAACTTGCCTGAGAAAAAAAAAAAAAAGAGAGGATGTACCCTGCATCTTTAGGAAAAAAATCCTGCTCCCATCATAGCCCTCTTCAAAGGGCTAAGACATCCCCAGGAGCCTGGGCACATTAATCCTGGCAAGGCTTCACACTTCCCACACGCCAGGCTCAGAGCTGTGTTTGCAACAAGTCCAGGGTAACAGTGCTGACACTGGAGCATAAAGGCTACTCTGAGACTTGCAGCTCACTCAGTGCAAAGTCGAAAATGCCCTTTTCTTCACAGTTGTCAGTAACAGCAGAATAACCTTTGTTTTGGAATAGAAATCAGGCTGCAGAGGAAGCCCGTGGGAGCGTGACCCCCTCAGGCTGCAGGCGAGAGGGGGTGGGGGGATAGGAGAGTAGCTCAGCTCTGCTCGGGATTCTGCACTCGCAGAAGAACTAAATCATTACAATGGCCAGAAATGTCCCCTGGGAAGGAAATCCTCTCAAAGATAAATCAATATCTCAGTGTAATTTTAGCACGCAGCCAGGAGAATTTACATTGCCAGGAAGGCTGAGAGCTCCGCCACAGAGACAGAGGCAGAGCATCATCAAACAGCCCTGCAGCGGTCCCCGGTGCAAGAGCTCAGGATCTGCATATTTACCACAACACCAGGAGTCTGGACTCCACAACACAAGAACTTCAATGTACCCAAACCAAAAGAGCAGCAGCAAGGATGTGAGATGGCAAAACTCCTCTGTAACCAACCTACCTTTCCCCAGCTGCCTTCCCAACAGCAGGGTTTGCCCTCCACAGCTGTGGCACATCCTCCAGAATCATACAGAGTAAGAGTTGTGGAAAACAGGCAGAGGAATCCAAGGGGGAAAGGCAAAGCCACAGCCTTTACCTTGGCATCAGGGTTACAGGGGTTCCCACCAGCCAAAGCACCCACAAAATAAAGCAAGACAGCAACACCCTGCAGCACACGCTGTGATTAATGAGACTGCAATTTGTGTAATTATATTAATGCAAAGTACACTTGGACCAAGAAGTTCAAGGAAACTAATGATACTTTATAGCATAGTTCAACACTGAGCAGTAACTCTAGCAAAAAGGAAGAAAAAAAAAAAAAAAGGAGCCTAATTATTCAGTAGTTCCACTCCTCCCAGATTCTCAGGGTCAGCTTGGAGGAGAAGGTGGCCTGAATTATATTTTCGTTTCCAGAACATCAACAGAATTGCTAACTAAGTTCCAGCAGCAAGGTCAAAGCCTGCCCATAGTTATGCATGCTGTCCCCCCCCTCCTGATTGCCAGCTCCAGCAAAAGGCAGCACCACTGGAAACAAGAAGATCTCAGGCTGCTCATGTCCTCTATGAGCGTGGAGGTCAGTAGTAAGTGGTGCTCCCCAGGGTCAGCACTGGATCCAGTTCTGCTCAATATATTCTCCTGGATGAAGGGATGGAGTGTACCCTTAGCAAGTTTGCTGATGATACAAAACTGGGAGGAGTGGCTGACACATCAGAGGGCTGCATCTCCATCCAGCAAAATCTAGACAGGCTGGAGAGCTGGGCAAAGAGAAAATCCATGAAATTCAACAAAGGCAAGTGAAGGTGCTGCACCTCAGGAGGAATAATCCTATGCACCAGTAGAGGTTGAGGGCTGACCAGTTGGAGAGCATCTCTGAAAAAAGACTAGAGGTGGGCAACAGGATGCCCATGAACCAGCAACGTACCCTTGTGGCCACACAAATAAAACCAGCCCAACTTGTTAAGCTCCTGCAATGGAGAATATCAAAGTGTCTGAGAAGCCAAGGCAGAACAACTCTCAAAAGGCTACACAAAAGAGAAGCCCTCCCAGCACACCTCCACATCTGATATAAAACCAAAATCAAAAGCACAATTAAATGAATGGTCTCAATTTCATTGTCTCAAGACTGCACTCACAGGCTAGAAGCCAGCAAAGTGTCCTGGTAGCCTTCAGGCTCAGCACCAGCATCCTGCAGCACGGAACATGTAAAACTCTGCCCTGTTCAGCAAGACACACATGAAGCAATTCAGCACATGGTAACCTGCACATGCCCAGCAGACATTAAAACACAATTAGAAATCACTAGAAGAAAGCAGAAAGCCTCACAGTAAAAATATAAAGAACACTTGTTATATTGATTTTAAAAGTACCTCAGAGAAGAGAGTCGTGAAGGAGTCAGAGAATGCAAAGCAAAATGCCAGAATTGACACCTTTTTTTCCCCTCAGAAAGACGTTAATAATGGATTTTCAATGCAAGAAGAAAAACTGAAACCCACACCAGATTCTCCTGGTAATAACAGCTTTCTGCAAAGCCCAACTATTAATGTAGCAGGGAACGTCCATCAATCAAGCACACAGAAGATACTCTGATAGCTAAAAAAAGGAGCAAGCAAAACATCTGCTTTTGGCAACTTATATTTACCCTTAAGCATCAGGAACATAAATTATCAGAAGGTTGGGCTTTAACTCTTTTTCTTACACTCTGGAGAGCCAAATGCTAAGCTCAAGGGTAAAGGTACACAAATGTGCTTGGCAAAAAATGGGAGAAATGGACACAATTTAATTTGAAGATGAGAAAAACACCAGTGATGTTCTCAGAACTAACAGGGCAACACCCATAAAGAAATGGCAGTGAAACATTCTTTGAGCTCATGGTTTTAGCAACCAGCTATCTGTCATTAAGACCCATCTTGTGAACCCTTCTCCTCCCTCAGGCCATCCACAAACTCAAGCCATGCCAGGGATGACAAGACATACAAACTTGCTTTGAGATGATAGAGCAAACATGAGGAAAGATAGATTCACACTAAAAACCCCAGATGTTAAGGAAAGCGGGTGGTCCTGGTGCCTCCAAGATCTCTCCCCTTTTTTAAAACACAGTAGGTCAAAACAAGCACTGGAAATGATGAACAGAAGTTCCTGATTCAAACAGAACAAACTGCAGCCATCATTGCAACCAAGTCTTAATAAATTCTGAAGAGCAACTCTACAAAATGACATTATGGGACTCTGTATTTTATTGTCATCCCATGCTCTCCCTATCCAAGGTGCCATGTCACACTTAATAGCAGTTTTGCTCCCCAGCTGCCAGTGTTGCAAATCTTGCCTGATATCTGACAAGCTAATGGTTGGGGTTCACCCCCATCAAATACACACATCTCCAGCCAAAAAAGAAACAACTTTGGTGGCATGGAAGAGGAATAAATGATTAAACCAGTACTGCCCAAGCAATACACAGGAAAGCACCACTGCCTCCTTATTTCTCTGGTTGGATAAAGATGCTACTGTCTCATTCTGCATCTTCTGCATTGCAGAGAGGACAAGAGAAATCACATGAACTGCAGAGAAAACAACACACCACCACAGAAAATAACAAAAATTCACACACAAATCAGCATGTCGAGTATAGCAGAGCCCAAAAGGGAAAAACAGCCAGTGGAAGTGATTTGACCCAACCTGAGGATCTTTGGTGGAGTGGATGAAAAGCTGCCCACACATTAGTTTCTCATAAATCCATCTCATTATTACCAGGTGGAAAACACAACTCCATTTGAAGGCTCTTCCTCATGTCCTGCTTGCCAACAAGACAAGACCTTTCCCACAGGCAGCAGGGTAAGGTTCACACTCCCTCTTGGCAGCCTCACTATGCTCCTTCAGTACACGTGCAAAGGTTTGGAGAGCAACTGAGGAGATCGAAGTAGGTGGAAAGATTCTAAAGCAGGTCTCAAGTGAAAAGCCTCTTGGCTTATCTTTCAGCAAAAGCTCTGATCCTGTGGGGAATCTTTATTCTAGCCTCTACCTCCTGCTTCCAGCCCTGCAGCTGCCCAGTACCTGGTCTCAGATATCACTTCCTGCTGTCTCTCCTCAGAGAGGTCTCTAGCAACTTTCCCCATGTTTGCTCCATTCAGGTTTCTCCTGGTGTTAGCAAGGGTGACCATCAGCATCTCCAACAGGATTTGCACCACTCTGTGAAGCCCACCATAAGATCCTCTGCCTCCAAAATAAGTACACAGTGCCAGAGATGGGCCAAAGCCAGAAGGCATCTCTGGAGATCACCCTGTCCAACCCCTGCTCAAGCAGGCCAGCCAGGACTGTGTCCAGTTGGGTTTTGAACATCTCCTAGGAGATATTCCACCACCTCACTGGTGAAGTCAAACTTCTCCAGTGTTAAATCATCCCACAGCAAAACAGATTTTTGTGTCTTTAAACAGTTTCTTCTATTTCTGGTTTTGCTGTCGAGGTCCCTCTGAAAATGAAGCTCCTACTCCTCTCCAGCTTTCAGATACATAATCTGTAAATATCTTCACAATACCTGCAAAAAGCCTTCACAATCTGCTACCTTGCTACAGATCTAGTTAATAGAGATAGAGAGAGGTCTAATCATCTTTACATATTATCATGTGCAGAACAGTGAGATAACTGTAATTAGCAGCAACCTGGTTTCCAGGTTAAATGATAGTATAATTAAAAAGGAAGATGTGGGCTTTGTTTCAAATAAGAAAAGCAGCACAAGATATCAGAATGTAAATGCAGTCTCAAAGATAACCTTAAGGTGCTCTCAGAAACACCACCAGACAGAAACAGAAAGGTTTCACTTGGACTGAATGCCAAATCCTAAAAATAAAACCTGGTCTGGGAGTCAAATGTAAATTGCTGATTAGATCTATTTACTCACACCCTGCAGTGATGGGAGAGACAGGCAGCTTAATATTTCCTCCTTTACTTTGCAGGATCACAGGCACATTCCTGAGTAAATTGGAAAGGGGTGCAAGGTCTTTGCAACCCTGGGAGATCTTCAGCAGAAGAAGAGAAGAAATACCAAGTGACAGACTGCATATATTAATTCATTATTCAGAAAACATCCTGTTGCAAGTGAATGACCCAAGTAAAACTTCCAGCAGTCTTAAGGAGCAAGCAGAAAAATCAAGAGAGGAACTGAAGAAAGATCTTTTGCATCACAAATGTTATTCTTAATTAGAATTTCCACCACCACCACACTTAGTCCCTTCCAGAATGTAAACACATAATAAAAAATTAAACTTGAATATAATGCTGTAAGAGTTCTTGCAATAAATGGGAATTAGTTCTACAAAACATTAAGACAGACTCAAGGAGAATACATTCATTTTCCCAAGCTTATGCTGGTAAAGTAGAGCTGAAAAAAACCACATTTACTTTTTAACTCTGAAGCATCCTTGAGATGTTAAAGGAAGCTGTTTCAGTCAAGCAGAGATATCTGTTTCAGTGATGATTTGTCTGATCCCCAGCACCCATGATGGTGCTTTGGGGGCAATTTAATGCTTCCATGGGCCAGTGTTTCATGGGGATGGAGGATGGACCTGTGGCTAAGCAAGCAAATGTTAAAATGCCTGGAAGGCTCATCTCACAAAACAACATCATGCATTTGAAGTGTACAGGAGCTGCTCTCATTATATTTTCAGAATATACTTTCAAAAAACACTTTCAGAATCATTTAAGTGACTCTGAAATCCAACTCACTCTTTAAAAACCACTTTCCCATCACACCTGATAAAAACATTGACATCAAGGTCCACGTCTGGCTTTGCTTGCTCTGAAAGGAAGAGGGACCCTCAGATTGCAAATTCAAGATAACCAAGACTGTAAACACTCTCAGAATGTTCTCCACGAGGGAAAACATTTTTCTTCCAAAGTACTGCTACAAGCTTGAAATAAATGTGCAGACTGCTAGATAAAGACAGAGATAAAAATAGGCTTGTTATTAAATACTTCTTCTTTAACGAGGTTCATCCTTCTAAACAGCCACATGAAGGTTATTAATGGTATAACAGAAAATATAGCATGCTCACACATAAAAGCATAGCAAGATGCACACATTTAACCATCTCCTAGCAGATCCCATCACACAGCATCCCCACTTTGGCAGAAAACAAAGAGGAATGAGAGATTCCCTCACTGGGAAACAGTTTCTTCTATTTCAAAGCACTTTTTGCCCCACAAACAATGTAAATTTAACCATGTGACTGATTCCCCACTGCTACACAGCTGATAAATACTTTATCTTTTCACTTACATTGTAACACCACTAGTCAAAGCCCCACTGAAGACAAGTTTGAAAATGTTTTGACAAATTCAGCTTAACTTCCCCCTGTTGCACCAAAAGAGCTGCTTGATTCTTAAATAACTCCATCTCCTGGTTTATAAACACTTTATAACTAACTTGGGAAAACTAGAAATAATGGATGTAAATTGGAAAGGGGTGGATTCAGGCTAGATATAAGAAAGAAATTCTTTACAGTGAGGGTGGTGGGACACTGGAGAGGTTGTGGATGCCCCCAAAATCCCTGGAGGTGTTTAAGGCCAGGCTGGACAAGGCACTGAGCAGCCTGATGTAGTGGGAGGTGTCCCTGCTTATGGCAGGGGGTTGAAACTCGATGATCTTTAAGGTCCCTTCCAATCAAACTATTCATAACTGTCACACAATACGTTTTTACATCCTTGATTTGGTCACCCCTCACACCCAAGCACATCCAAGGCATGCAGTAATAAAAGGAACAGGCAGGAGACACACTTAACATATAAAAAAAACTTCATATGTGAGAGGTCAGACGGAAAACAAGAAGAGGGAGTTCTGCCAGCAGCCATAACTCTGAACGTTAGCAATTGCTCTCCATCAGGGCTTTCCTCTCTGCTGTAACCACCCTGCAGCTAGAGAAGAATCTAACAACTCCACACTCAAGATTTCACCTCTCTGTACATCAGTAATAAGTTACTTTACATTAAAAAGGAAAAAAAAAAAAAAAGGAAGAGAAGCATTTCATCTGGTGTGTAAATGAGGTTTCTAAAATCCTATTTGCTTCCCTCTTTCCCATTTGCTTCCCTCTTCACACAAACCAGTGCTGGTCTGATGAGGTTGTTCCTGTTTCCTAGATTGCACAAGCAAAAATGGGCATACCCCAGTGGTTTAATAGTGTGTTTCACAGCCCTCTCTTGCCTGTGGTGACATAAATATTTCAGAGACGTGTACACAACAGCTTGAGTTAGGTCTAGGTCATATGAAAGCCAATTGTTCAGACAGACTCATCAATCCAGCAAAGCAATTAGGAGTCAGTGCAGCTCAGGACATCCTGGTGAATGGCAGGAGCAAGTTATCCACCATCAAGGTATAAGGAAATCTTTGAGAGCCACCACACCATCCACAAGGGGTGAGAAAAGGACTCTGGAGTCAAAGGGAGCACTCCTGCCATTACCTTCTTCTCCCAGCTTTAGAAACCTCTTCTCAGGTTAGATGGTGCTGGCTCATTTAGCTGCTGAAGTTTCTTGAAAGACAAAAACTGGACCAAGTTATTCCTCATCTTGTTTTCCAAAAACACAGCAAACCTTTCAAAGCACCTCTGAAGTTATCTCCCTGATGTGAATGCTTTCTTTGAGAGAAAAACCTAAAACAGGTATGAACAGCAAAGATTGCCACTGACAGAGAAAACAGCCTGAGGACTTGTAGAAGATGCAGCCATGGATATTTACATGTTCAGTAACGTGTCATCAGCTCCCTGCTGAACATAAGATGGTTTCATCTTTGCAGAAGCAACAACAACAGCATGCTCACATCAGCTTTGCTCTGGCAGTCTGATCAACAGTGGCAGTCAAGGCTTCTTATTTTTTAACTGAAATATAATTAGGCACTTAAGAAAATTACTCTGAACAGTACAAATGCCACAGAGTAAACTGCAGGTATCAGCACACAGCTCTGCAAGCTAGGAATTTAACCACAGCTAAAGATACAGGCCAGTTGAGCTCCCACAGCATATGCTCTGCTCAGCCAGATACCACAACATGCTGTGGGAACCTGAGAGATTCAATGCTGCAACACTCCATTGCCAACATGACGTTTTGCTCCCTGTCTCCAGCCCATAGGGAGCTGCTCCAGACCCAAGGAAGCCTTTCTGTGTCCCAATGTTGGCTTCTCTCAAATGGAAAGCCTGCAGACTGTAAGCATTTCGATATTTTGGGCAAATGAGGCTCTAACTTGGTCAGTCTGGACTTGGAAACTGGATGCTCTAATTGATAACTTCCAAATTTTCAGCTAGGAAGCCTGCCAGCAAGATTCTGCCACATCACTGCCATGAAAGTGAACAGAGCCCATCTGCAGAGGCTGCTTAAAGTTCTGGTCACTGCTAAGGAGATGACTAACCCCTTCCCTCTTTCCCAGTTAAATCTTTGCCTCATATCTTTTTCCTTAATTTTCACAGCAGCATCTTCCCAGAGGAGCTACTTCTGAAACTTGAGTGGAAAATTTACTTGTCAGTGATGTGACTAGATGGTCAGAGCAACATCCAGCTTTCAGTCATCATCAGGAATGCTGAATGGAACTGAGGGAAATAAGGAGCCTAATGAACAAAAGGAGGTTATTCCTGAGAAACAAGGCATTCATGTGCTCCAGGATGTCACCTGGCAGATTTGCTGTCACTTACAAACACAGAAAAATGCTTTTATACACAAAACCCAAAAGAAAACTGTCAAGTTGACAGAGAAGACCATCAATGCCATTCAATCCTTCCATTCACCTCTGCCATCCTGAAGACTAAGGAATCAGTATTCAGTTGCCATAGTCAACTGGCAAAGATCACCCTGAAAAGTTTGGGTGTGCTGACAGACTCCCCTCCATGCACTTGGAAGAGCTTAATGTAAGCAGGAACAAATGCAAATCAAAAGTCACCTCTGCTATGTTTCTCCAGAGAGTCTTCTACTCAACAAGGGCACTATCACCTAGTAAAAGCACATTTAGAAAGGGAAAAAATATTGGGAAAGCAGTACTTAAAAGAACCTCCACCTGTGGAGGGAGAGATTCCTGACCATGACAAGTGACCTGATCATCCACAAGACTATTCACAGAACCACAAAATGTCAGTGATTGGAAGGGAGCTCAAAGATCATCTAGTCCAATCCCCCTGCTGGAAGGGGGAAATTAATTCAGAAGATGTTCCATTCCCACTCATTAAAACCTCCAAGTACCCTGCAAGTTCCTATGGACACCAATTACAGAGAGGATGAAAAGCTCTTCAGGTGTCTTCATTGTATTTTGTGTTGGTACCAAAAAAAGTAAGAAGATTGAGGTGGTAGAAATCTTTCCAAGGTGCACATATCTTATCTGTCTAACTTTGCCTAACAAAGTGATAAAGGACTTTGTGAAGTCTCACCAACATTTCCACAGCCCATCCGTTTTCCAGCTGAGGAAACAAGTGATCTCCTCACTTCCAGATTACAGACAGCAGTGCTTTTAGGGTACCTGTCTCTCTCTCTTTGCATCCAGCTCCCTCCAGCACCTTTAAGCATGTTCAAAGTGCAAAATAAAACCCCACTTGATCAAAATCCAGCTCACACTGTGAGCAGCGAGCAAAGAACCACATAAAGCAGCATTGCACAGGCAATAACAATTGAATTTGGTGAAGGGATTTGACAGGTTACAGGTTGCTGACAGTGCTGCTGTCTCAGTGGAAAAACAGTTTGATGCAATTAGCAGAAGAGAACCAGAAAAACAGCAGGATAAAATTGGAAATACATGTCTTAAAGATTAGCAACTGTGGGATTGGACAGAAACATAAAAATCCTGTGCTGAGCTCAGAAAAGGAACAAGATGAAACAGGAGCACCATAGCAGGAAATGCAACTCTGGGGTCCTTTCCAAGACTGAGAATGGAAGATTCAGACAAAACTATTTGCTTTCTAAGGAGAGACTGGCCCTGTCTGCTGCAGAGATATAAAGGAAGATGGCTTAGGGGTATCTCAGGGAAGAGGGCAGCAGAAAGCAAACTTAAGTGTTGGGTCACTTGAGCCCAACCTTTAATGGACTCCAACCATTAACAAACACTGACAAACCTTATACCTGAAGAGGGAACTGAACATGTGACCCTCAAAGTCTCATGCTCTCCCAGCTGAGCAGGTCAATTTGGCTTCACTGAAACCCACAGGAGACACAAACCCAGGCTGTTGGGAGAAAACTAAGGAAAACTCATCTTTTTAACATAATTCTAGCCAAATCTGCGGGCACATCTGAAATGAGGATCTCTCATAACCAGCCATTATTTATGTCTTTTACAAGAATTGAAATCATTCTCCTGCAGCACACTGTCAATTCCTGATGCCTACCCACTTGTACAAGCTCTTCACAGCACATGGCCCATTGTGGAAATGCTACAAAAATTGAAGAAGGCAGCACCCAGCAACAGAGAAGGTTGTTCTGAAGAAAACCAGCAACGACGTTAATAATGACTGCAAGTATATACATCCTCTGCTTCAACACCAGTAGTGGGGATCTGCCAGTCTGAATACTAAAGCAGGGACACCACAAGCTTTCCATGCATAATGGTACAAAAATGGAATCTAAGTATATACTGCAGCTTTGGGAAATTTAGGGGCTTTTGCTAGATTTAGGTTTCACAAAGACCTACAATGGGAAAAGTCATTCTGCCGGATCTGCCAGAAATTTTGAGACAAATGGATGCTATATTTATTCATTCAATGATAATATTAAGCACGGGATAAAGCCCTTTTAAATTGGAAGCACTTTATAAAAATTAATTACTACTTAGTTCACCCGTCTGAGGTGGGAAGGTATTACATCTGCATATACATGAGGACAGCAAAGCACAAGGGGATTAAACACCTTACCCATGATCCCAGAGGCAGGCTTACCCATTGTCCTGATTGCCAAAATATGTTTGCATGCTTGTACCTATGTGTTTAAGTGGTCCTATCCTCTACAGGGCCTTTCCCAGCATTTGGGATTTTGCAGCAAAGCCAGACTACTAAGTTGGTGTTTTCTTACCATACCTGTCCTACACACATCTAATAAAATCACAGTTAGAGTTGGAAGGGACCTTACAGATCATTGAATTCCATCCCTCATAGGCAGGGACACCTCCCACTAGATCAGTGCCTTGTTCAGCCTGGCCTTAAACACCTCCAGGGATTGAGGGGGCATCCACAACCTCTCTGGACAACCTGTTCCAGCATCCTACCACCCTCACTGGAAAGGATTTCTTTCTTATATCTAGCCTGAATCTACCCCCTTCCAATTTACATCCATGATTTCTAGTCCTCCCATCACATATCTTATCAAAAAGTCCTACCCCTGCCTTTTTGTAGCCCCCTTCAGGTATTGAGAAGTTACTCTGAGGTCCCCCCTGAGCTTTCTCTTCTCCAGGCTGAACAACCCCAACTCCTTTAGCCTGTCTTCATCAGGCAGTTGCTCCAGCCCTTTGACCATCTTCGTGGTCCTCCTCTGGACCTCAACCCATGAAAAAGGAAGAGATTTTTTCATGGGATGTACAGATTTCAGAACAGCCAAGGAAGAGAAAACCTATAGTTAAAAAGTTGTGTAATGCTACACTGAGGATCCTAAATCAGACTGCCATCTTGCAGCACACAGCAGACCTAGGATAGCATGTACCAGCAAATGTTTCAAGATCTGTTCCTTGGCAAGTGTGCAGAGAGAAAGAGTTTCTGAGTTAGTGACAGAGACATCACCACCTGCAGTGAGACTGGCAGCACCCTCAACCTGCTCCAGTGAACTAAAATCACATTAGCAACCATTCCCATTGCCAGCTGGTTGGGTGATGGTTCTACCTGGAGCTGTATTGGGTCTACCTCTTCCTCCGAATGCCAGCCAAAGAACACATTGCTATGGGAACAAACAGGTATTTTTGAGTCTCTGCACGACTTCTGTCAGAGGGATGCTATAATTAGACATCAGCACATTACCTGGATGCAGGGTTTGCCACTGATGTGTGGGGTAAAACACTTCCAGGTCCTCAGGATCAGCATCATCTTCTATTATTGGCTCTTTCCCGCTGTCATCTTTTATGTCTGTCTCTTCTATTTTTGTAAGGGCAAACTCCTTTCAGATAGAAGAGATTCATCTCATTAGCAATTGCATCTGGGTAATTTAGTGCCATCTGAGAATACAAAATTTTTTCCCTCGCCAGCAGATTTTGATTTTTATTTCTTTTTTTCTGACATCTGAGATTCTTTCCACATGGTTAAATTTAGATTTAAAGTATATTAAAGGTTAAACATGCACAACTAGTACGACATTTATGCTGAACAAAGCAACGTAGCTGATTTCCTATTCCAGTGCAGGTTTAAAACAAGCTTTCACACAGAACCTCACCTATATTAGACTCAGAGCCAGGAGCTCTGGCTATTTTTAGGGTTGTGTAACATTGCAAGACCCCGTTTTCCCTTGCCTGAAAATATGTCAAACTTTTAACTTTTTCAGCTGAAATTTTCCACATGAGTAGAACGCCTCAAGCATTGTTGGTTTGGTATTTTTGTTGGTTTTTTTGTTTGTTTGTTTGTGTGGTTTGGTTTTTTTTCTTCTTAAATGCACTTATTTGAGGCTTGAAGAATATTTCAGCTAAAATAGTTCAGCTATTTCCAGAATAGGACACAGGGAAAACACAAAGTGCCCACGCAATAAAAAAAGAGAGCATCCTAATTTTATTTTTTTTTTACCTGCTCCCAGTGTCCTCCAAGATTTCTAAAACAATGAGGCAGTGATTTCATCACCACCTACAAGGGAGTGCAGCATGAGAATGGCAGAGGTGTGATCAGACAGTGTGAGAAACGTGGTATTACACAAGGGAAAAAAAAATGAGGATGAAAAAAGAAAGAAAAAAGTCCTTGCTGAGAGGGAAACCTTGCTGTTCACTGCAAGGTCTCCTTAGGAAAGTGGTGGGAGTCATGTAAAACTGCAAGGGATAAAATTATTAAGAGCTCATAGTAAGTAATGATCTAGAACTATCTCACACCAGGCTATTAACTGGTTGGGGAACAGGTATTTGCTGCTCTGGTTCTCACAGGAACAGATAAGCAGATCCAGGCTAATGGTCCAGACAGCTCAGTTTCTCTTGCAGGGAACACTATCAGCTGCTGGTATCTCTAAGAATACCACCACTGAATAATTTCAAATAAGCAGCCTATAGGGAAAGATTATTCCTAATTGTTGGCAATTAGAATAAGAGTTATAGCTCAATTCATGAAGTGTTTTGATATTAATCCTTAGAACGCTTTCACAGGGAGAAAAGAAAAGAAAAAAAGAAGTCAATTTGGTTAGCTGGAAATTTTAGGCCATGTTCCAACTTCACTTCTTCCACTTCCTGGAAGAAATACATGTGTATTTGCTGGCAGAATCTGCGTATAAATATCCATTATCCAGCCTAGAAGTGTTTCTGAGTAAGAGAAATGGCAGCCTGAGCAACACACATACAATTAGCAACGACAGGGCTAACATATGAAGATGGTTGACAAACCTATCAAATATCTTTATTTTATCTGTCTCGAGGGATAGAGATTTTCTGAATGTGTGGGGAAATAGAACTTAACTCCTACTTCAACTTAGTGCATCAGGAACTTGAGATTTTTAAAACCATGACAAATGGTTAAAGCTCAGTAACACTCCAACATAAAAAGCCAGGTTCTACAGATGAAAATCAATGTTAATGTTCCCTGAGCCAAGACTCAACAGGACTAAAATAAATGAGTCAGAGTAGTTATTACTGAGCTTATTTATGCTGTTATATTATTATCCAAGAGGGACTTCACAATACAGGCTATTGTAAACTTAACTGCTGTATCTGTTGAAACACATAATGGAGATGGCTGATGTTTATTGGCTGTGCTTAAGAGAAGTGCCATGGTCTAAACTTCAGCTAAAGATAAAAGGATAGGACATGGTTCATTTCCATGTTACTCCTACTGCTTTGCAATACCCCATTTTCACCAGCATTTCTGGCAAAACAGACCACAAAACACAAGCAATCCTTCGTTTACATGGAAATTAGGTAGAATCCTCTTTGGCTTGTTTTTAAAAGAAAGATGTTTTCTAAAGAATAGTGGAAATTTCCTAAAAAAGGAAAAAGTCTCCTTGCTTTATCAGTCTGGAATCAGTGGCAGTAAGTCAAAAAGCCTCACTAGGGAGGGTTGGAGACAATCTCCATCATGTTTGAGGGATATGGCCATCACAGAGCCATAGCAGAGGGATGCAGGAAAAGGTGATGGAAGAATGAATCCTGTCTAAACTCCAGTGTCAGTTCTCCAGGTATCACTCCATCTCCAGCTATCCCAGTGCTAGCTCTCCAGCTGAATATGCTCTATCTCCAGCCTCTTCCCTTTCTTCCTAGGACTAAAAACAAATTATCACATCATTACCTGACTCCAAGTGGGCTGGAGTCACTAGCCAACAGTGTCACCTGTCTTTTGCATTTCCTCAGCACAGCCCTCAAACAACTGCATCACACAACCAAGCAAACTAAAAAGCAGAAGAAAGAGCAAAGCAACCAGAGGGATGGGGGTGTGTCAGTGATCCCCTACACCAGTGCTACTGGGGGACCCTTCATTTTAAGCACAGCATTAATTAAACTAAAACACCACCTACAGAATGTGTTTCATGAAATCTTCTCAAGAAAGCTTTCAATCTGCCAACCTAGGAGGGTCTAACACCTCGGGCTCGGCAGCAGAATACAAAACCAAAGTGGTTTTGCACATTCATACAAGTGCAAAGGGACACAGAGAGGCCACTCGCTCCAACTGCAGCTTCAAAATAACACTGCAAGCAGCAAAACCCAAGCATCACTCACTTGGAGTGACTCAACCAAGGCACAGCTAGGAAGCTGATCAAGGACATCTCTTCTTGCCACTAGACTGCATAATTAGTTTTGTCTCCTGCCACAGGGGGGAGACGAGACAACTCCAAACAGAGAAAGTGACACCTAGCAAACAAGAGAACTGCCCAAGCTGCACTGTTCCCATTACAATCCCTCCAGGTCAAGCATATTCAGGATTTCCTGGGGTGAGGTAAGCAGCATTAGGACAGAAACCCTCCTGAAATGTTGTTAGTGAAGCCCAACTGTCAATATGAGTCACCAACCACTGCTACATTCTACTTGTTCCTGCAGAGCAATCAGGTTATCATCCCACCAGAGACTCTGGTGGCTGGACAGTCCCCCCGAGATACTTACAGGAGCTCTGTCACACAGGCTTGACCAGGAAAACACTGCAACAACCACCAAGACAAGCAGGTTGACTTTGGCAGCAGCAGAGAGGAGACCAATCCAGTGAGACATTGCCATCAGCCTGAAATGCAAAGGAAAAACAAACAAAAGCACAACAAGAATATTTTATTCCATATTTTCACAGGTTTCAGCATCATTTAAGTAACATTTTACAGCACAGGTTGAGGAGTGTGACATTGCAGGACACAGAACACCTCTAGGTGTTAGAACAGAGGTCTCACTGGGGGCAGCCAAGGGGAGCTGATTTTAACTGCTGATGGAATTTATGACAGATAACAACCAAACACCTTACACTGACCCTGCAGGGGCTGGAAAAGATTAATAGAACTGTAAGTTTTGTGTTAAAATTACCATATTAGTGCCATGGATGAAAAGGCCAGGGAAAACTCAAAATCACTGCAATCCTGCAAAGGCCTTTCACACATGTGCCACGAGTTAAGCACAGAAGTAGTTGCATTAATTCAAATTAAACAAAACTACTAGTCATGAAAGGGTCAGGAGTTTATCTAAACCCATGTGCAGACTTTGCTGGAGAAAACCAACATTTTGTAAAGGTGAACAAGGTTTATTTGGTGGTTTTACAGTGCCAGGCTCTCTCTCCCTTGCTGCCCAGGAGCTGGTTCTACCCATGCTTGCAGCAAACCATAAAGCAAGTTGCCCTGACAGGGCAACAACTGAACTAGAGAAGGGGAAGAAATTAAGGGTCCTGCCCTTGTGGCTGCCAGGTTCCTTGAGTAAGGAGCTTGTATCCTCGTGTAGGGATCCACACTCACACACATACAAGCCCCCACTGGGCTTTAAATGCCTCAGCTCACTGCTTCTCCTGGTGAGCTAGGGAATGGAGCAGCCTGCCAGCACACAGGCTGGAGAAGTATTTCCTTTGATTGGCTCTAAATTTACACACTGCTAAATTAAACTAAATGAGGTCTTTTGAAAGAAGATGGGACTGATTAGTTCCGTTCAAACACTCCTTTCATTACTCATCCCTCCATCAAGTCTGCTCCTATTCCTACCCAGGTTTTAAAGAATCTCCTCCCATACATGCAGTCCTAAATATCTTTGTTGTCCAGCAGGATGGGTGGCAGAACACATTGCAGGTTTTTTTTCCTCATTCCTTGAAGCAACCATCTTCTGTTCCACAAAGCAGAAAATGTGTTCACAGCCTGCTATCACAGAAGGGTCTCTACCCCTAAAAAACTTTAGGGACACAAAGGAAGTAGATTCCTCTCCTTTCATCCCCTTACTGTTAGATTGTCTTCCCACTCTGTTATGTTTCTTTTTCCTCATCCTGCTTAGTTTATGCATAAAAAAAAAAGAAAAGGCAAACCAACACATCACTGACTGGTGGTGGACATCTGGGAAAGAGAAGACAAGCAGGGAGCACAAACAGTAAGACATTTGATGCACATACACAGCTTCCAGAAACTCTGTGATAAATTCTTCCTGAACGCGAGTCTCTACCTTTGAACAGTTCTCCAGATTAACTAGATTTTCTGTTTTCCCCTGAATCACTTTTCAACCTAATATGGACTTCATAAACCTACAGCATCCCTCAACAAGTTCACCCTCTTAAGGCACATCATGTATGTCTGATCTGATGTTTGATACTCTCTTTCAATATCTTCTCTTTCCTAAAGGGTCAGAGAACCACCTCAAGGTGGTTGAGGTGACAGCAATGTAGAAGAACAGTTCTTTATTCCCAGCTGAAAGGCAGAGACCTATGGCCAAAGCCTCCACACATCTCACTTGGGATGATACCAATAATAACCAGACTTCAAACAACACCCAGGATCCTGAGCTGGAAAATCCACAGCAGAATTCAAAGGCTCAAACTCCATCTGCTCCCTGAAGATCTATCTACAAGCTCCTCTGGCTGATGGCACAGCCAGGATCCCAGTCACGACACAGTTCCTCTTTAAACTCACCTCACAGCAAACTCCTGCTTATTATACAGGAAACAGGTTTTCTGTGTGGGGTTTTTGGGGTTTTTTTCAGTCTTAAACCAAGTGGCAATACCGGGATAATGAAAAATAGATGCCTCTCTAAAACTTTACCTGCAAGCCTAGAAATAAAAAGAAGAAAAAAAAATAATACAACAAAGCAGAGCCTGAAAGAAAAGGCAGATTCCCATAAAAATAGAGCTCACGTGTACTCAGAAGGCTGGTAGCAAATGACAGTACAGCCCATTTAAAGCCTACAACCTCATGCCTGACTAGAAGATGACATCTGTACAACAATTTGCAGTTTGCTTAGGTCCTAGGTAGGCAGGAAGAGCTAACACGTGAAAGATGGGGGTTTGAATCTCCTGTGCAGGCTGCCATCCTGTTACAACAGGGCATGAGAGGACTTCCAAACAAAATGGTCTGGGGAACCAAATGCATTTTCAGAAATGACCCTTTGCAGCTTGCAAAGCAGCAAGAGCAGTAACTGTGAGTCTACCTGCATGGGGAGCAATTGCTCTAAGGATGTCATTTTGGGATTCTGCAGCACCCACGTCCAGCTGTAAGCATCAGAACTACTACAGGGCAACCACAAATTCCCATTGTGCAGAATAGGGTCAGTTGTTTGCTGCATTCCCCCCCCTGTAATTCTCCCTTGTCAAAGTAAACTGAGTTCTAGGGTAAGTGCAAAGGCTCAGACCCAAAGAAGCCTCTGTTCCTGGCAGCAGTACTCCNTCCATGCCCAGCTGCAGCTGTGAGCACCAGAACTGCTACAGGACAACCACAAATTCCCCTTGTGCAGAGTGGGGTCAGTTGTTTACTGTATTTTTTCCCCCTGTACTTCTCCTTTGTCAAAGTAAATTGGGTTTTAGGGAAAGTGCAAAGGCTCAGACCCAAAGAAGCCTCTGTTCCTGGCAGCAGTACTCCCATCAGAGCAGACAACATTCTTGATTTCACAGTGCTGGGAGGTTCTGCTCCAGGGTTCCAGAATAGCTCATCTGGACCACCAGCAGCAGAAACAATAGTAGTGCCATTATGTTTCCTGTTAGCAAGGACATTTTTAGAGATTTTCCTTGCTGTGCATCAGTAAATGCTGCAAAACCCTGTGAATGCAGTTGCCATAGTCATAGGTGACAGTTCAAAGTGAGTTAGTAAGAGGAACATATTTCATTAATGTCTTCAGCTGCTGGGAATGCACTGCTCTTTCATGTCCTAACTCAAAGCCCACTCTGCATATACTCTGCCACCCCAATAAATCCATCTGAGACCTCATCTGAATTCTGCTCCACCACTCTGGGAGTGCACAGAGACATCACAGAAATCTCCCCAGCCTTACTGCTCTGGTTTTACAGCAAACTGGAAGCAATAACAAATGAAGGGAGCAACAACCAGAAGGACTTATGAGTCTCCAATTCCATTTTTCCCCCTTTAAAAAACATCCTCCTCATCTTTTCTTTTTTATCTCATGCTTTTTTTTTCTCAAGACAAGTCCTAGCAATTAACTGCACTTGCCCAGGTGAGTTGCCACAGCTCTGCATGGCTGATCAACAGGTATTAAGGAAGCACAGTGACCTCCTGTTCCATGTGTCTCTCTGAGCTCCCTCCTGCCACAGTTGGGTCCTGCTACATTTCCAAAAGGAGACAGGAGTGAATTTTCTGCTTTGTTAAAGCCTGTATTTAAACTACAAAGACACTAGAAGAGAACTGAATACGCCTGACTGATCAAAGAACTATATCTGAATAAAAATTAATAATAAAACCAGAATAAAATAATAATGATGATCCTATCTACCACCTTATGCAAAGAAGCAGAAGAGTCCTGGAATCACAAAATCAAACCTAATGAGGAGCTTCCTTCAGGGAGCAGTCTGTTAGTCCTTGGTTGTCCTAGGACAAACCAGATAGGAACAGATTTCTCTTAGAATAGACCCACCACACCGGGCTTGCTGCAGGCTCCATGCAGCTTTGTTTGAGGTCTGATGCAGCATTTGCTTCTGCCATGCTCAGGATGCTCTCAGCATCTCTGCTTCACCTGATATCCTGTCATTTAGAAAGCACACTCATGTCTCTAACCAGTATCCAAGAAATCAGTGCTCTGAGAGCTCCTAACCTCTGCTGGAGGGTCTCTCCTGGGCACAAAGGCCAACACACGTGGGTGAAAGACAAGGCCAGTGAGTACCACTTGTTTGCAAACACCCTCAAACTACAGAGATTTCAGTGGAGAGGGCACTGCTACAATATAGATGCTGCTTATGAAATTGCTTAAAAAACATGTAATCTTCTCTCTCATTTACTCCTACCTCAACTCTGCTCTGGCATGTTAAAAACACTCCTACACAAGGGAAAAGTTGTGGGAACTGCATTTGGCTGCCTACAGAGAACCCACACAGCAAAGTGGCCATGCTTTTAGGTTTCCAGGAATAAACCATGGCCTGAGTTCTGCTGGGTAGGCACAGCCTGCTGCCAAGCAGCAGATCCTGCTGAATAAGGAGCAGTGCACAGGGAGAAATTTTGACACAGAGCAGCAGAGAAAACACATGCTTACAGAGCCCACAACCAGTTAGTGCAGTCATACTACTAACTGCCAGAAACAAATAGTAACAATAAATATTAATAACATCTAGAGGCTACCTGCTTTGCCCTGAGCAAACACCAGCCCCTCTTAAAGGTAGATCAGCTACAATCCCATCTAACACTGGTCTTTTCTACATCTACACACACTGCCAGGTGCCAACATGAGTGAGAGTAGAGCTCAGGTGTCTCCAGAGACAGGAGATGGCAGAGCAGAGAGAGCAGCTCTTGGCACTCAGGGGAAGAGGAGAGGCTTGTTTTAGGTTCCCCAAAGCCAGCATTGCTCCTTCTACCTGACTACAGCAACCCCAATTTGGTTGTTCATCCAAATAAGTTTGAACAGTTTAACAATAAACATCATTTAGTCTATCAATTAATTATGCCTAATGAATTTCCTTCTGAAATGCTGCTCTCCAGAGGGCAAGAGCACAGCTTTGTACTTGGGTAGTCTGGAGTCTGAGCAAGGCTGCCATCATCCTCTCCACCCACACATGAGCAACAAAGGCAGAGAGGGACAGGGACATTCTCCTCAGTGGCTCAGCAAGTGGCCAGGGACTACAGCCAGACCATCTCTCATGTTCCTCAGACCTCCTGTGGCAGAGAATCCCACATCCAGGACAGGGGAATATTCTGTTCTGCTCTGCTCAGGATGGAATATACAAAACTAGCATGCCTCAGAGATCAGAGGACTGAATTTAACATTTATCATGTATAAATAACTAATCCATCTGAAATTCTGACAGATGTTCTTGCTTGGCTTCACAACTACCTGCACACATACGTGACAACCTCACTCCACAGAGCTTCACATTCATGAAGCACAGGGAGATAAGTGATGAACCAGGACGTTCAGGACAAAGATGCTGAAAGCTGCCTGGTATCAAACACAGGGAAATAGCTCTTCTCTCCAACATCACCTCCCCACTGCACTTGGGCCCACAAAGAGCCAAAGGTTGAATGGGTGCACACACAGCCTCCTGGGGAACAGCTCCTGGCTCTCACATTGAATAACAACCTCCTCCTCCAGTCAGGTACTGACCTCCCTAATAAAAAAATACTCAAGAGTTTAAAAAAAATTGCAAAATTCAGGCTCAGTGTTACAAAAACACAAGACTGATGTACCATCACAACTAACTGCACAGGACACCTAGCAGAATGACCCGCTCTGGACCTCCCTTGCAAGCAAATCAGTATGTAAAACTCACATTTCCAGTTTCACAGCAACTTCCCAGTTGAAAACCCACTGGGATCCACCTTAAGGGCAAAACTCACCCAAGAACTGCCTGGTCGGCCACCAGCACCAAAATACAGAATAAAGCCTCAAGAAAACAATTCTTTGGCTTCTCCTGAAGGGATACAAGGAGCTCTCTGGGGATGGACATAACCCATGGACAAGCAAGTCCCTTCAAGGCTGCTCCTGGCCTTGCCTCAACTCTGTGTAAACCCCAGGGAAGTCATTGCACATGCATTGGTAATAAACAAGGGCATCCTTTCATCTCCCACCAAGTCTGTAGTGATATCTTCACATGCTTGGGTGAAAGGCATTATTCATGTTTGTTTGGGTTTTTTTTTCACCGCTTTAGTACTTCTAAATTGGTCTCAGAGGATGTCATTCATGAGCAACTGAAGCTTTGGGATGGTAACAAATAAGAAAAAAGTATGGAGAGACTACCAGTACAACCATCTAGAAGAAATTCACACCATGGTTTCCATTCTTCTATTCAGACANTGGACATAACCCATGGACAAGCAAGTCCCTTCAGGGCTGCTCCTGGCCTGTGTAAACCCCAGGGGAAGTCATTGCACATGCATTGGTAATAAACAAGGGCATCCTTTCATCTCCCACCAAGTCTGTAGTGATATCTTCACATGCTTGGGTGAAAGGCATTATTCATGTTTGTTTGGGTTTTTTTTTCACCGCTTTAGTACTTCTAAATTGGTCTCAGAGGATGTCATTCATGAGCAACTGAAGCTTTGGGATGGTAACAAATAAGAAAAAAGTATGGAGAGACTACCAGTACAACCATCTAGAAGAAATTCACACCATGGTTTCCATTCTTCTATTCAGACATTTCCCACTAAGATTAAAAAGTCAGTCTCACTCCCCAAGCATAAAAACCTCCACTGCTTGAAACCAAATGTGAACAGTCACCCTGCAGCAGGTAGTTATTCGTTCAGCAGGGCTTTTTTTCCTCAAGGAAATTTAAAATAGCAAAGAGCTCCAAGAGGTGTAAATGCAGAATTGGATGTACAGACACAGGAAGCTGAAAGAGAACATAATTCTTTTCCTCTTTTACTTCACTATCCCTCATTACTTCAGGGAAAGGGGTTTTTTGCCTTTCCACTGGTGAGAATGTTACAAACTGACTTGTGTACCTAGGATCAAGATGCTACAGACCCTCTTGGTCCTTGGGCATTGTTTTAAGCTTAATAAAAATCAGGGAAGAAGCGAGGAAAATGACTGCACACAATGTACCATAAAATGGAAGGAGAAAAATTCACTCATCTCTTGTCAGATGGAGCTATTTTAGATACTACTTGTAGCAACGTACAGAAAAAACACTTTGATATGTGACAGAGTAGCCTGCTTTTAATTAAACAATCTCTCAGGCATCACAAAAATTACTCTATCCAAGCAGAGATTGCTGGACATTGCACATCCTTTTCTTCAGAAGTTGATGCCAAGAGAGGAGAAGGTTTCACAGACCCCCCTTGAAGCCCAACTGCCACTATTAAATGGCACAGATCACCTGCACAGGCTGTGACCTGCCTGCTGTCTTCCTGCCTTTTGCCTCATCAGCCTCCTCTAAGTAGAGCTTTGATCCTCCAAGTGACTTCTGATTCAGAGACCTTCTTTCCTTTTGCTGCCTAGGTATGAAGGATGCTGTGCTGGAGTTCCTGAGCACAGCTTCAGACAGGCAGACTTTGATGTTGTATACAGCAGCCGTCTCAGCCATTTGTCTGGTCTCTTCAAACAGCAGCAGAGCCACAGCTTGTGATCTGTGAAAAAAGAACGTTTTCCTTGGGGAAGAAAAGTCATGCTGTTGCTCATCTCCACCTTGTCATGGCAGAACAGGCTATAGCAGTGCTTCAAAGAGCTCCTCAACCTTAAATCCTTATGACATGGTGACAAATGAGGGAACCTGCCTCTCTACGTCTCACCAATCCCAGCCCACATTATGAAACAGCATTTTTGCTGATGTCTCAGCTGCCACAGGACCTGTCACTCAGTTACACCAGTCCCCACACTGGAGTACACTTGGCTATGAATGTTTGAATGCTAAGTCTGGGCCTCACAGATGTGCAACCCCTGCTAACTGGTCCCTCCTGAGCTCACTGCTCTTTACATCTGTGGGCTTCAAGCAGGAGAAGTGCCTTAGCTCTGTCCTGCTGTCCCCTCAGCCACAGCAAAGGCAGGTTCCAGAAGCCCAAAGCTGATAGAAAGCTGGGGAAGGAGGAAAACAGATATGAGACAAGAAGTGAGTGGTTTTCCTCTCCAATTTTCTCTTTCAAGGGACAATGACTGTGTTTGTAACCTCAGCACCCTCCAGTCCAAACAAGACCCACTGTTTCTCACCTTAACCTCAAACCAGGAGACTTAGCCACTAACAAGGAACAGTCTTTTGTTAGAGAACACCCTATAAGTTATTTTCTACCCTTAAGTAGAATAAGATACTACTGGTGCATCCCAGTAGCTGAGCAGCATCAGTACACAAAGGGTCCTTTCTCTGGCAGGCCAGGCTGTCACTGCATCTGCTGCTTCTGCAAACACCCACAACACACCCACACAGTGAGAAGCTGCAGACAAAGGATACAGGGATTCACACTCTATTCTTTGGCTTTGGAAGTACAGCAAAGGCCTGAGAGGAGTCCTAAAATCTCCCAGGCTAATGTAAGAGCTAACAGCAGGCTATTAGCTGCTCCTACTCTTTAAACTCAGATGAAAGATGCATCTGTAGCACCTTTCTCCCAGCTCACAGAGCAGAACATCCCATGCAGCTTCCTCTACATCCTGTAGAACCCCAACCTCACCTGGCCACGTGAGGAAGGGAAATGGGAAGCCCATCACAGGACTGCCAGACCCTGTTTCCACAGAGTGGGCTTCTCTTCTAATGACCACAGACTTCAGCTGTGCCCTCCTGCAAGCAGATTTCAGCACAAGATGGACACACCATCCTGCAGAGCTTCTGCACCAGCTGTTGTTTATAAATAAAGGTGCAAATCAAAGCTGTTTCAATGACAGCCTCCAGAGTGACTTCCAATGACTGCAGATGTCACACATGGAGAGAAGTTTTGGCACTGACCCCAGTCCAGGGAGTGAGAAATCTCAGAACACCCAGAACCAGGCAGGGCCAGTTATTCACATGTGGAAGGGTTTGCAGAATCAGGGTCAGACCACATTTATTCTGAGGCAAAGACCCTGTCATTTATGCATTAAATAGCACATTTACTCTGTTATTCAGGAAGACATAATAATTACAGTGGCCTCCAGTCTCCAGCTCTTTCAGTCTATACTCAAAGAGCAAAAAAAAAAGGACCAAAGCAAACAGTGCTTCTATTAAAAAAAAAAAAAGTCTTTGAACTGGCTTTTAGTTGCAGGACAAAGGAAGACCAGCTGATGAACAGCTTCCCCTCACTTTCCTGTCTAATTTCTATTTTGTAACAGCAGCCAGGCACTGCAGGCAAAGCATTTCAGGAGGCAAAGCACCCCTCGGCTGGCTGAGCAGACCTGACCTGCAGCCTCCTGCCTCATCACAGTGCCCCAGGGACACCACGACTGCCCAGAACTGTGCTGCCTGCAGTGCTTTCTTCTTTAATTGTGGAGTAAGAAGCAAGGAGCCAGCCTGGGCATCTGGCAGGCTCTACGTGCCTAGGTGCTTCCAAAAGGACCTGGAGAAGACAGCACATGCTGGTGGTTCTGTCCACACACGTGGCTACAAGATGCTCCTTCACAAACACATTTCTAGCTCTCATAACTCTCCTTCTAATCAAGCAGTCAGTCAGTCCTGTTCCACTGGAGATTTACAGAGGTCTTTTTTCTCTTAGAAGCAATAATGGATGGACAGCAGGAAGGAAATTAATGAGCACCATAATTATACCCAAAGTTGCAAATAGGAGCAATTCCACACCCTGAGACGACTCTGGAAAACAAGATTAAAATGCTTAGGGGGACATATTCTCAAAACTGCAGGTAATAGAACAGATAAAATGTATTTACAGTATCTCACAGGGGACGTGTACTTTTTATTATGCTGAGGAATGCAATATTCCACTCCTCATTACAGAGTTAAAAGGGTGGCCTAAAATAAAACCTCCTTAATGGCAAATGGGTCCAGCTCCAGAAACAGGCTCTCCCTTTCTGCCCCAAAGTGCAACAAGAAACACAAAAAGCATCTGCAGGAACACCCAGCAACATGAATAAACTATGCAAACAGCACCATTTAACAGCTGGCAGAAAGGAGGCTGGAATGGGGGGTGGGCAAAAGCAACACACCCTCCCTCTGATGCTTTCTAAGAGGAGGAAGAGGAGGAGGGCAGGCTTGCCTTCCCCAACTTCCCCGGTGCCCGCAAAGCCAGGGCTGCCAGATAACAGACTGCGCCTGAAGTACCCGCCAGCAGAAACAATTTGTCATGTGTCAGATCAAATAAACTCTTTTGAGACCACTCGAGTCCCTGAAGCAGACGGCTGCCAAACTCCAAAAGAGAAATCCAAGAAACCTAGCTGGCTGGTGTCAGACCTAAGCACTTCCCAAGACTAGCACACTTTTCATTTCTAAAAACACATCAGGACGACGCAATCTGTTCCCGTGCAGCGCATCCATATGGGGCAGCCATCAACAATATTCATTATTAAATAGAATTTGGAGTTTAAATTATCACTCTGGGCTGAAGCTCCTCATAGTCCAGAAACCTCAAATTCCTCATCCAGCGGCACAGCATCTCACTCATCCCAGGGAGGCATTAAGAAGGCTAATGTTTGTCAAAGAGTCTTGGCACAGTAACGTGCTGCGATGGATTTTCATCCCTCAGAACAAGTGTTTTTCCTCTCCCAGCCAGCCTCAGGCTCTCTCACTACACTGAATTCATCAAAAGTTGAGCTACTGATTACTTATTTTTCTTTTGAATAGTCCTAGTGCCTTTTTTTTTGGTTCCTTCCTGAGCACTATCATAGCTTCCTTTGCCCTGGACTCAACTCATCCCAGGCACTGTGTTGAGGGACCTCATTTGCAGCATGGTCCTGAAGCAACTACTAAAGGTCTGGGACCCCCTGGTGCTGGTTCTGCTGTGGGACACATTCTCTGTGGTATCCTGACCATACAGAATCAGATAATGTCAGAATTGGAAGGGACCTCAAGAGATCTTCTAGCCCAATCGCCCTGCTGGAGCAGGAACACCTAGATCAGGTCACACAGGGACACATCCAGGTGGGTTTTGAATGTCACCAGAGAAGGAGACTCCACAACCTCTCTTCTCGCTGCTTTTTAATTTGCTGTGTTTGTTGCTTTGAAAAAGTTTTTTCTCATATTTATGTGGAGCCTCTTCTGTTCCAACTTGCACCCACTGTCCAGTGTCCTATGATTGGATGTCACTGAGAAGAGCCTGGCCCCATCCTACTGACACTCACATTTTACTCATTTATAAACATTAATGAGGTCACTCCTCAGTCTTCTCCAAGCTAAATAGACCCAGCTCCCTCAGACCTTCCTCAGAAGGGAGATGTTCCAACTCTTTCATCTTTGTGGCTCTGTGCTGTACCCTCTCAAGCAGTTCCTGGTCCTTCTTCAACTGAGAGTACCACAACTGGACACAATATTCCAGATGTGGTCTCACCAGGGCAATGTAGAGGGAAAGGAGAACCTCTCTCGACCTACTGTCTATGCCCCTTCTAATACACCCCAGGATGCCATTGGCCTTCTTGGCCACAAGGGCACATTGCTGGCCCAGGTCCCTTTCCCCTATACATGGGGTTGTTCCTGCCTATATGTAAGACTCTACATTTGCTCTTGCTATATTTCATTGAATTTTTGTCTTTTGAATGTTCCAGATACCAGTGTTTCACCTGGGATGAGACACCTGAGCTTCACCACAGCCAGGAAGACCACTCATTCCACAGAAGATCAATAATAACCCTAGAAAAATGTGTTTGCAAGAGGCCTGAGGTTCCTGGATGAGAAGCTTGATGATCCCACAGAGGTCAGCTGTCAGAAAGTGAAAGCACACAGGAGAAAAGCAGGTGATCCAAAGGAAGGATGAAAGAAGTGGGAAACTTTGCCTCAAGTCACCAAAAAGCAACTGCCTGCTCCAAGACTCAGCAACAAAACCTTGGGTGACACTACAAATCAACAAAAAGAAGTAAGAAAAGGGAAAACTTAGCAGCCTAAAGCAAGGAAAAAGAGGAGAACAAGACAGCAAGCACAGGGGATTCCCATTGGTATTGGCACTACTACTAGCACAAACCTCATCTGTGTGAGTTTTCTTCCAGAATTTATTTACAGTGCATCTGAAGCCTCATGACAAGTTATATTTAGACACCACTTTATCTGTACCAGGACTCCTCTCCAGCCACAGGGACCTGCAGCAAGCATCAGACACTGCCCTGCCAGCCTCACTTGGACAAGGTTGTTGTTTCCTACGAGCAGAAAACACCAGGAGAGCTGTAAAGTCCTCGTGGTGCTGCTTTCCAGCACACAGCAAAACACAGGCTGTTACCAGAATGCAGGAGGTGTTAAACTGAGATCTGGTGGAGGAGGGGGAGGTCAGCAAACACAAGCCTTGTCATTTACATCAATGTTTTTCAGACACAGCTGCAGAGATGCAAGTCAAAAGCCAGGTTCCCACAGGTTCTTCCAAGCTTTACACTCTCCAATTTCCACCCAACAGCCCCTTGGACACTGATCCATGCTGTGTCAGCTGGTGGGAAGCAGAGCCAGCACCAGGCACAGCCAGTCCTTGCTGTCCTGCCATCCCACTGCCCTGGCCCAGGATCCATTTTCAGGCAGGTAAAAGCTGGCAAAGCTTTAGGCATCAATCCAAGACATGGTTTGAACTCTTCATATGGAGGATGGGAGGCCCTCCTCTAAGAAAAAAATTTACCTTTCTTTCAGCTCTGTGACTTGGAGAGATTTCAAAGAGATATCAAAAGCCTGTAGTGCTGTGGGAACCCAGGGAATCCACACTGATTTCCTCAGCAAATTCTGTTTCTAAACAACAGAAAATTTCCCAAACACCAAGAGAATAAAAACCCATGCCAGCCATCAGAAACCAGCCAGAACTCAATGCTCCAGCCACATTCTGCACAAACCCAAAACAAAACCATTTACATCATCACTGATTATTTTCTTTACTCCTAGAAAACCTGTAGAAGTGCCACAATCCCTAAGTGCCATTATGATTTCCAACAGCCCCCTGCTGCCATTGAACAGACTTTCCAAGTTTCTCCACTAAGATTTTGTACTTCCAGCTGGAAGAACAGGAACAAAATGCACTCAAGATCCACTTGCTTATTCCTGATTTGGGTACAAAAATGGCAGATGCAACATGATTTTTACTTCCCAGCAACCCACCAGAAGATTGAGGAAGTCTTTGGTTCTGTAACCCTGAAGAAGATCTCAACAAACCATAACACATTGAGCAGCACCATAATATTAAAAACTAATATTAAAAACCTGCAGCAGAACTTGGATCACTCAAGGCTCCAGCTGGAAATTCTCTGTAGCATAACTCTTTATTTTGTGGACAGGAAGAGGTCAAGAAAATTATTTAAACTGGAGTAAGAAGAAAAAGCTCACCCTAAAGTAGGTGAGAACACTAAAGCAGCAGTTGTGAGCAGGCCAAATACATTTTAAGGGCTACACTTTTTCACTTCCACAGTCTTGGGAAAGAAAATGGAGTGACTTTGTTCTGTATGCATATTGTCCACTATTTGTTCTTATCTGTCTATTGATGCTTACTTGAAAAACAAAATTTAATTAAAGCCCACAGTAGTGCACAGCCTGCCTTTGAAATATGCCTGCATTAGTGGATCATTACAGCAAATGAAATACAGCTTCATATTGCATTTTTCAAATAACATCGTAAAACATTTACAAATTAAATAATACTCTTGCGGGGAGGAATTAAGAGACACAATGTTTAGCAAGGGCAAAGAGATGTTTACAAATGAAATCTGAAATGAGACAGAGAGGCAATGAGGCAGAGAGGTGCCAGAGGGCTCTTCCAGACCTTGTTGAGATAGTTCTCCATGTACCAGAAACCAGAGGAAGAAAGAGCACATCCATGCCAAATGAGCAGGAAGGGCAGCATCCCAAAACTCCAAGGGATGCCAGTACAAGCTCATTCAGGGTCTGAGGAGCACTGGCACAGTCTGGCAAACCGAGGAAGAACCTGGAAAAACTAAATACACTGTATCCCTTGGAAACCTGGCCAGAGCTGTATCAGTCACAGCAAGCAAACCCTTGCAAACCAAGCCAGTGCATTGAGAATTTGGACTCCAAACAGGATAAGAAAAAGGATGCAGAAAGATGTTCTTGTGGCAAATGAGAAATATGGTGCCAGTATTTACAGGGAGGAGAAAAACAAAGGAAGATTTGGCTCCTCAGGCAAAGGAAAGCACAAGCAGACCAGTGAGATGGTGTAGATGACAGCAGCCATGCTTGATGTTGAAGAAAACAAAGCAGCATCTCACAATACAAGTGAATACTACATCAGCCTTACACCTCAGGCTTAAAGAGATCCAAGATTTGTCTTTTCCTTAATAGCATCTGGGTCAATGCCAAGTATTCTTTGACAAATTATTTACTCCAAGAAATCATTACAAGTGCAACCCATGTGTGCCAGGAAAAGGCTGTGCCCTGCAGCTTTTATGGCCCCACCTCCACAGTGAGGGTACCAACTACAGGAGAAGGAAAAATTCTCTCCCCCCAAAAAAAACAAATACAAAAAAAGACTGAAGATGACAGAGGTATCATCAGTGTGAGCCCTGGAGAAAGGTGCTGTATGTGCCAAGGGTATGACTGGCAGTGGCAGGCAGGGGTTTTGCAAGAAACAGAGAGTTCTGGCCTACAAGCAGGCTGGAAATCAAAACCTTGGAAGGGCACCTCTGGATCCACTGCACAGAAAGATGGCAAAACATTCACATCCGCTGCCCATGCCAGGGAGCAGCAACTGACAGACAAATTCCCATAGGCCCTGCTGAGTTCCCATTAACACATGAATTTATTATTTAGAGGAAAAGCATTCAGACAGACATATAATCATTGAAAGCTGTCAACTTCCTTTGCAGAAAGGATCCTTCCCTGTGAACCATGGGCTCCTTACCAACTTCCTATCACAAAATCAAAACAGCTGTGGCAAGGGGTATTGTGTTATGAAGATCATCTATTGATCCTTTAAGTAACAAGCAATGAGTCCCTAAGACACTACACAGCACAGAGCAGGGCTAGGCAAAAACCAGCAGAATACAGAACATGCAGGCCAGGATCCTTCCTAAGGCAGCAGAGGAGCACTAGGGATAACAAAGAACCAGCAAATTGCAGACCACTGGGGAAGGAGACTGTGACAAGCCTGTGAGGGTCCAAAGTGTCAAGAGCAAAGCAAGCACAGCATCCCTGCACCAGGTCCTGCCTGCTGAAATGTCCCCCACACCTCAGCCCCCACTGGGTTCAGCAACATCTGCTTCCTCACACACCTTCACACCCACTCTCCCACCATGGGACAGCATGAGAGCTGCCCAGATGCACTCAGGCAGATTCAGGGCTGGCTTTGTGCTCTCCAGGTTTTGCCAGAGAGGCTTAAAAGCAGTACAACAATCTTCCATAAAAAGATTGCCGAGTTCTCTGTAGTCTTCCTGAGGTAAGAACAACCTGCGAGCACTGTAAACAGACAACTGAAGAGAACTGAAACCAGAAGAGCCAGACTGCAGTGCAAGGTTAAAAATGACCCAGCTTCACACAGAAATGTACTCAACAACAGCACTTCTGCCCTGAACACACCAAGAATGAGGTCTGAACATTTAAAACAAACCAGACTGCTCGAGGAAATCAAGGGAATGAGATGTCTGATGAGGAGAAGGAGCAGCCCAGACACCTCAGAACATGCCTTGCTCCTGCAGATCAGGGTTAAACTTCACGTTTGCACTAACTTCCAAGTCTGCCTCTCTCAAAAGCCACACCAGGTAATTAGAATCATTGTAACTACTACTAGATATAACATTATAATAAATTTTTGCCACACTTGACACCTGTTGACTGATAGATTTAACTGGTACATAAGAAATAATTGTGCATAGATTTTTTGAGCACCAACACGGAAGACAGTGTGTTCCAAGTTGAAAAAAGTTAATTTTATGGAAGCATGACTGAAATAAAATTTCTAAAATTAACAGTTAAACCTTTAAAAACTCTCACTAAAGACACTGTTTGGGTTTAAATTAGGCAGACATTACAAAAATATCAACTTTTCCTGGTGCAGCACCTCCTTCAGATCAACACAACCATCTTCTCCCCACCTATTCCAGTGACCCAGAGGTTTCTACATCATCCCTCCCTTACCACCTTCCTTATCCTCTCTCTGCAGCAGGCTTTTGAATTACTTGGGCAGAGAAGCAATATAATCAGTACTCCTACAACATGCTCACTGAAAATACACTAGAATTATCAGCAAACACACACCTAGAATAAAATACAGCTTCTTGCATTCCTACAAAGCCCAAAGGGCTTTGCAAACCAGACTCAGGATGCAATTTATCCACCACCAAGATTCAGCTGTAATCCAGAGTGGAACACTACTTTTCTACCAGTATTTAACTACAGCCTCCCAGAGAGAAGTATAGAAGAATCCAACAGAATCCTAAGGAATGCTTTAAGGATGCTAAATTTCCTCCCCTGGAACTGAAATTTGGTCAAGGCAGCCACCATCAGCTTTGTGTGCACAAAGGAAAACAAATAGTGCATGGCTGCTTCAACCTATTGATGATGTCCTTGAAGCACAGCCTGAGCAAATAGCTGTGGCCAGGAGCCTAGGCAACCAGCCTTGAAAGGTAGAAGAGAGGAAAAAACACAGAGGAAGGCTGTGTGTTGTGCTTGAATTCAGTGAGGCCTTAATTTCATCCCCAATCATATAAAAAGATGGTATAGTGGCAAGAAATGCACTTCAGAAAAGGATCAGCATTTTAAAAACCAAACCAGCTTGGTACTTACAGAACCTGGAGGTGGTCCAAGGTGGTTGAGTGAAGTTTTCTCCAGTTAAATGTACCTCAGTTAAAGAAACTTCTTCCTTAAGCTTAGTTTGTGCTGACCAGCAGAGCCCTGGTGCAACAAGGTATTCTGCAACTGTTCCCACAGTAGCACTCTATTTGGGGATAAAAATTAATGTAATTAATTTTTCCAGAGCAAGTAATATATTTTTTTCCCACAGAACAGAGCAACCATTAAAGGAATTTCAAATTGCTCCAGCAGAAAGATGTATTTTTACCACCTCAGCTACATGCAGCCAAGCCTAACTCTCACTCAGAGCAGAGTGAAAGAGGAGTAAAACTCTCCAAGCACTAATTTCCCACACACTTACACCCCTCTGCAACCAAAGCAACAACATCTGGGGAACTCTTGGAGGAAAGCACTGCTGAGAATTTAGAGGACTGCCTCTGAGCCATGCCAGTCCTTATAAGCACCAGTGAGAAGCTCCAGCAAACAGAGGTTCATAAAAAGCTCTTGAAAGTCACCCAAGATTTCAAAACCAGGACAAAAATCCCCCTTGAAGAGATCTGCTTTTCTGCAGCACAATAGTGTTAAAGCAAGGCTTTTCATTCTATCCATCCTCAGGCAAACTAGAGGACCTCAGACCAGGCAAGCTAACCTATGGAGGCCCAGCACTCACCACTAAAGGAGAAAAAGCACAGCAGCTCCCACCCACGCACACTTTAGGGGTAGCTATCAACAATTCCCCGTCACAGGGGGAGAAAAACCTCATGTACAGGCCCTTGGAGCTCAGTCCAGCTCTGCTTCTATTCATCCTTTTCCTTAATGGCCCAAATGATGAAAGAGAAAGTACTTTTATAAAACCTGAAAGGATGCCCAGCAGTTAAGAGCTGGAAGCACTCTGGAGGTCATGATCGGAATTGATAAAATGATGAAAAGTTCCAAAAACATCCACAAATCAATAAAAAGAAAGGCAAGGAAAATAAAGCAAAGAACTGCTCTTGGAAATAGAAAAAAAAATCCTAAAAAACAAAGATCAAGCACACAAACACAGCATGAGGGAAAGCTCTCTGGACAGGTAACACCAAAGAAAGTCAGGGATCAGATGAAAAATGCAACGGTGTGTCAGCATTGTGACACTATAGCTCCAGCTGCAAAGAGCTAAAACATCATTCTGGGATTTAAGAATATCAAATTCCTATTTCTGGGCTGGAAGGCCCATCCCTAAAAAAGCTGCAGACAAACTGAACAACAAGCAGAGCAGTCAGCTATGTAAAACATGCAGCTATTGAAGGGTTTCTCTATCCCTGCTTCCCTCCAGGCTTGTTATCAGCTCTCAGCCAGAGTTTAACAGCTGTTTAACAAGAAAATTTCCCCAGTCTCTGAAGGCAGGAGCCACAGCAGCCCACAGCTGGTTCTCTGAGACTGGGATTTCATCAGCTTGGGAACCCTGGTCTAGCTCTGATCTAACATCCACCATGGTCCAGCCTGGAGATTTCTCCCTGCACTTCATTTAGCACTCTCCATCTAGCCACTCCTACACTGTTGCAGCAGTGGCACCTTAGAACAAAATTAACATCCTGCTCCTCCCCAAAATACAACATTGCTCCTCATCCTGCCAAAAGGGCACCCACACAGCTATGCAGAATGAGTACAGCCATAACCATCTCCATTCATGTCTAAGCTACCTTTCATAAATGAAGCTCTTCAGCTCAATTAGCCATGAAGATGGTCCCTACACACACCACAGGGCAAGAGATGGTGACTTCAGCTGTCTGTGGAGACAGGCAGGGTTGCCCTTCGTTCCTCCTATCACCACAGATCTCCACCAACTCCTGTGATGGGCTTCAGACCATAAGGGTCACCACTCAACTACATGGTCAAGCCCTCCCCAACCTAGACAGAAGAATTTAAGGCAATGATTGCTGGAAGAAACTGAAATAATTGAAACAAGGTGTTTCAAAGCTGAGCCCACGCAGCTGATGCCGTACAAACACAGCTACAGCAAATCCCCACTGACAGCCCTGCAAGAAATCCAGCAAAGGGGCAAAATCCACAAATCTTATGCAAAAGCTGGGCTTAACTTTCAGGAACATTTTAAGATTTCCCAGTGACTCGAGAGGATTTTAATTTTTTTTTTTTTTGAGTCAGAGCTGTAGGAGCAAAGTGCCTC
>VZTY01000321.1:0-11356 GCA_013400935.1 Turnix velox
GAAACCTCCTACCACCTCCTCTCCTTTTCTATAGTGAGTCGAGAAGAAACAAGGACAGATTCTGCAATTCTTTCCCAGATGGCCTTTTACAAATACAAATATGTACATTCTGAACTTCAAAATCTTAATTATATGATGGGTAGGATAAGGTTTTTAGGAAAAGCAGGCAAGATCCATTCTCCAACCTTTAGGTATAAGATCANCAACCTTTAGGTATAAGATCAGTGAAACCTTCTACCACCTCCTCCTTTTCTACATTGAGTTCAGAAGGAGCAAAGCTATCTTCTGCAATTATTTCCCAAATAGCTCAAGGCACCATGGCATCTATCCTGTGAAATGTCATTCAGTGCAAATATCCCAGGAGATTCCAGAAGAGCTAGATGAGGCATGCCCTACATTATTATATCACAATATCCTGCTTTCTGGGTTTAAAAAATAAAACCACTGGAACCGGTTGCCCCGAGAAGTTGTGGATGCCCCCTCTATGGAGGTGTTCAAGAATAGGCTGGACAAGGCACTGAGCAGCCTGATCTAGTGGGAGGTGTCCCTGCCTATGGCAGGGGGTAGGAACTCGATGATCTTTAAGGTCCCTTCCAACCCAAACTATTCTATGATTCTATGATTATAGTATTTTGGAGGGAAAGCCCAGCTAAGTGTCCCTTTTCCTGCAGCCCCCTTAATGCAACAGAAACACCTTGTATCTCATTATAGAATTCTGTTTTTCATCTAGTAGGTAGGAGTCTTTTTGTAGATAAAATCAAGAGGGTTAATGCTTTCGGGATGCTTGATTTTTATGTTAGAGTGACATCAGCTGGGGACACTGTTACCGCGTTGTTGTGGAGTGGATGCCCAAGTTAGGGGCTGTGAAACACCCGAGGCTCAAAATTAACCACCTTTGGACCCCTGAGGGAGTCCTACAGAAAGGCAGGGGTAAGACTTTTTAATAAGATATGTGATGGGAGGACCAGAAACAATGGATGTAAATTGGAAGGGGGTAGATTTAGACTTGACATAAGAAAGAAATTCTTCACAGTGAGGGTGGTGAAACACTGGAACAGGTTGCCCAGAGAGGCTGTGGATGCCCCCTCTCTGGAGGTGTTCAAGACCAGGCTGGACGAGGCACTGAGCAGCCTGATCTAGTGGGAGGTGTCCCTGCCTATGGCAGGGAGTTTGGAACTCGGTCATCTTTAAGGTCCCTTCCAACCTGAACTACTCTATGATTCTATGATTAATTTATTCATGCGTGGTTATTAATTTGTGCCTGGGATGCTCAAAGTGCTGTAGGGATGTGAAGCTCAGATTGTGGGAGCATCTGGGCCTGGCTTTGCAGCTTGTTAAAATGTTACGAGGCTCTGCTTGAATATCCTGGTTTGAGGGGTTTTTTTATTTGTTGTCTTGAGTATGTCAAAGATAATTCTGTGACAGTCTGAAATTATTGTCTTACAGAATTTTCCAGAGTTGCTATTTGTTCTTGTAAGTTGAAAATTACAGTGATATTTTCTTGTTTTGATAGGACCCCGGAGCCAGCAGCTGCTTTTGCAGCAGGATTCATCATGATAACTCCAGCCTTTGAACTGACCCAGGATCCAGATTTTCTTACAATTGTAATCAAGGTGCCTTATTCCAGAGCCTCAGAATTCGATGTGTATTTTGAAGGGGAAGATTTTAAATTTTATGCTAAGCCCTACTTTCTCAGGCAAGTGGTGTAAGGATTTTTTTATAAAAGAACTTAATTCTCTACTGACTTAATTTTAATTTCATTTTGGTGCCTTCAGAATGTTCCTCAGCTGCAACTTTTACACTGCAGACAGCCCATTTTTGTGTGAAGAATTGTTTTTATGGATCTGGCCTCTTTGTTTCTTGGCAATAAATAATTTCAAAGGGATTAAAATTGCAGAAATGCTCCAGCATTCAGTGAGGCATCTCATTTTTTTTTTTGCCTGCAGATTGACACTTCCTGGAAGAGTTGTGGAAGATGGCAGAGAAAAAGCATCTTATGATACAGACAAAGGTATAAATGTTCTTTGCATATGTGCCATTCAAAAATGTGATTAACTCTGCAGTAGTTTATACTTTGTACCAGAATTGTGTGGAACTTTGAGATGAATGATACTGTAAATAAATATAAAGTTTCTTTTATGTTATATAGCATAAAAGTCTTGCTCAGGATTTATTATGCTTAAGCTGTTCTTAGTAGAAAGGATTTTTTGGAACTGTCTTATTGCTGCACTAACTGTATTCTGATTTCTCTTTAAGGAACTTTTACTATTAAATTACCAAAGGAGATTCCTGGCCAGTATTTTGAGGGACTGGACATGCTGACATCTCTCCTAGCACCAAAGAAATCAAGATCTGGAAAACCTTTAGTAGAAGAGTTAGGTATGGCAAAAAAAATCCTGTTATACCTGTAATGTAGGTTATACAACTACATAGTAATATATGTAGAAGATGGAATGCTTCTATTATTATCTGGTCCAAGATATGAAAAGTAGATAAATCAATCTGAGTATTTAAGTATCAAAAGAAATGTAACCTTTATAGGCTTAATTATTTTTTAGACTTTCACAAAATGTACTTACCATATGCTAATCCTCCTGTAGATCTTTATACCCCTCTAGTGGCTGTACAAAACACAGTTGAGTCTTCTGCTTCACAAACCAGGACAGCTGAGCTTGTAGTTTAGATGGCAGAAGCTATGGATACCTGATCTGTCTGCTTTTATGCCTCAGTTTTATATAAGATTTCTTAGAATATATAGTAAAATGAGAAAGGCTTGTTGTCTTACTGGTGGTTGCATTCCTAATAAATTATATGGGTTTTTATGCAGTAATTTTTCTTCTCTGTTCATGCAATAGATACAGCTGCTGCTGCTGAGAGTTTAGAAGAGGAGGAGGAAGATTTTGACTGGGAAATAGAGCAGACCCCTTATGAAGAAAGTGCAGAATGTACCTTAACACTGCAGAACCCTTATGGCTTTGGCAATCTGCGGTCAGGGGTGTTCCAGCGACTGCAGGTAGATGCATTTTTGTCTTTTTCATATTGTAAAAGTTCTGGGTAACTTGTTGGGTAGGCTTCCATAGTCAGGAGGAGATCATTTGGTAACTGTTCTTCATTATTGGAAAAGGAAGCTGAGGAGGGACTAGAGATTTCATTGTAATGTTTAGGATCATCCTTAAATTCTTTCTAAGTGCATCTTGTGTGTCTTACTTGTGACTTCGTTATAAAATTTTTGTTCCATTTGCAGGATGAGCTCAGTGATGTTATTGATGTTAAGGATCCAGACCGAACTCCTCTAGATGAACGTAGGAGGAAACGTCTGGCAGCTGAGGCTGACAAATTTGACTCTGATCATTATCTGTGAGTGTCCATTTACTTCAGATAGAAGTACCTGAGTTGAAATATATTCATTTATTTTCATGAACTGCTGGTTTTGAGATCACTTTTAGAAATAATAGCTTTACTTTTTATTTCTCTATTTCTTTGTCACATCACAGAAGATCTTGTATGGTTGACATAGACTTAACCCTATTTGAGTTGTTTCAGGAGGTATCTTTGCAAACTTGGAACACTTTCCCTGTCAGGTGTTTTAGGGACAGCTGCATGCCTTTCTCTAGCACATAGAAATCTGAAAGTCTGTTTTGAAATACCTTTTGGAATTACATTTCACTAGATCTGAAGTCGTTCCTCACCTACAATGTGATGGAAATGACAGTAGATTGAAGTTTTCACCTTTGAACATGAGTTTTACCCTGGTAGATGATCTACAACCTTTCAGTTCAATAGCTACTTTATCTTTGCCCTTTCCCTGCATACTATTGCTCTACAATGTGTAGGCAGTTCTCAAGTGGAAAAACTTCCCAGTAAAATCAAGCTTTCTGCCAGTGCCATTGTTCAAACAGTCATCAGAATGTTTTCATTTTGATACATCCAGAACAAATGAAGCTTGTTCACCTTCATGTGCTGCAAATCCATCAATGTGCTAGACTTAGCAAAGATAGAGGATGGAGTACTGTAAGATAAAATAATATTGTTTATGGTTCTAATTATTATTTTCTGATTTTAAGTCAAGGAACATATTTATAATGTAGGAAAATAGCATATTCTGAGTTTGCATTAAACCCTGGGTATGCCATAAGCTGAATTAAACAGCATAGACTTTTTTTCCCTAGAGCTGATTTTTTTGAAGATGAAGCTATTCAGCATGTCTTAAAGTACAAACCATGGTGGGTTGATGCTCATAAGAAAATGACAACCTTCAAGAAGGACAATCATCAGGAACATGATGCTCATGCATTTGGTGAGAACATCTATTTGCATTTGGAAGATGATTGCTGTAATACCATGTTATGACTGGTTAGGTGTTCTTAAAGTTAAAACTATGGGTTTATGGTGCAATTTTCAGTCTTCATAGAGTGTTTTTTTCTTTGAGGGACAGTTATATACTTAAATCTTTGATGCATTTGTGTGGAGTATTAAACAGTACATTATGAAGGAATCACTTCTTAAGCCTTTATCCATTAATTGTATAGTGTGTGGTGTCTTTTATCTGCACAACAAATTTTTGAATTAAATATTCATAAAGGCAATTACAGAATTTCAGGTATTGAAGTTCCCTTTTAGAGGTATACAGTGATTTTATTTTAATATTCTAAAGTTGCTGCTGTCAGTAGGTGTGGTGCAGAAATTTCACAGCAAGTTTTCCAATTATTATCTGTGGAGCATTGTGCCAATATCATCCCTTATCTCTGAGTGTGTCATCTTCAGGATGTTCTATTTGATTTACACAGTATCACAGAAGCTCTTGGTATTTGTCACGCTACTGTTACGGGTCTTGGATACTTTTTCTTTCAGAGGAAAATCTTTATATCCTGTTATAAACTAAAAGGGTTGAAGAGATAACCTTGTAACAGTGCTGTTAACAGATAACTGAGATTGCTTTGCTCTACACAGTGATTGCAGAGAGCGTTAAAAGTTGCTATTCATATTCTTTTCTTGTCCTTTGTTAATTTCCTATGTAAAATCTGATACAGCTAATGTAGATCATGATAATCCCTTCACTAGGGGTTTGTAATGAACATTAGTGTACTAATAATACCTGCACTTTCACTTCTTCTACAGGAGAACAACAATGGAATTTGAGAAGTGTTGTGTATTTTACTGTGAATGTTATCTGATGTTCATTACTGGTCTCTCTTCAGTCTCTCTAGCCAGAAATTGTTAATTATATCCTTTATAAGCATTTGATTTAAAAATCATTCAATAAAGGTACAAGGAACTAGAAAATAGAACATAAGGGATTTTTTTTTCTTTACTCATCCATTCCTTAGTAAATGAGACACTGCTAATGTTTGCCTGTGTTAAGGAACGTAATGAAAATGAAGAGCTGCTGGATGATTTTATTGATAAAGAATATTTTTTTACTCCAAAGTGAGATTCCAGAGAAAACCATGTGTTGCTAGGTTTTAGGGAAAACAACAACAAACTGCTCCAAAGTCTTTCAAGCCTGATGATGAAAGTTAATCAGAAAATGAGGCTGTGTAAAGGATCATCTTTGAACTGTTTATTAAATATAAGCCTGCTTATAACAAGGGTAATAGGAAAAAAATATTCTGACCTTTATATGGCTGAGTGAGGAGCACATGTACTTTTGTGGATCTGTAGGGAACATAAGTAACATAAGAGGCCTTGTGGTGTTTGGGTTATGTTGATGACAACAGCCCACTCTTTTCCTTTTGAAGTCCTCAGATTTAATAACTGAGTGTTTTAAACTTTTTGAATGGCAAGAACAGCTGGGGTTGGTAAGCAGCTGAATGAGGATCTGAAACCATCAGACATTCCAAAACTGGAGTCAGTTGTGGTGAAACGAATCACCATGAGAGGGAGCGCAGGTTCCACTTGAAGGTCTTTTATGAATGGAAATGCGAAAGGGCAGGAGGTGGGTTCAGGCTGTTGGATGTGAAATCTGATCATCAGCAGGATGAACTCCCTGGGGTTTTACATGGCTTTTATGCTTTAGCCAATCCAAGGCATCGTCTGGCTAATTTGAGTTGCAGATTGAGGAATTCTGGCAAGCTGCACTTTGATTGCATACCTGCTTTAATATGTGTTCCCTGATGCATGCTTAGTGAGTGGAAATGGCATGGAGAAGTCATATAAAAAAAAGAGGACTATGATAGGTGAAGGACTACGTGAAAAAAATTAGTCTAAAGAAAATTGAGATCACAGAAACACTGTCCAAATCCAGTAACTTTATGGAAGAAGAGGGTCAGAAGTGAGATGGAAGAAATGTGTATGTAAATGTGGCAAATTTTTGGCTGTATGCTTTTTACAGTTCCTTTTCCTTCAGCTTCAGTTTTACCTCTACTCTTCTGTGCTTCCTCAGGGTAGAAGTATTTGTGGCACGTGTTTTTATATTAATTTGTTATATTTCAGGAGAAGATGTTCTAGTGAAAGCTAGCTGAAATCATGCCTCTTTCCTTCCAGTTTGACCTCTTTTTTTAACTGTGAGCACCCTGTTGTGATACTTTGTTAAACCCACTCTACTGTAGCATCTTACAAAGTGGTTTTAAGTTTTTCAGAAACTTTATTTTTAAATTAATTTTCAAAAGTGCCATAGCATTGCACATATGATTTTCGGGGTAATTTTAATGTAGGTGGTAGGGGTGGCTGCCTGTAGAATCCATGTAATTTATGAACTTAAAAGAAATTTGCTAGTGGAATATAAATTTATCACATCTGTGGTTTAAGGAATGATACTGAACTGTACTGCATTAGCATAGAAACAGAGCTAGGACTGCCACAGTTTTGCTAAATTACCACTTTGTACTATATCATAGCAAGTGGAAGAGACTGGCTTTCTCAAGATGAAATAAAAGCTGAAATTTCCTTTTGTGGGAGTCTGTAAAGAAGTGGAGGCTGGCATGACTCCAGGGAAATGTTTATCTCATCAGGAAGTTTCCTTAGGAATTTAAATCAAGTATTTTCATGGTTGTGAAGTTGATAGGAACATAAAGAAGTTCATAAAGCAGAAACATTCAAAAATGTTCCTTCCTAATTTGTGTTTTTATATCTCAAGATGGGGTGTGTGCAGATGCATGTGCCTTTGGCATCACAGGCATTTGTTTCTAAAACATAGTAAAATTGGAAAGCCTGTAGAAACCTCCTGGGATGAAGAAGATGGCATGTCTTATTGTATCCCTGAGAATTTGAGTAGTCTGAAATGATATTGAGCAGTGTTTGAGGAGGAACGTGTATAAGTATGTTTGTCAGGTAGGACTGTTGAAATAGAATCACCTGTAGCTGTAGGATTCCAGTGAAAGATTAAAAAAAAAATCCTAAACTGGAAGAACAGGGAATGAAATTGGGGCCAGAATTGTTGGGTAATGAGGTCAAGTGTCTAGTGCTGCTGAGGCTGGTGGAAGAAAGTACACAGAGGTCTGTTTTGGGGAACCCCAGATGCTTTTCTTTTCCAGGTGCCCACCTCATTTTTGGGGTGTGGTTACTGTTTTACACTTTTAAGTTTGTGTGTATTGTCTACAGCTGTTCTCTGCCCTAGCTAAATATGCCAGAACATAGTGGCTCAAAAAAAGGGGTGATAGATGAACAATTAAAGAGCCATTTCAATGTTAATTGTAAGGTTTTTGTGTTTGCCCCCTGTTCCTCTGAGTAAATAAATGGCAATGCAGTGAGTTAAGGGATACACTTCAAAACAAGCCCTAAATGTCAGGTAGGATTGCTGTGTTAGGCTTGTTCTGGTCCTCAGAGGAATCTCCTTCAATGAATGATATTTTAAACTCGTGCTGCTTCCAATGTTACTGGTATTTTAGCAAATCACAGTGTGGGGCTTTCTTAATGCACCAAAGCATCATCTGTCGAGCTGCTAACACTGCTTGCTCCTGTTGAGTCACCTCGTGCCTATAACTTCTATAGTGTGACCAAAATGTGCTAGCTCCATCTGTCCTAGCTAATAAATTGGAGCTGGTTGATGTGGAATGCTTACACTCTGCAGCCTGGATGAAAGTCTCTGAGCTCTCTCTGGCTGTTGTAATTTTACTAAATGGCTTCTTGATTTACTTTGACTTTGTACAGAGGCAGCTCCTAGTCAGCTGTCTACTTAATCTCTGCTCTTCTTTCAAGCTGCCATCCTTTTTGAAGTGTTTTAAGTACCCTTCAGAAAGGTTACCATTCATTATTCCACCTTGACTATTCATAGCTGTGTCACTGTTTCCTTGAGAAATGCTTTGATGCATTGTCACAGGGTGACTGCTCCATTGTTGTATGCTTTATATATCCCAAAGAGGTGGTGCTGGGTGAGCTGATTCTTTGGGTTGGCTCAATATAGACATTTTTTAACGAAAAGAGCCTCACTGAAGAGATGCAAACTATGATGATCATAAATGGTGGCTACCACCTTCCTCACACTCCAAGGATGCTGTCAGACAGCATAAAAGCTCCTAAATAAAGCCTAGGTCATGAGTTAAAACTGATGAGATTTGAAAATACAGACTTTTACCTTTTTTTTTACTCTGCTCTTTTAGTTCCTACCCTCTTCTATAATAAGAAAATGTATTTTATTTTGTTATCTTGTTTTTTTATTATTATCCTGTGCAGTGTAGACTCAAACTTCACTTTACTCAGATCCTGATTATGCATTTATCTAAGTAAAAGATACCACAAATTCTTGCCACTTTAATAGGTGTTCAAAATTGCCAGTACACTTCAGGGCTGGACCTTTTAAAAGGAATCTTATAGAGTTAAAAATGAATGTAAGAATGATTCAGATTTTTTTCTTGAGTGATGAGTGACTAGTGATTAGTTACACACTTCTTTTTTTTGAAGAGACAGTTGAAGCTGTATTACCACCTATTAAAATGGATGTGCCAGCTTTAAATTCGTAATCAATTATCCCTGTTCTTTTTATAGTTGTCTTCTCTGAGGAAGAGAAAGAGCAGCTGAGAAAGTTCACAAATAAATCTTATCTTCTGGATAAAAGAAGCCGTCACCGTGTGTATCTTGGTTTAATTGATATCCTTCTGGCGTACTGCTATGAAATCTGTGTCAATGAAGGAGACAAGAATGTAAGTTTAAGAAATAAAAATAGAAACATTGATGTGCTTTTGGAAATCAGTGCTGATTTTTGTGCTGTCATTTAGGAAACATCACATTTAAGATGAACTTAGAAGCATTAAAAATATATACTTGGGTAAGCTGAAATACAGAGACTTTATATTTCTAAACTGAGCATTTAGGATGTATGTTGGGGGGGTTAATATGATTTCTAGATACTTCCATTCTTCTGGAGCAGCATTTAAGATGAGAGAGAGAAGTGGAGTTGCAGCAGACTCCAGACAATAGTTTTTTTATTATTTATTTTGTATTGGAATGTCTTGATATATGTAAATGAACAATTGTTCTGTGAAATGTGCCTTTATATCTTCTGGTTTTTGTTGGAAAGGTGTTTTCCATTTCCAGAACTCTGGTGTTTGCCCATCTCTTTCCCAAGCAGCAGCCAACTTAGTAGTGTTCTGTAAAAAAAAAATACAGCATATAGGATATAAAAAAGTTAACAGAAGTATAGAATGGGTTCCATGCTGTGCTGTGGATAACTTCCCTTTCAGGAATGAACTTTCTTCCCAGATATACATCTTTGTTTGACATCTCCTCTGTTGATATGAACCAATGAGATGTTTTCTTTAGGCTTTTAATCAAAACATTGGAACATGTGAGTGACACCATTCTGTTTTAATCAGATTAAATTGTGGGCCATGGATTTCTAGAATGTTAGTCAGGAATGCCCAGACCTCCTTATTCAATTGAATAATCTAAGATAGTTGTGTGTTAGGATTGCACAAGATTGCAATTATGCAAAATTATGCAAAGATGACAACTTCTAAAATTCTTTACTGACCTTTGCAATACCCTTATGGTCTATGTAGAAAACAGCGGGTTTTTTTTTCTTTTCCCCAAAACCAAGGCATTCCAGCCACACAAATCTTTACCAGAGCCAGGATTATAGATCAAGGCTTCCTGGCTTTTTGCCCTATTCCCACTAGACCAAACCACCACACAAATACCATGAATCTGTCACATTTTAAGACTAATGACATTTTACATGTACTGCTGGCTTTGGGATCCTCTCTGAAAGCCAAAAGTCTTGAGCTGTTTGCACGAAACAAGGCATTTTTAGCTTGAGTTTTGTTGATTCAAGTTTCTGTTGCTTGGTGAAAGGGACAGAATTCCATTAAAATGCCATTTTCCTGTGGTTGCTGTTGTATTTTTAAAGTCTTTTTGTTTGAGCTGGATATTCCCAACACAGGAACCAATTCAGTTATTTAACATCTGCATTGCAATATAATTTTTAATGGTGTCCTGTGACCATCTCAGTGCACATAATATAATTACTGCTTTGTATTCACAAAGCTTCTTAAATTGCTGCCAGAATGTTATCTTAAACAGTTTGCCAGCAGTCTTGAATGTTGAATTGGATAATACTTGTTTTATGACCTCCTCTTAAAATCAGGTTGAATCAGCCTGGAATGTCAGAAAGCTGAGTGCAACATTGTGCTGGCTGGAGGTAAGTTAAAACATTACATTTTTATGTGTGTTGTGTTGGCTGTTTTATTTTATTTTGGTATTGTGTGTTGCTTTTTGTGGAAAGATTATTCCCTTCAGTACTGGAAGTGAATTAATCGCATGTCCAGTTTTTATTAAAAGAAATTGACTGTGACTTCTGGTCTTCCAGCTAGTGAAAGTCTCAAGAGACTCATTTTTGGGCACTGGACCACCTTCTGGTTCATTCTGAACATTTCAGTGCTATGAAAAAGGTGCTCATCTAAACACTGTTCCTACCTCCTGGGCTTCATTTACAAGCCATGGCTTTTATTTTGGAAGTAAATAATTATTCTTCACATGTTGAAGCAGGTCCATAGGATGGCCACAAAGATGATTAAAGGGCTGGAGCAACTGCCTTATGAAGACAGGCTGAAGGAGTTGGGGTTCTTCAGCTTGGTGAAGAAAAGGCTCGGAGGGGGCTCATAGGAGCTTCTCAGTACCTCAAGGGGGCTACAGAAGGGCTGGGGTAGGACTTTTTAATAGGATCTGTGATGGAAGGACTAGAAATAATGGATGTAAATTGGAAGAGGGGAGATTCANGGAGTTTTGACTGCAGTCTTTCTTCCATTTTAGTATGCTCTTTTTCTTGGCTAGGAATCAGGTGGCTTCTTGCTTCTCCATTCTGCTGTGTTGCTTCAGAATATAGTGGAGAGTAGAACCAGAAATAAATGCAAACCAAACAGGAGAAACTCTTAAAACTCAAAAGGTGTTGGATTTTTTTACCTGGTTTGGGTTGGAAGGGACC
>VZTY01000321.1:11442-38257 GCA_013400935.1 Turnix velox
AAACCATTCTATGATTGTGACCTTAGTGAAGCAGCTTATTGTTCACTTCTGGGAGTTTTGACTGCAGTCTTTCTTCCCTTTTAGTATGCTCTTTTTCTTGGCTAGGAATCAGGTGGCTTCTGGCTTCTCCATTCTGCTGTGTTGCTTCAGAATACAGTGGAGAGTAGAACTGGGAAACCCAGAAATAAATGCAAACCAAACAGGAGAAACTCTTAAAATTCAAAAGGTGTTGGATTTTTTTACCTGGTTTGGGTTGGAAGGGACCTTAAAGATCATCTAATTGCAAGTCCCCTGTCATGGGCAGGACATCCTGCACTAGATCAGGTTACTCAATGCCTCATCCAGCCTGACTTTAAACACCTCCAGGGATGGGGCCTCCACCTCCTCTCTGGGCAACCTGTTCCAGTGTCTCACCACCCTCATGGTGTACATTTAAGGTGAACTTAGAAGCATTAAAAATACATACTTGGGTAAGTTGAAATACAAAGACTCTATATCTCTATACTGAGCATTTGGGATGTACTCAAGTACTTCCATTTTACACCCAGTTTGCCTCTAGGCAGGTTCCACATCCCCCTTCTTTTCCCCCATTTCCTTCCTCTGCACCTCAGCAACCCTTTTTCACCCCATTTTCACCCAGATCCCCCACACCTGAAGAGAAGGTGGATTCCTTATTCTTGTAGCAAAAGAACTGTAGCTGCAGAACTTTCATTAAAGCTTTAATGATTGTGTGATCTTTCAGACATGCCCTGAATACTCTTCTGTAAGTTTTCTTGCAGTTAGTGGACATGTGTTGTTTTACTTTGCTCATCTTTTCAGTGTTCTTTCTGTATCATTATTTATTTAGTTGCTTTTAGCCCCTTGAAACTAGGGTAGATTAGAAGAACAAACTGAATTCTATACTTCAAGCTTTCAGATTGCTTATTGAAAGCTTGTATAATCAAGTTATTTTTACAGGTTTTTAAGTGGAAGGGACTTTACCTGGCCTGTAATCCATGATTTGTCATGATGGCATCAAGCTAGAAAGGATGATCCCATCCTTGTTCCTGAAATTATTGAGACAAGTTCCAGTTTGCAGGATAAAAAGTGAGATTTGACAGAATTTTTGGGTTCAGCTCTTCAAATGTTTCTGGTAGTGGCACATGTTACATTGAGCCATAACCTGCTCTATATGACAACTTTTTTAGTCCTGTTTGTTTTAATTTGTTTCTGTCTGGATGATCTACAGGAGCAGATCACGAAGGAGTGCTGTTAAGGCAGTGATTAACTCTTGAATATTTATTTCTCAGATCCATATCCTAACACAGTGAGGTTTTCTGCATGTCCTTAACTTATAATGTAGCAATTCCTGGTGCTGCCTGTGCCAACAGTGTATTTCACACCCAGAAAATTCAAGTCTCCTGGCACCAAGCTGTTAATGACTGTATCTGTTATACAACCTGTGTAGGGGTGGGTGTTTCCATCCCTCTGTAAACAAAATTTCCTCAGCTCTGGTTTGTTTGAACTGACTGCCATTTTGCTGTGCATGACATGTACACACCTTCGACTCTAAATATTAAATAACCCAGTGTAAATTATTTAAATGTTTACTGGTGAGCCATTAAAATGAGAAATGGGTTGAGCTAGTCACTCCGTGCAAAGAAGTGCTGGCTGTCAGCAAAGCCTTTTTATTAACTTTAATTAATTGGGAGTTCAAGATGAAATAGGTCTTTTTACTTCAATTCCTAAATGGAATATTTTTTTGTCTTGAGAAGTGAGAGCTGGAAAGGAAATTAGTCTCTTAAAGTCTTCAATAACTCATTAATGCTTCTGGCTTGAGTAAATTAGAGGTCATCTTCACTCATAAGAGAGGAGAATGAACTTCTTTCCCTAGGCAGATATATTTATCCCTGTCTGAATATCTGTAATTCTCCTGAAAGGCTGAGTCATGTATCATTTTTAAAGATCTTACATGTACACATGTATTTTGTTAATATCATGTGGTTTTAATTTTTCTTTATTCTTAAAAGGCTTTTTATAGCTTCCCCTTAATATGTATAGTAATGGGGGACAGATGTAATTTATTGCTTTAATCTAAAGGATGGTGAAGGCTTGAGTTAGATGTTTTATTCTAATGTTCTCTATGTTCTTTTTTCAATTCAAACACCCTAAAATATATAGGACTTCTCTTATCCTGCCCTACCAACTAAATGTGCAGTGTCTTGTTTCTATTTAACATGTTGATTTCTCTATAAAAATTCAGATTTTTAGATGTGTATTATATAAAAATTCACCCTTTTTTCTATTCTGCTATGACTTTTTTATAAAGGAGAACAAAAAAACCCCTCCAACTTTCTTTTTATCATAAAGCACACAGTAATTCAGATTTTTTTCACTGATACAGAGTTTTACCAGCATTCATGATGTCCTGGTATCTTTTGGAAGACGAGTGCTGTGCTATCCCCTGCACAGACATTTTGGATTAGTGACACGTGCCTTCAATGATACAGTCATGATACTGCAACTGGGTAAGTTTTTTTTAGTGATTGGAAGAGATATCTCTATAACCACATAGTTTTTTTGGTTTTTTAACTTTTGAATCCTTTGTTCAGTTTAACCTGAACTTCATTTCTTGGGTATCTTTTGATTTTGTTCCTGTATAATTTTTTTCTCTTAGGAGCAGAAATATCTGACTTGTATAAGTTGTCTTAGTTCTCTCCTTGTAACTAGGAAAACAAGACAGTTCTAAATAACAGCCAAGTAGAGTTCATAAAAAATCCCCAAGCAATGGAATACCATGAGAACTATTCTGTTGAGAAAATAATAAAAATAATTTAGAGCTGAAGAACTGACTGCAAACTTCATATTTCTAGCTTTGTTTTGTTTCACTTTCAGGAGTGGAGCTGTTATCATCTTAATGACTGCAAATTGTTCTTTCAGCAGTGATATTTTTTTTATATTCCCTGTGCATCCCTGGCAGCTTTCATTTATCAGTAAAAATGGTTATTTCAGCTTCAGTTGTGCAGTTGTACACAACCATCTTCATATTTTGGGTTCCTAAAGTTACTCCTGGTTGATTTATTGTGAGTTATTACATTTTTAAAAAGCATTGAATTATTAGGATTGTTTTGGACAGAAGAATCACTGAGAAACAGCCATTGGTGGTTCAATTTTATTGCTTATGAGATGTGTGATTAAAAAAACCACCCCAAATGGCAATATTAATCTCTGCTATTGCCAAAAACTGTTGTTTATTCAAAACACCATTTACATTATAACAGTTGGATAATGAAGTTTCAAGGAGGAAATATATGCTGTCCCTCTTCACTTGCCTCCACTGACTTATGCTGCTGTTTATAAATGTGAAAAAAATGAAATTTAAAAACGAACTTGAAGTGCTATAGCACTTAAATCCTTATTTTTCTTAAGTTCACAAAGGGTAAACAGCTTGTTTTTCTTCTAATGCTATTGGAGTGAGAATTCATAGAATCATAGAATAGTTCAGGTTGGAAGGGACCTTAAAGATCATCAAGTCCCAACCCCCCTGCCATGGGCAGAGACACTAGACTCCAACCTCCCTTTAGCTGTCCTCAGCCTCCAGCAGAAGAAAGAATGGAATTATTGTTAATTTGCACTAGGAAAATTTTAAAAAAGCTCTCTCAGAGAAATCCTCACATGGTCAGTTATTTTCATGTTTAAAAACTACACTATTTGCTTAAATGTTGCTAAGTAGAATTTAGTAGCTTTGTGTGAAACTGGTATCAGGTCCTACAGCTTAGGGATGAGTTCCTGAGTAACCTGGTCTGGGTGTTCCTGCTCTGGCAGGGGGATTGGACTAGATGATCTCTTGAGGTCCCTTCCAATCCCTGATATTCTGTAATTCTGTGAAAGGAAAATCAAGAGCCATAACTACTTGGTATGCTGGTATTCCAGTAGAGAAATGTGGCAGAAGCATGAAAGAATAGAATCAGCATGGTTTGGGTTGGAAGAGACCTTAAATATCATCTAGTTCCAATTCCCCTGACATGGGTAGGGACACATCCCACTAAACCAGGTTGCTCAGTGCCTCATCCAGCCTGGCCCTAAATACCTCCAAGGAGGGGACATCCACAACCTCTCTGGGCAACCTCTTCCAGTGTCTCACCACCCTCATGATAAAGAATTTCTTTCTTAGATCCAGGTCAATTTTAAGGCAAAACCGTACAAAGGAAATGCTCATCAAGGAAACAGCAATTATATACAGAAAATTTTATTTAAATGGATTGTTATAGCTTCTCTGCTCCTTCCACATCCAAAACTGTGATACTGAAATAGAGAAATATACAAACTTCTCACCATGAATCAGGGTATTTCTCTATTTAAGAGCTTGGTGGGGGAAATAATATCTTTGTCAACTTTCCTGCTTCATCCCCTCAATGTGTGGCTTTTGTTGCCTCCTTCACTGCTTCTTATGGTCTCCTGGTGTCACCCCTGATGGTCTTGTTCCATCTGCAGAGTCCCCTTCTTCTCTGCAGGAGAAGTTTGGGTGTAACCCATTCTCTGCTGGGATGGGAGACAGGCCAGCCTTGTTTTTTCTAACCTCAGTGATCTGCATTGAAAAATAATGCTGCCATCAGCTTGAAAAGAAATTAAACTTGATTTAGTTGATGGTTGGGATGGTTTAGAAGAAGTTAAGGAACATGGTGAGTCTGGCTCAATTCTCAGCTTGTCTATACTCTGCTGGTTGCCTGGGAAACCACACAAGATGGGGTGACCTGTGTGTAGGGGTCTCTATTTATTAAGTCTGGCTGGATTTACAACCTCTCTAATTAGAGGCCCATTAAGATACTACAATCCAAAATTTTTAATTTGTGAAGAAGTGCTGCTTTTTACTGAGAATTAGCATTACAGTCACTAATTGACATTCGTGCTTGGCAGATGAGTAAGAGCAGTAGATGTTGTAAATGGTTTGTGCTGGCAGCTTGACAGCTAAAACATTAAAAAATTAGTGAAATTTTAATTACACATATCAGCTATTTCTGAAAGAGCACACGTTTTAGTCAAAACAGTTAAGTCTAACAAGCTTGGCTTGACAAGCATCAGTGATAGAATCCAAAAGTTGATCAATTATTTCTGACTTCTTTTTTCTGACTTCAATTTATTTGTTCCAAACCTGTGGAATTTTTCAGATGCTTTGCCATAGCTTTTTAGTTTTTATACTCTTTCTCCTTATTGCCATCTTCCACATCCTTTAAGTTTCATTCTCTGTCACTCTATCTTCAGCATTAAATGACTTGATAAAAAAAACCCCAGATGTCGTGATTTTGTGCTTGAACAGCAGGGGGAGTTCTCATCTTTTTATTTCTCTTTTTTTTTTTCAACTCCGTAAAATGTTATTTCATCCGTGTTCAGGTTTCATAGCCTAGGAGGAGCCAGCCTCTTGGGAGAAGGCTATTAGATTCCATTTGCAGTAGTGGCTGTTTTCATTTGAATGTGGGTTCCCCCCCAACCTCCATTAAACACTGATTTTTATTTTTTTTTTAGTAGTCCAGCAGTTAACCCTTTAGCAACTTCCATCAGAAAACTAAGGAAGGAGATTCGATTCCAACTTAACTGGAGGTTTCACTAATCAATTCTTCAGAAACAGTGGTTGTGTGTGGAGAAAATTAAACTACAGAAAGACTTCTGATTGTGGAATAAGAAAACATTCAATTTTTTTTTTAAATCTTTTACTGCATTTACCAACTGTATGGCAAATGGCACCTTCTTGAGCCTAAAGTGAGGTTTTTCTGGTGGCTTCATTTGCCAAATTAGTCAGTAACTAAGTGAAGTAGAAAAGTTTTGCATAATTTAAGGCAACAGATGCTCCCTTCCTGGAGGTGTTTAAGGCCAGGCTGGATGAGGCATTGAACAACCTGGTCTAGAGGTGTCTGTGCCCATGGCAGGGAGGTTGGAACTAGATGATCTTGAAGGTCCCTTCCACCCCAAACCATTCTATGATTCTTTTATGTTATCTGATAATTGCTGTGGCTCCTGTGTGCCCCAGATCCTGTTATTTTTCAGCACAGGTATTTTTGTGGGGGAATAGCTTTTCTCTTCCTACAGACAAATGATGGGACACAAATTGTTATTTGTGAGTTACATTTCAGCTTGTTTTTTTACTTTTAATACTGAGCACTGTGTAATTGGGCCAAAGTTCTGGCTGATGTGGCTCAAAGAAGTGGAAAATGTGGGGGAATGGGCTCCTTCAGCTGTAGAGAATTACATGCATGACTGCCTTTAGGGTTTACTCTTGGAGTGAGATTCCTATTGAGTTCTGAGTCTCTACCCCCCCCTCATTGATGTGGATGCTGAAGGGCACAGTCATATTCCTGCCTGTCNCTGAGTTCACAGGCTCTACCCCCCTTCCCTCATTGATGTAGATGCTGAAGGGCACAGTCATATTCCTGCCTGTCTGAGACACTGCATCAGCTTAAACTTACAAGATGGTTGTAGATAGTGTGGTTAGTAAAGCCTCAAAGGTCAGAAGATGGTAAAGATTATCCTGTTCTAAAATGAATTATGAAAATCAACCTGTTTTCCCAGGAAAAGCTGCTGCTTTGAAGTGCCTGCTGGATGTTCATAAGATTTTTAGGGAGAACGACCCTGCCTACATCCTGAATGATCTCTTCATTACAGACTATTGCATCTGGATTCAAAAAATCAAGTAAGTTCTTTAATTATCAGCATGGGGGATGTTTTTAGTGTGCTTCATCTCTGAACAAGTGTCAGTGAAATCAAACAAAACGTTGTCTTCTGTCAATGTGATCAGTGTTTTTGTTTAGTGTCCTTGGCTGCCCAGCTATTCCTACTACATAAATATTTAGTGCATCTTTTAATGTAATGACATCATTGGAAGAAGGGAGGGAGGAATTGCATTTCAAATAAAAATGTCAATTTTCATTAGTGTTGTGGGGTGAAAAAAAAAAGCTTTTAGAGAACTTGACTCTTCTGGCATCTTGGAAAGCATAGCACTTAGGTAACACTAGGGAAAAGGCTGGAAACAAGTTGTAGTTCAGGATTGAATTTATAACTTGCAATAGAATTGACAACTTCAAGTTCTGGTTGGACACAGACTTATATCTACATGAAAAAGTTGATTTATGGACTGTAGCACTTGTACTGATTGATTATTAACACCTCTGCTGTGTCTCTGCTGTGTCCTCTTGCCCCTGTAGTTGCTTGCCAGCTTTCCCTGGCAATGTGCTGTGGCTTCTCTGCTTCACTCAAGAGGACACAAAATCCCTACACTTCAGCACTCCTGTGTATTGCCACAGCTCTTTCAGTGCAAATCTGCATGGCTTTCTTTATTCCCAGAGTCTTGGAAACTTTGCAGCCAGATTGCTTAGAAATATCAGTGTGTTTTAATGTTACAAAACCTAAAGTGTTGGCAGGAAAACAGTGAGAAATGGATTAAGCGAACAAGGCAAGCTGCATGTTCGAATCTTACTTAGATTTATATTGTTCTTGTCAGATTTATTCCATTTTTTGTGCAGCTTTTGTGGTTTTCTCCCTTGCTGTTTGCCTTCATAGCCTGCAAAAGTATGCATGTGAATTGCAAGTAGTATTTCTCTGAAACAGGACTTTTTAATAGGGTACAGGGTGGCAGGACTAGGAGTAATAGATCCAAAATGGAAGAGGGGAGATTTAGGCTGGAGAGAAGAAAAAAGTTCTGTAGTGTGAGAGCAGTGAGACACTGGAACAGGTTGCCCAGAGAGGTTGTGGATGCCCCCTCTCTCCCTGGAGGTATTTAAGGCCAGGCTGGATGAGCCACTGAGCAACCTGGTGTAGTGGGAGGTTTCCCTGCCCATGACACAGGGGGTTGGAACTAGAGGTTCTTTAAGGTTCCTTCCAACCCAAACCATTCTATAATTCATTATACTCTAAATCCTTCCTTTTCATACAAACACAAAATGCCTTTGTCATGTTTGCTATTAGAGTGACATAAACTGATGAAACAATGGTTAGAATTGTTTGTAGATACTGTTGATTCTTTACTCTTTCCTATATGCCTCCAGTGCCAATATCACTGTAAGAAAACAATACATAAAGTATTTTTAAACAGCTGCAGGTGTTTCCAGACACTTTGGTTCATCAATCCTGATTAGTTTCTGGAACAGACAAGTCATTTTACACTGTCAGTTTTTGAAGAGGCCTTTTCTGGCCACACCTTAAATACAAGTGTGGGGAAATTAACACTCAGGTGGAGGTTCAGCTGAAAAAAGTGCAATAAATGAAGAAGGATAAAATTATTTCATGCCTCTTTCAGGAAGAAATGAGTCATAAGACAGTAATATAACTGCTGCCCATATCAATGAATATAATGTCTAGCAAGTCAGTCATAAAACTCAAATCTTTCTTTAAATAGGGCAGAGGCAAATGTATAGTGGATATAAGTGACTGATACATTAACACGTTTACTCCTAGATGCATAAATTATGTACCAGTTAAGCAGAACTGACAGCTGCTGGAAAGAGGGCAATTAAGCTATCTTATTGTCATAATGACATGGCACAATAGTTGCCTGTCATTAGGAGAACAAGAGAAAGAGGAACTGCAGAAGCCAGTGCCTATTTTTAGGCTCTGAATTAGGAAAGCATTTAAGCATAGGCTTAAGTCATTCCTATTCAGTTCCTCGGTGAAACGTGTGCTTGAAGTTAAACCTGTGTGAAGTGAACAGGAGCACTTTGGGATTTTTTTCCTTTATGTGGATCTGAACATCTAAATTCACTTGTCATTCAGAAAATACCTTAGCAGTGACAGAAATGAGTGGTGACTTGTCTGTCAAGGCTGAGGGTTCCCAGCTCCCCAAGGTGACGTATGCCCTGCTCTGCAGATGCCTCAATCTGCCATTCCAGGGGAAGAAGCTAATTGCCTTTGTGGTGAAAAATCCTTTAGGGACTGGGAAGTATTCACAGGTATTTTTGTTGTGGTCTATCAGTGAAGTTATTTGCATGTCTGATCAGACTGGATACATTCCTTGTTTTATTTCTCAGCTATTCTTCTCTTGTGCAAGCTTCATTAACTTTCTTTGTCTCCATTTTACCCTATCTTTTCATAGCTGTTGTCCCAAGGGCCCTCTCAAAAAAAAAAAAAATCTGTGGAGGGTTTTTCTTTTCTACTCTTTCCCTGGTATGTAACCAAGTCCTAATGGAGGCTGGGGCCTCTTTGTTTAAACAACTAAAACTGACTGGAGATTCCTTTTGGTGAGGAATCTGTGCACTTTAAAAACAGATGGAAACTGATTTTTTTTTTTTTTTAAGTTCACCTTTACTGGCAGAGAAAAGCTCTAGGTGAAGAGAAGTTTGGTAAAGGCCAAAATGTAATGGATATATAGGATAGGATCAATGCAATCCTAGTCCAGGTTAAGGAAAACCACTGGTAGGTACTAGCTGTTAAAATATTCAATGTAGAAAAAAACATTATACTAAATGGTGTGTCAATAGCTGATTATAAATTTGTTTTGAGATCATGCTTTGGCAGTGGCTAAATGAGATGAATAAGTGAACGTGTCACTGGGCAGGCAAAAAATAAATTATTTTAAACGAAGTATCTGGAATTGGGAATGATTAAGCTGCTGAATGAAACACATGCAGTTGGCTAATGGCTTGTACTCATCATACCCTATTGAGTGGTTCTTAATTTTTTTTCCTTGGAAAAACAACTTTATTCAGGCACCTGTTGCTAGGAGAGAAGTGGATTCCTAGAAGTCTTGGACAAGATAAGATGCTAGCTAAAATTTTGTCTTCCTGTTTGCCCTCCTGGAGATAATTTTGCCTGTTTTCTAGGCTATTTGAACTGCTTGTGAAGTGTCTAATATAATCTGTTAAAAAATCCCTTTAACTCTTCATTGTCTTTTGAAGAAAAGGAGCAAAACCAATCAGAAATGAGGTGAAAAGTCAGTGTTAACCTGGGTACCAAAAGCTAAACAAAGACCTATGGAGGCAGCTTGTAGTAAATCTCGGCAGGTGGTGTCAACGTTTATGTTGAAAAGCCAGATGCAGCCAGATGGAAAATTGCATCTTTAACCCCTGAGGTCATAATGACATGTCATCACTTCATTTGATCCCCCTGCTAAGTGAGCTTATCATCCACCCTGCTGTCACTTCTGTTATTGCTTCCATTTCTGTAATAAAATTAAATTTAATTTGTCTGCTTTGCGTGCTTTTCTATAGGTCAGAGCTTTTACAAACCACTATGACACATATGGCAGCCTCTCCCCAAGGTGAAGTTGTTACTGAATTTGTACTTGTCTGAGCTTTTCTCAGTCTTTCACAGCTTACTCTGAGCTGAAGGAGGTGAGGGAGTGGAGAAGGAGCTTTGGGAAAACCACTACTTGTTTGATAGCTACAGTTTGGGCTGCTCAGGAAAATCAAGGTTTGGCTTTGCAGGAGAGCTTTTTTTCCCCTTCTGCCGGAGGAGAATTATGTGTCTGTGACCCCACAGGAGTTGTGTCTTTATTGAAGTCATAGTTTACTCTCTGACTCTTGTTGTGCTGAGGTTCCTTTGTGTAGCCTGAGTCTCTCCAGTGTTTTGTATTCCCTTTTGTGACAGTTTCTATTCATTCTATGGCTTTTTATTGTCCACTGTTGTATATATTTGCCTTCTGGTGGCTCAGCAGATGCCTGCTGGCCGTGGCATGAGTGACTACATAGAGGGCTGAAGGGTTTCTGAGAGTCCTTGCCCTGGTGGATCATTAAGTGTGTACTGTTCTGCATCCCTGCATAAGAAAATAGCTGAGACCATGCCAATTTAAAATATTTTTATGCAACATGTTTAGTTTTAAATATGTGCTGCTTTACTATCAGTGAATTTTACTATGAAGATGGTGAGATATTGGAACTGTGAATCGCAAGTAGTAATTCTCTGAAATAGGACGTTTTAATAGGGTACAGCATGGCAGGACTAGGAGTAATGGATACAAATTGAAAGAGGGGAGATTTGGGCTGGAGAGAAGAAAGAAGTTCTTTCCTGTGAGGGTGATGAGACACTGGAAGAGGTTGCCCAGAGAGGTTGTGGATGCCCCCTCAATCCCTGGAGGTGTTTAAGGTCAGGCTGGATGAGGAACTGAGCAACCTGGTGTAGTGGGAGATGTCCCTGCCCATGTCAGGGGAGTTGGAACTTCATGATCTTAAAGTTCCCTTCCAACCCAAGCCATTCTATGATCATCAGTCTCTGTAGAACTAACTAAATTAAAACTAAGTCAGATATTCCTCAGTGTGTTGTATTTGCTTCTCTTGATTTGCAGGCAAGGCATACCCTCAAAGATAAGCTGGCTTCATAGCCCTCTTTCCCTTTTCATCATTGTTATAATCGACAGCTAGTCCTTGTTACAACATAATTACCTAGTCTGAAGCCAGTGGGGAGTTGCTGCTTTATGAGTAGGGGTGTGAAGTTCTTTAAATGTAGGATTAATTACATTCACAGTGTGTCTTTGAGGTGATGAGATTGTTGGTGATTGTTCAGCCCTCTTTTTCTTTTCTCCATGTTTTCCAAATTACTGTTTTAATCAATATAGTGCAATGTGGGTGAGTAGTGTTAAGGACTGATGTTGCAAAGGCATTAGAGAGCCAAGACTTTCAGAGAATATTAAGATAAGTGAGATTTAGGATTTTTCCTGCCTGTGTCACATCAGGTTATGAAGTGCATAAGGGGGTAGGGTCTTACCTGTCAGCAACGTAGCTTCAGTCCATTGCATTGGTTAAAGCTTGGTAGAGGGAATATTTCTTCGTTTTGACTTACTTCTTGACTTTAACTGAGTTTGCAAGTTTATTTTGCAATTTTTTGTCTCTTCACATTTCCAAAATATAAGGCAGCCTTAATGCTCTTTTATCAAAGCATACATTTCAGTTATAATCACAATCATGCTGGTAGTTTGTGGTGCTCATTAAACAGTATCTACCACAGTCAGTCTTCAAAACCCTCTCTCCAGTTCATACAAGTATTTGTGTGGCTGAAAAGCTCTGTTTTTAATTTACATTCTCTCCTCTATAAAGCAGCTTATTTATTTTCCTTGTGTCTTGTTATGGATATAAGCTCACCCATATAATGTGTTAGCATTTGAGAACAGGTTATGTATTGCAGCCTTCCTGGAAGCATTACCTTGAGCTTCTTCTAGGTTTGGGAAAGTACTTTGTACTATATAACATATTTAGGCTTCTGTAGTCAAATACTATGAGCATTAGATGAATTTAAACATACTTTTATCATGTATTATGATTGTATGTTAAATTTATTTGTGGAACTAATCATCTATCTGCATATGAGCAGCCTCATCTAGTAGGAGGTATCCCTGCATATGGCAGTGGGGTTGGAACTAGATGATCTTTAGGGTCCCTTCCAACTCAAACTATTCTATGATTCTATAAATGCAGGAAACTTGTTAATATCTGGAGAACTTAAAGTGTTTCAAAGTGTGTAGAAACCTTTTAAATTTTACCATTTTTACAGCTGTTTCTTGGCATTTTTGTTTTCTTTAGTGGCTTAGGATTTTGTGAAGTTCAGAGTACTCACATAGAGGAAAACCAGGCTTTTATAAGTCTTTCGGTCTTTGCTTTTATGCTGCTTGTAGGGTTGATTTTCACTGTTTGTGGCATCGCCATGTTCCTTAGGAATAATACTTTAACACATGAAACTCAGGACTGTTTAGATGAGGGGTGAGAAATAACTTACTTTGACTCTGCACCTCTGCTATAAAAATATTAAAAGAAGGATTGGGGAAGAAAACTGTCCTAAGAGGTTTTTTTAATGGTATACTGGTAACATGTTTATTAAATTTTCTATTTGTAATGAGGGGAGGAGGGAATGCATTAAGAGATAAGAAAAAAAAATCAATCAGTACTTTAGAGCATTCTCAAATGTTAGAGGAATATGCTAATTTTCAGATGTTAACCTCTTGGATTCAGCAGCTATGGTTCAGAAGAACAAAGGCATCAACAGTAATATATTCTGGATGAAAATCCTGCTGCTGTGGGATTAAACTGATTTGTACAGCATGTCTTAAGCACTTCATGCAGTTAAGACCTGAGTAAAAACACAACTCCTAGTATTGTGTTTTACAGGAATTACAGTTTTGTGATCAGCTATACCCTGCCTTGGTTGCAGTTTAGATTTTGCTTTACCTTCAGTGTGTTACCTGGAGTTTAGTGAAGGCAGTGGTAATTTCAGGTTTGATGAAAACTCCAATATTCAAAGTAGGTGGTACAAGAAAAAAAAGCCAAATTGCTTTCACATTGCTGCTTTGAAAGCTGCCTTGCCATTAGCATATGCTTTTAGTGTGTGTTTTGATGTAGCCAGTGATGTTATTTATTAGATAGTTGCCACCATTGCAAAATCCCTTACTTTGATCTATCCTGTAGTTAGAGGAGTATATTTTTCACCATGCTTTAATGCTATTGTCATTGTGGACACAATGAAGCTGCTTAATTCCTTGCTTCCCACCCCCTGCAAAACAGAACAATTGCATTTAGGAGATTTTTAATTTTAAGGCTCTTATTCCTTTGCTGTTTTGGCTTTATAAGAGCCATGCAGGTACAAGGGATAAGAAAAAATCTTGGTGCTGCTTGTGATCACACCTATTCCATATTAAGAAAGATGTTTTACCTGGTTGCACAAGCTTTGCCCCTGTTTTCTTCTGATGATTTGCTGCAGTAGTTGGTGACTACAATCCCCAATTATTGTAATTCCTCCTTAGCTGGTTTTACAAGCTGGAATTACAGCTGCTGGCAGCTACTTCAGCTTGCAGCACTGCATTTGCTTACTGCTTTTAGTAATCACACTGCATTAGCTTTGTTTTTAGTTCACTGCTTTGGTGGTCTGTGGAGGTGTGTTAACTTTCAGGTGTCCCAGCCTTTTGCCAGAAAGAGGAATTGCCACTTCAGATGGACTCTCTGAGGTTTATTGTATGCACATTCCAGTTTACATACCACCCACTGCAGTAGTCAGTGTTGTAGAAAATACTGGAAAATAGGGAAAATGAGAAAAGATAGGTTTGAGTTGTTGAAACTGGTCCAGAGGAGGGCCACAGAGATGATCAAAGGGCTAGAGCTTATGAGAACAGGCTGAAGGAGTTGGGGTTGTTGGAGAAGAGAAGGCTTGGGGGAGACCTCAGAGTAGCTTCTCAGTACCTGAAGGGGGCTACAGAAAGGCTGGGGTAGGACTTATTAATAGGATATATGATAGCAAGACTAGGAATAATGGGTGTGAATTGGAAGAGGTAGATTCAGGCTAGATATAAGTAAGAATTTCTTTATGGTGAGGATGGTGAGACACTGGAAGAGGTTGTGGATGATGTCCCCTCAATCCCTGGAGGTGTTTAAGGCCAGGCTGGATGAGGCACTGAGCAACCTGGTGTAGTGAGACATGTACCTGTCTATGGCAGGGGGGTTGGAACTAGTTGATCTTGAAGGTCTCTTCCAACCCAAACTATTCTATGATTCCCAGAGTTTTTTTCTGAGTTTTGTGCTATTTCTCTGATATATAACAGAAAAGTGTATGTCTGTTCAGTTAAAAATGTTGTTGACATTAAACATTATTTAAAGTAGAAAATAAATTGTGCAGGCTGACACTGATTGGCAATCTGTGCTGATTTGGACAAGGTGTGTTTTTAAGATGATCAAGTGTTCAATGGCACATTCTCACAGAAGATGGTAGATCATAGTTACAAATACAGGAGAGCTGAGAGCAGCAGCTCCAGAAGAATAGATTGGGTGATACTCAAGAGGAGTACCTAACTAACTCCTGGAGTATCTAACTCTGTTTCTTCAGCTTAACATTGCACTCACCTTCTCAACTCTCCAGAGTAGTATCCTTTAGGCAAAGGAAGTGGCATGACCTTAGATGCATCATCTGTGAGGCTGATCAAACACAGCCTAATTCTACTGACTGCTCAAAAAGGATGTTGAAAAATGGAGCAAATTAGGGGGGGAAAGGTTCCATGAATGACCTGAAACTGAATAGACTGAGTTTAAGAATGTTAAAGGTTAATTTTGACTTGTCTGCAGGTATGGTGGGACAGATTTCTATATTTTTTTGCCATTCTTGAATCTAACAAAAAAGAATTGCCAATAAAATGCACCTTGTTGAACAGGAAACTGGAAAAAATCAGCCAGCAGAAAGTTCTTACTTTATCCTAGTGATGTATAATTATGAGCTGGCTCATTCTTTCTAGATTGTTAGGTAATTCTGTATAGTCTTATTTGTTTCCATCAAGATAGTGTAGCTCAAAAAAAATAGCTTGTGGTTCAAACACCATCTATGGATCTGGTGCAGGAGGTATCTGAATTAATATATGATTTATTCTGCTACTAAAACAGCCTTTTCAAATCTTTCAGGAGGAAATGCTACCATTTTCCTTAGAATAGAGATAAGAATTTCCCAATTTATCAAAGAGTACATTGACTGTTAGTGTCTGAAGTTGGTGGAGAAGCTGGGTTTATTTTCATCCAAAGCCCTTAATCCTTAGATCACAGTTCTTTGATTTAAAAATAGTAACTAATAATTTGAAGGCACGTTATTTATGTGTGTCTCACACTATCTTGATGCATGTCTTTTAATACAATTTCTTTTTGCTTACTGTCATCTTGAGCTGCCATGCCTCTCATTAAATGTTGCATCTTATTTAAGGCCCAAGTTGTCACTTCAAGTTGTCAGTAGGTGCACATAGAGCTGTTGGGATATTATTTTGACTATTGTTATTTACAGCCTTAAGAGGCTTTAAAGCAAAACACTGTTTGCCCTGAAGGCTGAAAAAGTTGATAGACAGGTGGATATAATACCAAAAATTCCCCTTTCATATATGTTTTAGCAAGCCCTGTAAAACATGGATTTTTTAACAAGGGATTTAATCTCCCCTCCCAGCTGCTGGCTGTGGTTTCCTTTTGATGTTTTTCTTTTCCTTTACTCTTGTGGATTATTTTTTTCTTTTTCCCTATTTATTCCATTGCTTTCCTGTGGCTCGTATTCCTTCAGGCTATGTCTGAATGCACCTTGCTGTGGGTAGAGAAGGCGAAGAAGAAAGCCGTGGGGCTGCTTTTTTTTTTAACCCCCCCTCAGGCTACTGCTTTGATTTTCCAAAGCTGCGGGGAGGCAGTTCCTATCTGCCTACAGAAAGGTCAGTGATCTGTGTCGTGTCTTTTCAGGCAGCACATCTTGGCTGACTCTCCCTCTGGTTTGAGGAGGGGAAGGGATGGGCTTGTATAGTCCTTGCTTTTCTAAGCAGGTGGAGTGTGCAGCTGAGATCAAAGTGGGAAGATGATCTGCAGGCTGATAACGTTCTCCTGTTTTGTTTCCAGCCCTGACAGCAGACAACGTGGTCTCTTCCACCTGCCCCCCTGCTGTGATTGCCTCATAAATCTCACAACAGAACAGAGGTAGAAGTTGAATGGGATGATAATTTAGCTTGTGGCCTAATGCCCACTCCTATTCTGTGGAGTCTCTTCCTGGAAGAACTGTCTGGGCCAGCTATGTGATGTGTGGCTTGCAAGTTCCCTTGTCATTATTAGGAAGCCAGATCTGCAGCCAGTCCCCTGGAGTATATTGGTATTCTAATAACTTTTTGTGATCCACAAGAGGCATGATGATGATCTAGATCATCTCATCCAAAGTACACTACAAATACAGCAAGATGTTGGAGGGTGGTGGCAGCAGGCTGTTCAGTTTAGGCCCTCAAAAGTGTCTGTTTTCTGGGTAAGAATTTTAAACATGTTCACATTTGATGATTTTTTTTTCTGTTTTAAGTTGTGTGAGTTGAGAAGTTCTGGGTGATGTTTTGCCTTCAAGTGTTCTGGGTGTCAGAAGCAATGGAGCAGTGTCAGAGTTAAAACACTGCCCCTGCCAAGACTTCTGTTTAGTGGATAAATTCCACAGTAAATGGGTAGGATTATGTTGAAGCAGTGAATTTCTAATTGTGCCTTTAAGCATGTCTGTTGTTTTTGGTGTAATGCCTGCATGTTTTTGTAATACTGGTGTCATCCTGACACTGAAATTCACATCTTCAGTGCTTTGTGTGAGTACTTATCATTCCTCTAGTGTAATACTAGTTGTATAATTTAGTGTTAGGACTTCATCACTTCACCAGCAGTGACAGTGAAGACCAAATTCTAGCCAGTGGCACTGAAGAAATGTCTAGGAGAGGGCTTTATGCAGAAGAACTGTCAGCATTCCATTTCTGTAAGGCAGCCAATACTTTGCATCATGTTACAAAATCTGTTCTTTTCTCTGCCTCTGTTTGATGGTGAGTTATCTGTTTAACTTTCATTATTTATACTTACCAAATAAAACTTTAGAAGCTGTGCCATTGTTAGATGTTTGCACTGGCTGCAGCTTACTGAAGCTATTTTGACAACACTGATCTGCTTCTAAGCTCAGTTAAGGCACTCCTAAAACACATAAATACTTTTCAGTTTCTTTTTGCAGTCCCAAATTAATTCAAAGTCTGTTTTCTCTTATAAATATTGCCACGGTTTCATCTACATAAGTAAACTGTACTAGATTTCTTTTATAATCTGTGGTATGTTTGGTTTCAACTCCTCAAAAAAACCAAGTAATGAAAGTAAGATGTTATATTGCAAAGCTTCATCTTTTTTTTTTTTTAAATATTTATAAATGTGAAGTTCAGCTCATGCAGTATTTAGATTCATTATGAAAGAAGCACTGTGGAATTTGGGAATAAATATGGAGGGGAAAGTCACTTGAAATGTTCAGACTTATTAACATAAAAGAATTTGCTTAAATTGAAATGATGGCTCTGTGGTTTCTATTTGATTTATGGTTAACAAACTGTAACACTTTAAGCTGTGTAGATAGACTGCAATCCAGCTTCAGGTCTTGTAAACATGAACTGCTAAGTGTATCTTAGCTTGTCTTAGTTCTGAAACTCTTGGTTTTAGAATTCCTATCACATCCTTTTAAAAGCCACAATTTCAAGATGAAAGCCTTTTATGTTCCCCCTAAAACCTAATGGATTCTCCCACATCAGCCATTGTTTTATGTTGTAGGGCTGGTTTTTGTCACCTGGAGGTAAGTGGTGGGTTTCTGCTCCTCCAATCTTGTCAACTTAATGTGGTGGCATCTTGCTTACAGGGAGATCTATTTCCCAGGCTTCTTTTTGAGTCCAGTGTTCCCTTTTTTATAGTGTGAGTTTGCTATATTTAAGGTAAAATATGATATGAAGTGAACACTTCTCCATTCTCTGCTTTCTGTGATGCCTACAAGGGAGGGAGGAAAAGAAAGATTCTATAAAATTCCTACAAGCCCAAGTTTTGTCCCTCAATCTCTTCAACTTTGACACCTCCATCAGTCAAGAGGTAGCACATGGTGTCTGCTGGTTCATGCCATGGCCTCCTACCAAGCCAGTACTCCATAGCTGTGTTCTGCCAGTCTTAGGATCATAATTTTTCCTTATTTTCATGAAAAATATAGATATCTAAAGATCTTTTTTTAACCTCTAGTTGCACTTGAATTGAATGAAGTGTCCTGCTGTCTTTCAAGAGCTGTTAGAAAGGAAATAATGAACAGTAGATGTAGACCTGGACAGTGTAATTGTGTAAACCCAAGTTATTTCAGCTAAATAATAGAACCCATTCTCTTGAAAAATGGATTTATACTTGCATTTGCATAAAATAACTGGGTTAGACTGAACACCTTTAATTTTAGAAGTTGGCTTCTTGTAAGGAGGTGTAGAAATCAAGCAGTCCTTAGTGTTGCAGAGGTGGTTTGTTGCTTTCCTTTGAAGCTGTGGTTAATCTGGCACTAAATCATGTGTACAAATGTTGTGTTGTTCCCAGTGTGTTTACACTCATCTGTCTTTCTTTTGCTGTGAATAATGTAGGATATTAGTTAGTTTAAGTCAGTTTCCACCTAAATCCTGGAGAAAATGGTCCTGTTTCTTCTTCACGAGTGAATTAAGTGTGTCTTTCTTCTTATATTATCTTCCATACTCATTGATCAGAGCTAATGAGATTTTAATGGAGTTATTTATTGCTTCTGCCTCTTACTAGAAAGAAAAATGTAGAGTAAACTGAGCACATGGAGCTGTTGGATGGTTCTGTGAGTTTATCTTCCTGGCTGTTAATTGAACTACCTGTCCTGGGATTCTTTCAGATCTCATTAACCAGGCAGGGTTCTGATGAGCTAACCAGCTAAAAAAAAAATCTACAAGGAGGGATTTACTAAGACCTGTATCCTCATATTTGTATTTAACTGATAAAATAGGAAGTTTTATGGATGGAGGTGCCAATTTGAAAAGGAGCCTAAAATAGATTTTAAAACTTTTCTCTTTATTAGGAACCTGTGGTATTTTCTGTGTGTGGTACAACTACTTTTCCCCTTAATGCCATGAAGTTGAGGGCATGATTTATTAAGTTTCAGCCAATATTTCACTGTTATTTTCCCAGAGTTGAAATGAAATAAAACCAGTGCATAGATTTTTTTTTTTCTCTCAGCTTGTGCAGAATTGGGGTGAAAATGTGGCAAGGCAGAAGTTTTGACTATCACTTCTAGTTTAAGGAATGTCTTGCAGATACTAAATTTAAAATTCTTTCTTATCTGAACTGCTGAGGCTCTGCTTTGGGTTAATACCTGGTGATGTCTGAGATATTTACTCCAGAATTGTCTTACTGCTTACAATGCCTCTGGCTAAAAGAATAATTGTGGGGAAACAGTGCTGCCAGGTATGTAATTTAGAGCATGTTTAAAGTGGTTATACTCTTGGCTGCCTGTTTTGCTTGTTACCTGTTTTAACTAAAAAAGAGGATGTCTCTGGAACTTTCTCTTAAGCCTTAGTTTTGCCAAGCCTTGTTGAGAAAGTTTTAAATACAACCTGATGCTTTCTCTTTAAACTTGGTGGTTTCTCATCCAGTGAATATATAAAATTTAGGCAGTTGGGAATAACTTGTTATCCAGCAGATGTGGAAAACCTTTTGCTTAATCCAACAGCTTTACTATTAGATGGATTCTGTGAGTTCAGAGCCCCTGTTGAGAGGGGATAAATTGAGAAACTGCCTTTTTTTATACTTTTCAGCCCTGCTGACTGGCACAGCATGCTGATGGCTTGTATTTGAATGTATCTCATAATATAGCAGGTCTGTAAGGATGGCTTCTTGGCCACAAGACAGACCCATTTCATATTTGGTGGAAGCTATGACACTGCAAAGGCATGTCTGCACTTGAGCTATCTGCTGTTTCATTGAGACTTGTTTATCTTGCCTGTGAGGCTTAAAGGTAATTAATGTCAAGTGTTTTACATTTGAAGTAGGACTTGTCAGCTCTTTACAGCCAAGTTAGAGCACAGCTAGCATGAGGGACTGATTCCCATTGTAACACAGTGACTAAGCCCTAACCACAACCAAACAGCATAATATAGCAAGACTTTAGTAGGAGAAATGATGAGTTAGTTTCCAATTTAATTCCAAGACCAGTTAGGTCACATTTAAACCCCAGGCTGGTAACCAAAGCTGTTGTCAATGTTTTTTTAGGCAAATTTGAGCTAGAGTGGGAAGAAGATCAGGAGATCTTTTTTTTGGTGCAGAAAATCCACAAACCTCACCCACAAGGGTTGCTGCAGGGTGGCTGCTTGCCTGAGGAAGGTGAAGGAGAAATAGATGGACAAGTGATGTGTTGGACAAGATAATAATCATCAGATTCCCTTTTCACCCTTTATCTCATCCATCTGACTCCCCTAAGCTTATCCCACGGCCTTGGCTCTGTGGATAATGAGCCACCACAACCTCCTCCATAGAACCTCTTCAGTGAGAACTTCCCCCTGGACCCGCTTTCCAGTTCAATCCAACAGAATGTAGAACAACCCATTGTAAATCCAATTCCCAAAAAGCTCCATCACCACATGCCTGTTTCCTCCAGATTCTGGTGGGAGGTGTCCCTGCCTATGGAAGGGAGGTTGGAACTCGATCTTTAAGGTCCCTTCCAACCTGAACTATTGTATGATTCTAAATTCCCATGCTTTGTTGCTTCCTGTACTTGGGCAAGAAGAACTTATTCTGCAATGACAGCACTTGTGCACTGTGTAGTGACTTGGTGTTGTGATGGAGCAGGGAATTCTGTTGCCCTATAACTCTGTATGACACACCTTAGACCTAGTTTTGTTGTGTACTTCATAAAACTATATGTTTGTAGTGTGAGTTGCAAAGCCAAGCTTATGAAGCAGAAGAAATAATGCTTCTGTCTTCTACAGAACCAAAAACAAGTTGCAGCTTGTGCCTGTAGAAGACAAGTCCTGTTTCCTTCTGTGATGGAATGTTATTGACTCCTGCTTTGAAAGGCTGTGCTGCCCATTTGATTCTTTACTCCCATGTTTGCAAATGCTTTGGACAGGACTTTATACACACCAAAACTTTGCCAGGATAGAATTTGCAGTGCCACTTATATAGAATGAGGAGTAGAACACCAATTTTTGCATTTTCAGGCCCTCACAGCTGTTTGTTTGCTTCTGCTATGGGTAAGGACACCTCCCACTAGACCTGATTGCTCAAAGCTCTGTCCAGACTTACTTTGAACACCTCTTTTTTACAGTCCAAGAACTGTGGAGCAAGTTTTTTCCTCATTCAAGAGCATGGAGAAGCTCTCCACCAGCCAAGACAAGGATTACAGTAGGTCTGTCTTGTAGGTTTGTCAGACAAAGAAGAAATTTATCAGGATATGCCTTCTGGACTGAGCAACAACAGAGTTGTCATTTCACTCAGAAACCAGCAGGTTGCTTTCTAGGAGACTTAATGATTAGAAAGCTATTTTGGAAACCTTTCTGGAGGGTTTAAAGCCAGGTTGGACGAGGCACTGAGCAACCTGACCTAGTGGGAGGTGTCCCTGCCCATGGCAGGGGGTTGGAACTAGATGATCTTCAAGGTCCCTTCCACCCCAAACCATGCAATGATTCTATGAAATTTTAATTCCAGACTATATGGACGAGCTGTGAGATGTCTCTCTTCTTCTCTGTTCCTCAAAGCTATACATTAAACAAAACATGCATCTGATCAGTTTAACCTGTAATTAAGCATTTTCCTTAAGCAGCTGACATCTTGATAACTAATAATTATCCTGTGGAGCACCTTTAAAGCCTATTATGCATGTTTATGTAAGAACACTATTACCATAATAATAAGATATCATTACTGCAAATGCGCATACTGAATGAGTGTGTCTTAAAGTAATCATGCTATTCCATTAACCATACTTAAAAAATTAAAATATTTGCTGTCTAGTCTCTAAAACACTAAAAAAAAACCCCTTGGAAACAGCAGGACCTGTTTACTATAAGTCTCTTAATACATGATATTTCATTTCTGTTGTCTCAGTTTTGTTTCCTGGATTGTTGCTGAACTTTCATTGAGAGAAATCATTAGCTCAGAGATCCACAGTTGGTTTTGGGATTTTTTTTTAGGCTGTTTGCCTTGTTTTTTACTGAGGAATCGGTTCCACCTTTTTCTAAGGCTGATGTGAAATGCACTCCTGAAACTCAATTCTTCTTGAAATTGTTTCTATACAAGGGTAATGTGATTTAATTCTTAGCTTTGGATTTAAAAATCCTAGAAAGGTGGACTGATAGGATTAATAGAACCACAATTATCTTTGCATACAGGGAGGTAGGAGAACAAAGTTGTTCTTTACATCCCCTTTTATGTAAGTTTAGAAAGTTTGGGACTGGAGTTGTCTGCTTTTATATATCAATTTGTCAAGAGCATGATGGGTTTTGAGTTAGTTTCTCATTTTGAATTGTGGAGCTCTGTAGTCTGTCCTGGTTTTTTTGTTTTTCTGGTAGAGATTTCATTACCAGAATTTAAATTGTGGGGAAACAATTTAATATGAAATATGAGTAAATGAAATGAGACCTTTTAATGCTGTTTAAATCCAGCTTGAATCAAATGCATGATCACAGAATGGTTTGGGTTGGAAGGGACCTTAAAGATCATCTAGTTCTGACCCCCCTGCTGTAGGCAGGGACATGATGTGGCTAAAAACTAAAAAAAAAAAAATCTTAATTTAATGAATTAGTAGAAGATAAATGTGGTGTTTTATCTAATGTGGAGCATTGGTGTAGAAGGTAGGGTAGATGGAGTTGTTTGCCTTCTTCAGGCATTTACTCATCCAAGCAGAGAATCCATTTGTGCTGTTGCTGTTAAAAGAGAAGAACAGGCTGCTTAATCAAGGGGTTTTTTTTCCCTGTAATCCTTTGTAAAGATAAAAAGCTTGACCTTTCTCAATAGTTGTATCAAAATTTGAGGGGGAAGAAGGAGTAAATGTGATCCTTGTATATTTAGAAGGAAAGAGACTGTTCCAAAGCAGAGGCAAAAAGCTTTCTGTGACTATGGGTATAAACCAGTTTCTATCAGTGTGTTCAGGAACAGATCTCCCTATAAGCCAGGTATTCTCTTACCACCTACTGCAAAGCTTCATGAGCCCTTTTTTATACCACTTGGCCTTTTTTTTCTTTTTACCTATGGAGCAGGGAGAGTAATTTCTCTCTTCCTAGTTAGCTTGGCAGTTTCTCAAGTCCTTCGGAACTTTTCAAGGAAAAAGCAAGTTTTTTGGTAAAAATTAAAGGGAAATGCATCACCACAAAGAAGAAATTAGAATAAAGTATGTGGCTTTTTAAAATTAGCTTCTTATGTTTCTATTACAAGGGTAATGTTGTGATTTAATTCCTAACTTTGGATTTAAAAATCCTAGAAATGCAAATTGTTCTCTCCTTCTTCAGTTACTTCTGGGAAACTCTTATTTCTTAGTTTTCTGATCTATCAGTTGACTTAAGACAAGTTGATGTTTTATTCCAAGTCCAACTTTGGAATGCTGCAACGTCTGTTAAAGGTGTTAAGGAGCTGCATGGAATTCACTTTTTAACTACAATTCCTTGAGGAGGAGAAAAATGGAAGCTCGGATGTTACACTGAGTAATTATGCCCTGTGGGAAATAGAATATAAAGATCTTTTAAAATCATTCAGCTGAGAGAACAAGCACTTTAACTTTTTGCCTCGCAGGAGTCATGTATTACATTATGGCTTCCTTGCTCTGGTGTCAGCGTGTCGTGCCTTGCAGGTTAGCAGCTTTGGCAGAGGAAATGAAAGCCAGTCAGTTACTGGAGGATTTATAGCAGACCTGCTGTTGCAGGAAGCGGTGAAAAGTTGATTGATAGGCTGAGGCTAACACTCTACAACAAGAAACAGGATGTATGTTTGTTATTTTATACCCATTTCCCCCTCCCACCCCTCCCCTTCTGCCTCTCCCCACCTTCCATTTCGAGGCACTTTCTTGCTTTTTATTCTCTGTTTATAAATCTATGATGCACTTCTTGGGTAAAGCATGTGCTGACTTCAAAACACAAGGAAATGGATGTGGCTGTGCTGAAGGTTTGAAGCTGATGTGGTGTGTCTGCTTTATTTGAGGTGTTTTAGATGTTGCTTCTGTCTTTGAAAGTATCTAAGAACATGCATTGAATTTCCTTTCCCTTGCTTTTAAATACAATACCTTTGCCCTTAATGAACACTGCTGAAGCATCAACAAGCAGGATCTTATCTGAAAAAAAAACAACTGATCTTTTCTGAAAAAAAACCTCAAGAATCTGTAGAAATGACACATCCAGTGTTAATTAAGGTGTCTAAAAGGTCCAAATACTTCTGTTGAGTTTTCAGTGGAGTTAAAAGTGAAAGGCAAAGTATTGAATGTCTCTTGCCATTATGGGTGCACAAAGCTAGATGTGGAAAAAGGCAAGTTTGTCCCTGAGATGGACCCGATTTATTCATTAGTATTTAACAGTTGTATCAGGAGGGGCAATAAAATAGAAGGCATCTGCTGCATATCAACTTAATCCAGCAAGTCCCATGCTGCAGAGCTCATTACTAAAGCCAGCAATCCTGAAAAAGTTTCTTCACAAATCCATTTTCCCCTTGGTGAGCACTGCTGAAGCATCAACAAGGAGTATCTTTTCTGAATGCATCACTGAAGACTTTTTTTTAATCAGGGTATTATCTAGCCTTGTGGGGATAAGTTAAATCATAATAATTAAAAATGCTTTTTTTCCTGCAGCATCTACTTTCACAATCATTACTGAAGTTATTCACAAAACCAGGCAAATAATGCAAATGCTCTCACCTTAAGGGTTCTGTGAGGTTTAATGCATCTTGTTCTTTGTTAAAGGTCAAAAAAGTTGGCTGCACTCTCTGAATCCTTGCAGAAAACCCCACTCACCAAGTCCCACCTAGGATTTGAGCTGGAGGAGCTGGAAGCAGCAGCAGTGCTGGTCCAAGAGGAAGAGAGAACATTAAAAGCTGCTGGCACAGTTTCCAAGCAACAGCTGCCTTCCTCTGAGTCGGAGACAAGTGAGTCTGAAGAATCAAGCAGCACTTCATCATCTGAGACAGAAGGCTCTGATTCAGACGAGGGAGAGTCCTCAACCAGTGAAGATGGGAAAATAAATTCTTTACAAGGCAGGCTGGGAGAGGAGAGGACAGCTCCACTTATTGACTCTAATGGATTAAGGCAGGGCACAAACACTTGCCTGTCTGAGGTTAGTGATGAAAAACCCGAGGTTTCTCTGCAACCCACGTCTCTTCCTGGGAAATTGATAGAAGAATTAGAAAAGCAGATGTGCACTGCAATTAGACTTTCAGAGCAGCCTGAGGGACAGGCTACAGAGAGCTGTGTTTTACGGGAACAAGAAGAAAACCCTGTGCCTGAACCCGATGGATTTTCAAAAGATGCTGCTGGGAAGGGAAATTTCTTGGAGGTGTCTTCAAAGCCAAACCCATTACTTTTACTTTGCAGCACAAATGAAGATGAAGACTAAAGGATTGTGTTGGAACACGGTGTGACCCACTGGCTGCACAGCTCCTTGCTGTAATGAGATGTTCTCAGGGCTGCTTTAAGCTGTGGGAAGAAATTGCTATTTTCCTTTGTTGTGCTGTGACTTTGGAAGAACAAAACTGCTTTGAAAAGAATTGATAGGACCATCTGATAGCCTCCTAGATTTTTTTTATTCATCTTCTCTGATTCAGTGCTGTCTCAGATTGATCTCTACGTGTGAGAGTGTAATGTCAGTAAACTTTTAAAAACATTTTTCATTCAGCTTATTTGCTAGTAGAATGATGTGCTAATCCAATACAACTGAAATGAGTTGTAGCATCATTTTTGTTATCTTCAGCTGTCAGGATTGACTTGAAAAATAGCCTCATTATGTTTGTATAAACTCATTTATGAGAAGTGCTGCTTTTTTTTTTTTTTTTTCAAAGTTTTAAAATGTTTTATTGCTAACTGCTTCGGAAATAATGGTTATGATTTTAAAAGTCTAAACAGTGCTGACAAATTATTTTAAAATATAGAAATGTTTTCTATTTTTTTTGTGTGTAAAATGAATTATTTTATACACGGTGCAAGATGAGAGAGTGTTAATTTGTATTTCTACAAGATAAGAACTGGAGAAAGCTATAAACCTTTCATGTAAGTTATTTTAACTGTTTTGCCATGCTTCTTCTGTGTTGTTTTTGGAATGTTTTCACTTGTGGACACTGCTGTTGCTATTTAAAAGGCAGAAATCCTAATTCTTATTTCTTTCTGCATATGCTTTTAACCAAAATGAAGAAATAACATGGTTTGGCAGGTTTTAGTAGGGGACTGGAAGCAAAACTCTTATCTCCACTTGGATTTGTTATTTATCATCGTGTTGCTTGGGCCAACTCATTTACTGTTTCTTGTTTTTCATAACATTAAAACAATCCAAGGAGTTGATAGATTTGGTGCTAATTTGCATAGATGAGGGCTACAGAAAGGCTGGGGTAGGACTTTTTCATAGGGTCCAGGATGTCAGGACTAGGAG
>VZTY01000322.1:0-25998 GCA_013400935.1 Turnix velox
ATAGCTAAAATAATACAGGTTATTATGGGCAGCATAAGAAATGGACTAAGGCAGCTTGATTTTACAGGAAAATAATTTTTTTTCCCAGAAATCTTCTGGTCCATGACAGCACGTAATGGGAAAAAATATTTTAAAATAGCATGTATCCAGTACTTCAAAAATATATTTTTAAATTAAAAGAGTAGAAAAAAAATTAGCTACAGTCCTTCAAATGTTTGTTTCCATACTCAGTGGAACTGGAAAGATGAACCATCCATGTGGTACATAAAAGGGATAAAGAGAAAAGGGATAATATGCTGTTTACTGGGTAGTAAATCATTCAATGGTGCGAGGGGTTTCCATGGAACCAGCTCTTGCTTTCACAATTCAGAGCAGCCTGCTCTGCCTCCAGTGTCAGAATTACAGGAAATGGCTTTTCAAATAATTCTATTCTCATGAAAGCTTATTTTGAGACATTTTAACTGAGACTATGAGCTAAATTTAAAGTGATTTTGCAAGAGTGTTTTGCTTTTTTATTTTCCCTCCACATTTTAGTGTACCACACAAAACCAGACATTGCAGGGATCATGTTTTAGAGTAGTGGATAAATAAATGGTATTTTTGAAAAAGCTTCGAAGATCAAATTGTGCTTTCTCAGTTGCACATTTCAAAGAAATGCATTTGAAACACATGGCATTAAACAGCCTTAATAATTATTAACATGTAAGTTAAAAGGAAGTTTTAAAATTCATTAGAACTCTCTGGCACTAGTAATATTATTGTTATAGTATTAATGGTAAGAAAGCCTGAGTGACACAATAATATCTACTCACTGTGCTCACAATCCACCACCCATCACCACCAGCCCTGAACCTCCTCACACCAGTTCAGCTAATCCCTGTGGCCAGTTAGTTCACAAACAGCATCTAATCCTTATCCTTTATGCTGGGTTAAGCTCCATCCATCATCACCTCCACCTCTCAGGTGAAGAGCCCAGGTAAGATGAAAATTAGATCTAAAATCATATCACAAAACTCATTGAGTGTCTTCTTGCACTCAGCACAAACTGATCTTATGGTATTCTGAAGAATAACATTTATAGCAAAAGATCTTTTTAAAGGGAAGAACATCACTGTGAAATGCTGAGAATTAGGCAAGATTCTTATTGCAGAGATGATATTCATTGCAAATTTCAAACCAATGCTATAAAAAAAAGACACCAATATCCAGGGGTCAAGGTCAACACAAGAGTTCCACCAAATTTCTCAAAGGTCAAAAGAAGAGGAAAAATTTAATACATAAATATATACATTAATCCAGTTGGAGCAAAGGTTATTCCAGAAACAGATTTGACAGAAGACTAAGCACAGTTTTCCCAGAAGTAATTCCTTCACTCAGTATTTTAATTTCAGCAGTTTGCATCAGCATAAAATTAAAAGCACAAACCAAAGTGGTAACTATAGCTTAAATAAATGAATCTATATTACTGATACAAATACACGACTAAGGAACAAACAGGAAAAAAACCCTACAAACTCGCTATGCAAAGTCCTTTGCACAAATAAGCTTCTGACATTTAAATAACTGCCTGGCTATGGGGTGGAATTGAAGAATAATTACATTTAGGAGGAGTGGGATAGAGAGAGAAAATAATTTCACCAACACACAAATTGACAGTAGACTTTTATTAACATATCTTACAATGTTGATGACTGTATTCCTATTTTTATAACTCTTCTGATGTGTTATAAAGATTTAGATTCTACAGTAATGTACTGTACTTAACTGATCATTCATAGGGGGTTGCACACCAGAACGGCCGAGTATGACACACACACACCACTCTAGTTTGGACCTGGCATTTTTTGAGGTTAGCTTCATAAAGTAGGATTAAAAAAGTTCTGGGGGAAATCAAAAGTCTTGTTTAGCAGCATGCAAGGATATTCAAGTACAATTTTTCAACCAAGTGATTTGGTTTTTTTTGTCCCATGTTGCTCTTGTTGTTTTTAAAATTGAGTGGTGACTAACCCACCGGTACTAAAAGAAACACTATTAAATACCCAAATGTTAAATTTAAGGCTAATAGTTTTACTTCACAATCCATATGCACAACCAGAGAACATTCCATTTTAAATAAAAACACAGTAATCAAATTCTGGATACACTGTCTCTTGTAAATATAGCACTGGATCTTCAAACTACGTGATTACTGTTCATGAGCCCTGTAATAACTTTATGCAGGAGATGCAAAGAATCTTTTTGCTCTTGAACCAACACTTACAAAATGAGCCCAAATTTGCAATGAGCAATGCAAAAATATTACAGGCAGAACTTATGATACAGTATCAAAAAAGAACTATTTTTGGAAAAGACATAGCCATTTAGTTTGTAAAACGGGAGGAATTCTCTAATCTCACAGGAAGTACTGTAATACTTTTGAAATATATATGTATTTATATGTGTGTATAAAACCCAGCATAATTTATTTGTGGAGGGTTTTGAATTGCAGGTATCCAGAAAGACTCCTTGTATTTACTTACTGTTCCTTCTGTCCGTTCTCTTTGATTGCCATACAGTCATTTTATTTCCCTTACACTTTTACTAGATAATGACTTCCACTGGGGAACTGTCTTCCTCATAGGTGTGGTTTTATAGCAAGACGTTTGTATTTTACAGGTATAAATTTTATCTTTACAGGCAAGCTCTGAAAGTCAAAAACTACCAGGAACTGCTTGGTAGCTCTGTATGAAACAGCCAACAAATGTCTGACACTTGTGAAAAAAAAATTAGTAGCAATATATTACATACTAGTATTTTAACTCTAATCCTTCCTACTTACACACATCGTGGGGTTTAGCTCAGTCAGGCCTGTTCTCATATATTTTTTAGCCAGCTAAGCATAAACTGCTCTGGCATTCATCCAGCGAGGCTGCACATGCAGTGGTTGTTCATCCAGGCTATCTCTCTGCTGATATTTTTCATTTCCCTTTTTAGAAAACCAAGCAGAAAGGACAGTGATTACCCTATGAACAAATACAATATAGAGGAACTTCCTGAAATGACAGGAAAGATACAAAATTACAATTCACTTGCCTGCATGCTTCCAATCCATCTGGTTTGAAATGACAGGCAGGGCTTATGGTGGTTATGCCTGTAACTGGTATCTATGTTGGGCACCATACAAATTCTCTATATACAGCAATTTCTGTATCTCCTATTACTACCTGTTTATTCAATGGATATGGAAAAAAAAATCACCCCTTCTGAAAACTAACAACATGGAGGAAAAAAAAATTAAATTCCTGAGAATGCATAAGTTTTCAGTAATGCCTGAAATACCTCAATGAACTTCTCATGATAAGTGAAATACTCTTTAAAATACAACTTTCAGACCAATTGTTATCATGCAGTCTCACAATCCACTGACAAATAGTCTAATGACAGATGTGGATATCAAGCAAAAACCTCAAACCAGCACAAAAAAGGCAAAGAAATTTTATCCAACATATGTAGTAGATACAGACACTGTTTCAGCAGAAGTTGCCAAAAACTCAACTCCACACAGAGAAGAACAAGACCTGACAGCTATCCCTGGAGCTTCTAAACAACTGTGAGTAAAATTTGTGCTTCTTAACAATAACAGGCTTATTAAAAAAAAAAATTTAAAAAATGGACTACTGAGTGCAATCAGATTGCTCACACCATTTGGAGGATTTAATTGCAAATTCTTGTATCATTAATTTAATAGCAACAGCAGATAATTTTGCCAAAATGCCACATGTTGACAAAGTTCCGTTTCCCTTTTCTGCCCATACCCCAACTCCACCCCGAGCCAAAGGGTTGAACTCCCAGTACAATTAAAGCTTTTCTCAGTCAATAGGCATTTGTTCATGGTAACAGCAATGACACGGTGTGTAGATGATGATGAAGATGATGATGATGATTTACAAGCCATTATAATGTGGCCCCCATCTTTTATTGATATGATCGAAAGTATGAGACACCCATTGCTGCTCAAGCACTTTGTATCTCTCCTTGCATATGTAGAGAGGTTTACCACGCCTGGAGGGAAAAAGAAAACAAAATCGTTAACCAGCAAAATAAATTTAAAACTACTTCAATATAATACCAACACACACAATACTTGCAGGGGGACTGGACTAGCTGGCCTTGGAAGGTCCTTTCCAACTATATGATTCTATTCATACAACTGTTTCCCCAAAGGTGAGGGGCTTTTTGTTTTACTTTTAAATAAGGTAACTGCTGGGACTTCCCTTCCCTTGGACAATAAAATCCAAAAAACATCTTTTGTTCCCTCAGGTACAGGGAAATCGGCAGCTGCGCTCCTCCCCAAAAATGGAATCCAACTGCATCCTTGGATTCCGAGTCAGACAACTTAGGGAGAGAGGTGGTGGAGACCCCATTCCCAGAGACATCCAAGGCCAGGCTTGCTGAGGCTCTGAGCAACCTGATCTAGTGCAGGATGTCCCTGCTCACTGCAGAGGTTTGGACCAGTTGGTTTTTGCAGGGCCCTTCCAACCCAAGACATTCTGTGATTCCAAGTGTAATTCTCAGTGTTCAAGAACTGACCATCATTGGGAATGACAACAAAGGAGTCCATCTAGGGAATGACTGGAGTGTACAACCCAATGATTGCACCATTTTTGGGGCAAGAAAAATGGAAAAGTTCAGTCTGACTTGCAGTAAATGGGGATTTTCCACTCAAGGAAGGTGTAGATATATTATTATCTGTTATTGCATGCTACAAAAACATGAACATAAAGTCAATCTACATAAAGGAGCAATGACAAAACACACTTGCAGTGAAAACATTACCTAAGATCTCTGTCTTCTTCCCCGTGTGCATCGAGATAAACAGAACCCCACAGGCAGAAACGATGGCCTCGAATGATGATGATTACAGATGCATTAATCAACAGAAATATTCCTGTCCCAGCTCCACAGTTTTGAGAATGCTGTAATATTGNGCCCCATTCCCAGAGACATCCAAGGCCAGGCTTGCTGAGGCTCTGAGCAACCTGATCTAGTGCAGGATGTCCCTGCTCACTGCAGAGGTTTGGACCAGTTGGTTTTTGCAGGGCCCTTCCAACCCAAGACATTCTGTGATTCCAAGTGTAATTCTCAGTGTTCAAGAACTGACCATCATTGGGAATGACAACAAAGGAGTCCGTCTAGGGAATGACTGGAGTGTACAACCCAATGACTGCACCATTTTTGGGGCAAGAAAAATGGAAAAGTTCAGTCTGACTTGCAGTAAATGGGGATTTTCCACTCAAGGAAGGTGTAGATATATTATTATCTGTTATTGCATGCTACAAAAACATGAACATAAAGTCAATCTACATAAAGGAGCAATGACAAAACACACTTGCAGTGAAAACATTACCTAAGATCTCTGTCTTCTTCCCCGTGTGCATCGAGATAAACAGAACCCCACAGGCAGAAACGATGGCCTCGAATGATGATGATTACAGATGCATTAATCAACAGAAATATTCCTGTCCCAGCTCCACAGTTTTGAGAATGCTGTAATATTGCAGGTGTAGAAATGGAAAAAATTCTGTTAGTGTTTGTCAACTGTGTAACAAAGGATTTTTAACAATAGTTTTGCTTGAGATGACACACAGACATAAGGACAGCCTGCCCCCAAATTCTCCAACCGAGCTAGAACTTCATAGCAATACTTGTATAAAAAATGGTTCCCTAGTCAAAAAGATAATTGTTATCATGCAAAATCAGAATTACCCAACAAAAATGTGAAAAATATTCTCTAGGATACTTTGAATTTGTTATTCTACCTGCAGAACGTGACCAAAGGGGGGACTTCATAGTAGCTTCTCAATACCTGACGGGGGCCTACAGAGAGGCAGGGGTAGGTCTTTTTAATAGGATATGTAATGGAAGGACTAGAAATAATGGATGAAATTGGAATAGGGGATATTCAGGCTAGATATAAGAAAGAAGTTCTTTACAGTGAGAGTAGTGAAACGCTGGAAGAGGTTTCCCAGAGAGGTTGTGGATGCCCCCTCTCCAGAGGTGTTTAAGGCCAGGCTGAACAAAGCACTGAGCAGTGGGAGGTGTCCCTGCCTATTGCAGGGGGGTTGGAACTTGATGATCTTGAAGGTCCCTTCCAACCCAAACCATTCTATGATTTTGTGGCAAGAATAAAGCACTGAGCAGTGGTGTTCAAAAGCCTGCATCATAATAAATGACAGAATTTGAATTAACTCTCTCTTACCAGAACACATTCACAGTAACTCTGTTGTTTGCAGCAAAGTCCTTTCAAGCATACAAAAGTACCACAAACTAGGCAAACAGCAGGATCTTTAGGAACCTTGGTACAAACAGTGCAAGTCTTTCTGTGATAATACTGAAAAATGGTATTGTAATTCTCTGGCAGCTGAAGCAGGCGCGGCAGATCCCACTTTGGCTCCTGGATAAGCAAAGCCTGCAAGAAAAATAAAAACAATCAGTTCTGCATTGTTCCTTTACACATTCCTATCTTCTAAGAGAAGAGACTAGCAAAGAGCATGCAGCTTAAACTGCTCTTACTTCTGCATTTAACAAATTCAGATGTCAGAAGTCACACTGCAATAGTCCCCTGCCACTGCTTGAATACCCTCCCCAGCTCTGCACACCAGCATTCTTCCAAGGACATTTTCTACATAAAAATACTTTTTAAGCACAAAAATGTGAAGATTCTCACTCACCACAGAGTTATTTTGGCAACACTGCTGACAAACCCTGACAACAACAGCTCTCTCCTGGCTAAAACTTAGACTAAAACCTTCCAACCAGAACTGAAGTCGAGCTCTGTAAATGGTATTTGAAGACATCAGCCTCATTTCCAAAGACACACTGCACACAAAAATTTCGAGGCCATTGAGAAATTTAGAAGCACTCTTAAATTTTGGAAAACAATATGTAAATAGTGCCTGTCTTATCAAATCTGATTCTTCTGTTTTGCTGTTATAAAGTCTGTTATTTGCCCTTGACCAGTCTTCACTTACTAATGGTTTTGATTTCAATCTCTCTGTCACTCACGCACCAGATTCTCATCTGAAGTTAGAGCATACATGCACAGTGAATCAAGAGATAGAAGAGCTGCTTCCAACATCGGTGCTACTTTGGAAGAAGTAATTTTGCAAGCTACCTTTACTTGGTCAGGATGTCTGTCTGCAAAGGAAGCCAATTCCGAGCACCACTGGGAGATCATGTCCAAGGCTGGCACTGGCCAGTCAAGACAGGAGGCACTGGTGAACCGATGAGCTGACTGAAAGGGTGGTAACAGACCCAGGCAGCTTGCAAGGACTGTGAATTCTTCATCTTCCTTTTAGGTGAGAAACCAGAGAGGTTTAAATTAAAACCTACACTCAAAAATATCAAATAGTTTATTTAAAAATGCATCTATCCCCATTAAAAAAATGTAAAGATGTTGTAGTACAATGTGCAAAGAGACACAGAAAAGCTTCCCGTTTTTCCAAATTACCTAAAAATAGATTCTCAAAATACAAGAAAACTTAAAAAAAAAACCCCAAACCCCAACACTCCTCCACAGCAAAATCCACACACAAAAAGAAACCCCCAGCTCCTTAATAATTTTCCTCCCTGTTCAGCACCCCAAACTAGCTTGTAGTTATCGAGAGATGGGATAGTTTTAAGGCAAAGAGGAAGCTGCCCTACAGCAGAATCTACTTAAACCAGTCACGGAATTCTAACATCACTGACCACTGATGCAGGGTCTCTAGAATGAAACCCAAGGATTAACAAGCTTTGAGCAAAATCAGGACTGATTTCCAATCTGCGTGGAAATCTGAGGATAGAAATTACATACTGTGAAAAAGATATCTGCAGAGTCTAATCTTTGATCTCTAGCTTTAAAATGGAAACATCTTATTGTGCCCCTCTCCATCTGTACCTGGCAACTGGGTAAATCTCCTCCAAAAAGGTGGTGTTGCAGAAGGCTTGTGATCCTGAGGAATGGCAGGCAGAACTGCTGCAGGTAGCACTCCACAGATTCGGGATTCATCTGTGGGGGAAGGAAGAACGACTCGATTCTACCCCAGATAAAGTTGTCTCCTTTGTAAGAAACTCCAATATGGACCAAATGCCTTTTAAACACTCTGTATAAACCACAGCATCTCACATTCGATTTCACTCATAGTTCTGCAAGTATTCCTCCCCTCTTGACAACATTCCTTTTACTTTTGGTTTTCCCAGTTTCTCAAAGATCTTTCCTACGTACGAATAACCCCAACAATTCAGAGAAGTACATCAGTAACTTTCTCAACACTGCCCATATATGATTTTAGTCAAAGAGATTTACAGAGGCAAACTGTCCCAAAGGGAAGTGCTTTGATCTAGGAAATAGAGCTGTACTGCAGTCTTTAGCGAGATCAGAGAGAAATCATTAGAACAACGAGGCTGAAAACACTTAAATAAGAGACAGAAAGGGGACACGCTGGATAAATCCTCAAGAGATTTGCCAGTACCGCTGTTAATTCTTCAGTTTCTCCTTCCTCGTAGATCTTTCCCTTAGACAGCTCAGCAATCACATGGCCCAGTAGCACTTCCCAAGATTTTTCTCCACCAGATGAATTCTGGAAATAAGAAGCAAAGAAACCCAAAATGCCCTGGTCACAAAGAGGAGAAAAAGCCTCCGGAAAAGTAACAGCAGTGAAGTGGGTTTCCTTTCCATCAGCACATGAATTCTGACCTAAGTACATGTTGCTTAAATAAATAATTCAAAGAACTCTAAGGAAAAGAGTGAAATGTAAATAGCTATTTCAATTCCACACATTCTAAACTGAGTGTTATACAAAAACATGCTTATAAACTTGCACTTCCCATGTTTTTTCCTATGAGTATAGAAATGCTTACTTCAAAATTAGGAGGAAGTACCTTATGATACAGTGTGTTTTGACTTGTAATACACCTAATTAAAAAAATCACAGTAATTTCTTTTAAAATGTGCCAACCAAAATGAGTTACGTAACACTTGGTATGTATTTTCATTTGAAATAATTATCAGAAAATGGAAAGTTATGGTTGAAATTAATATATCTACTAAAGACAGTGAGGGAAAAAAAAATCAGAAGAAAGAATAAATGGTCACTATAGAAAAAATTCCTTCATCAACATCAAGCAAATGCTCTTGAAGTTCAGAGAACTGAAAGAAGGGGGTGGAGAAAGAGCCATCAAAATGTGGTAGTGTCCAAATCATCTAAATACTTTAAGTTCAGGGAAAAAAAACCACAGCAAATTCCACACAGTAGGAGGGACACAATTTGTCCTGAATATCTTGGAGCTGTGACTGACCTGTTTGACAAATCTGACCTGTAAGTGGAAAGCAGGTCAGGTTTCTCAGTGTGCTTTCCCTTTTACAGCCAACTGAATCCAAGGCACAGCTGCTGTATAAGGGGATATTCCTCCTCCCATTTCCTCTTCTGGCCCCAGCACTTCCATCCTTTCCCTTCTCCTGGCACTGGCTCTCTCCTGACCTTCTGGGGAATCAATCCATAGAGCATAAAACTAGCTCAATGCTCAACCCGCAACTGTCTTCTCTACTTTTCCTATAAAGAAGTGCCTCCAATCAAGCCACATTTCTCCAGGAAGGCTGCATTTTCCCAGGAAGGAAAACCTTATTTTCTTTGGATCATCACAATGAATTTGAGACTGAAGCTGGAGAGATGCAGCCTCAAAGCTAAAGCTCAGTTTTGGAATTAGATAATCACAAAAACTCACAAAAATAGCACACATAGGAACAAAATACTGGATTGCTGTGAAACAGAACCAAATGATTAAACACAAAATAGAAGTATGAGTTATATTCCTACCAGAAATACATCAGCAAAAAAAAAAAATCATAATGTTTTTCATTAATTAACCAACCTTTTTGAGAGCTTCTGTTTCTTTCCAGGCCAGCCGGTCTTCAGTGCTGCACTTCACTGAAAGTGCTGCCAAGGCTTGAGTGTAGAGCAAAGTGAACAGCACCTTCACAATGCAGGTGAAGTGTTCTGTGAAACAAAAGCAAATAGCTTTTCAATACTGGATATTTTTAGCAAACATATCTTTATCCTGAGCAGCAGCATCTTTCTCCACAGGACCTGATGATACTACAGAGAATCATGTGAAGCTACTGATCCCTGATAGCTACAACTAACTCCGTGCTGTAGGTGTACAAATGCACATCCTGCCATCACTTCTGGTAATGGTTAAACCATCTGGGGCAAGTCACACAAAAATACTGGAAAAATTAAGGAAAATTACTTCAGGAAGGACACAGAATCATAGAATGGTTTGGGATGAAAAGGACCTTAAAGATCATCTAGTTCCAACCCCCCTGCCATGGGCAGGGATGGCTTCCACTGCAATAGGTTGCTCAATGCCTCATCTAGCCTGGCCTTGAACACCTCCAGGAATTGAGGGGGCATGCACACCTCTCTGGGCAACCTATTCCAGTGTTTCACCACCCTCACAGTAAGGACGTCTCACACTGTTGTTCCTGTTTCCTCACTTCCAGCTGTACAAGACTTGCTGCACATCTTTTTCCTGCATAGATATTTAACAGGGCAGAAGAGACCATAATTTCAGAGCTCACCTTGTGTTGAAAGATTTTCATTTCTTTACATTTTTTTGTAATATTCCAAGGGCTATCTCCAACATACAGGCTGCAGGAGAAAGGCTTTGAAAGCTTTTTGGGGAAGCTAGCAAGAGAGGAAAAATAAGACTTCCTAAAACTGGAAAAAAAGGTGAATGTGACCATTCTCTGAAATAAAGTCCTTTTCTCCTCCTCTTCCTTGAGGTTGTACATTCCCATCCCAAATAATCTGATTTGGTTTTAAATCTAGGCAGATCAAAGGAGTTTCTCTCCTCACTTGCACCATTCCTGAAGCACAATGTAACTACACTATACATCTAAAACAATGTTTTAAAAAGTCCTCCCAGGCTTTGAAGTCAAGCAAAACAATCTTATTTACATAAGCATCTCACTGAAATTGGGTTAAATTCATTCTTTCCTCCCAAAGGATTTAAATAAGCTTTGTATGTGAAAATGAAGAGGAGGGGATGAAGACTAAACTCCTGCTTCCCCTTTCTTGTATCTAATAGCAAAACCCACCACTGGCTTCTGGAACCAACACAACCAGGACTCTAGTACATAATTAAATTTGTGAAATAACAATTGCTTTTTTTGTGTAACTGATGTTCACAAATCAAGAAAGACATGGGTTCTGAAAGTATTTAATGTCTCATTTCATTCGGATAAGGAGAAACTTCTCAAATTGTAATAACAGTGCAAGACGTGCAGATGACTAAGTTTATTACTAACAAGATACATCTTCTAATTTCAATATCAAANGTCTTGTTAGTAATAAACTTGGTCATCTGCATGTCTTGCACTGTTATTATTACAGACATTGTCAGGCCAAAGACTGCAGAAAGAATTCCCAAAGTGAACTTAATGCAAAATTAAGGACTTCTTCAGTGATTTTGGAAGGGTGCCTTTGTATAAATAAATTTTGAAAATATTTCTCTTCATCTAAAGCTTGAATATTTCTTTGAAAAAAACCAAAAGGAGACAGCGCTGAACTTCAGATAATCCATGAAAAGCATATTGAATGTTCCAAGATATGATAAATATTTTGCCATTCGTGTTGAAATTGGGTGCAATTCAAGTTGATGACATTCATTCTATATTTAGCCAAGATCCCTATCCAGTCCTTAAAAGTGCTTTTGTGTGCTCGAGTGCTGCCTGCTGTATTTTTGTTGCACATCATTGAAATTTTATGCAAAAAGAATGTATTGGAGCATCCAGCCAGATTCTGGGCCCTATGAGAAGGGGCTGAATGCAGGTGTTACACACCAAGGAAGAAAACCTTTCCCACAGCCTGCATATATCACGTTAAACTCTTTCTTCTCATGCAGCCCCATTTTCTATCTCTGTAAGAAATCAGCAAAAAGTTCTAGAAATAAAATGTTCATTCAATTCAAAACACCATGAACACCATCCTCTGCTCAACTGCTACAGAATCAAACCAGAAACCCCCATGTGGATAATTCTGTGTTTAGTCTTGCCCAATTCCAAAACTCAGTAGGTTATCAAAACTGCCACACACACCTTACAGCAGAGTTCACTGTCAGCAAAACAGTATAAATGTTCTTGTTTTTAAATGAAGGTGCAGCTATAAATAATCAAGCCAGAGACCAGAGGGTCTCAGCCACCCCATCTCCTGGAGCATGTGCTGTCTATGAGCAAGATGGAGCAGATTCAGCTCTTACTTTTATACAGAGAAAGAAAGGTAGTTTTTAAGACAGTTCTTAATTTTTAGTAATAGAAAATTTATCTCTTAAATATCTGTTTATTCCAAGTTAGACTACAGGCTATCTCTACTGAAGTTGCTGCATTACAGCAATTAATGGCTTCATAATTGACCTTGTATTATGTAAGACTGCTGCAATTTAAATTCTGAAATTCAAACTAAATTACAATCTTTCACCCTTAGGCATTCAGATCAACTCCAAGTACTAAGCAGAGTGATGAAGGTCAAAGAAAGGACGCTTTTCCACCAGTAAAAGTCCTTAATATCTTTAGCTCAGCTCTTGTCTCCTTACCAAAGGGGCTGAGTGACAATGTGAGCAGACAGGGACACAGATAAGCTCATCAGCCCACAACAGAACCTCTGTTCAATGCCACCTCTTGTAGATAAGGTAGAGGCATTATACTAGAAAACAGAGCAGACAAGCTAAGATTTACCACCCTAGACATCAGCCTCATATACATAGTCATCTAAACATGTTTCCATACCATACCTTTGTGCAATGGCTGGGGCATGGTTAAAATCTGGATAAGCAAAAGGGATGAGACATCTCTGTAAAGCACAGGAACTTCTGGCAGCTCTTCACTCATCAGCCTGAAAAGAAACCCAAATAAAATCCCTTCTGATATAATAAATCCACTTGTCATCTTCATATTTTATTTTAAATAGTATTACGCTTGGGATTAAGCTTAAGGAGGCCAAATACGTGACAATTTTCATTTTGATTTTAAAACCAGTAGATTGTTACCTAATAATAACAAATTGTAATAACTGATGAAACAGTTGGGTTCGAAACTTTCTGAAACTGCCTGAAATAGCTACAACATACATAACATGGAACTAAATGACCTTTCAATGTCCCTTCCAACTCTATGATTCTATGATTTTTCCCATTTCACAACAGTTTCTGTGTTGGAGACATGACTTGACAGATTCTGATGAACAACTGCTCATTCCCATCCCTGTGCTTCAATTTGTTGCCCAGTGTGATGCTATAAACAACCACCAAAGTGATCCAGCTCAGAACCAACCAACAGCAAAACACTTCAATAAAGATAACCCAGTGTACTCCAGCATTTCCACCTGTCATGCAGTTCCTTCCCACAAGTGCTTCTACTGCAAAGATCCTTAATTCTTAAGCCAATATTATTTGCTGTTTCCTTTTGTCTTTCAAGATAAACACAAAAAAATTAGCTTATGTAGAGACCTACATTTTTCAAAAATTCTATCCTTTTATTTCAGGCATTCCTAAAGCTCTGTCTGCATGGACTAGATCACTGAATTCACAAGTGGGTTTGGTAATAATTGCCTCCAGCTGCTCCTTCTCTGCCCCCTGCCAGGAGCTATTATCCCACACTTACACCACAGTAATTGTTTATTTGATCACCCTTGAAACCAGATCTGCCCCCAGCAGAACAATTTGCTTAAGCATAGCCCGTGAGACCAAGCATATATTACATCTGACAACACAAATTGCACAGGAGAAAAGATGCACTACACCATTCACAACTTCATCAGGTCTGGCTTTATCTGTTTTCCTCCATCTTCCTTCAAACAGCTCATGGTATTTGAGTCCTTTCTGAGAGAGGAATTCATAAATCACAGTAATCATAGAATCCTAGAATGCGTTGAGTTGGAAGGGACTTCCAAAGGCCATCTAGACGAACCCCCTGCAGTGAGCAGGGACATCCTGCACTAGATGAGGTTTCTCAGAGCCCCAGCAATCATGGCCTTGGATGTCTCCAGGGATGGGGCCTTCACTACCTCCGTGGGCAACCTGTGCCAGTGTCTCAACATCACATCATGTAGATCTTGTCCTCTCATTGACTTCTTTTCCTAATACATCTTTACTTATAAGGCTGATGATTCATGTGACTTTGCTACAGACTGGCAGAGCCCTCTCCGCATCCTCAACCTGTGGTATTTCTCCACCACTCTTTCACTCTTCAGCTTTCAGCTGTTCATTTGCATGTCCTTAAAGCTTTCAAGTGACGTATTTAAAGCTTCAGCTCAAAACTGGAATATATCAGACTTGATGAAAGAGAAATTTGAAAATCTATTTTTAACAAATGCACATGATTTTTAGATGCAAAGTTCGTCATCCTACCTCACAGAGAATTGAATGAAATTAAGGCACCAAGTTACCCAAAGTCCCTCTGAAAGGATGTTTCCTTCATAAGGTAAAAAGGGATATTTAATACATTAAAATACTTGCTCTAAATTTTTATCCTGGATGGGCTGCGTGAGTTTTCTCCAGGGGTTGTAGGCAGAGTCTATACTGTAGAGGCGCATGTGCATGGCCAACACGTGGAACAGCTGATCTGGAAGGAGAAGACAGGTTGCTGGTTATCATGCATAATAATGTGAGGTATTTTACATGAAGATGCCATTATCTCATTCCAAATAAGCTTGCACACTAATAAACCTCTTTTTCTTAATCTTTTCTTCCAATTTGTATTTTAAGAAAGGTTTCCAAGAGAAGATTTGGACAGAAGGCAGTGAAAATTATGTCTCTATATGACAAAGTGATTGTTCATTCTCCTCAAATTATGAGAGGCTGTTTAGAAAGCTGTGACCAGGTCACAGACCTTTCAGTGCTCATAAAAAAGCATTAAAAGTACGTAACTTATTGAAGGATCTCTCTAAAAATCTCGGGTTTACATACTGCTATATTGCTAAGGTTCCATCCTCCCTTCGTTTCCCTCTCCATTTGTCACCAGAAACCATTTACCCAACTTCTAATCAGAGACTGATAATACTTCTAACACACAGTTTTTATTTCTCTCTCACAGTTAATTTCTGAAACTAACCTAAAGCTAACAAAAGTTCTGGCCTAAAGCAGGACCACTCCAGCTCTTCATCCTTAAAAGGTTATTATTCTTTCTGTAAATAACATTTGGAAGAGATAGCCCTAAACTTTTGATCACATCAAAATGACACCAATGTAGTGACCATGTTTCTAACTGCAGAGACTTGTCTATACACCCTGCAGGTGAGATTTGCTCACAGTCATCATTTGAAGAAATTCTGTACATCCACTTTGTCAGAAAAACAAGTTGAAAATCACTCATAGAACATTTTGAACAAAGGATGCTCAGTTTGTTAATCATGCACATCACTGTAATATTGTATCTTCACAGGTTTCTATTAAAATCATATTTTAAAATACTATTCTCCATTATTTTTCTCACTCCTTTCCTCCTGTGACATCATATCTTGCTGCTTTCTGCCATGTTTGCTCCTCCTGTTCAGTTCTCTGGGATCCTGCTTCCTCCCTCCCTTTCATTTTAACATTTTCCCTTTGTATTTTGCTGTCTCTTTCCCCTCCCAAACCTCTTTTATTCTTTCAATCAATCCCTTTGCCGCCTCCTCTCTTAATCTCTCTCCCTTTTCTCCACAACCCACTTGCTCAACCTACACACTCACTCCCAGGTCCTCTTTTTTTTTTTTTAAGTAGAAATAGCAGCTATTAATTTATTTTCCATAAATAGACAATTACTCAGAGGTAGGCAATGGCCAAGAGAGTGGCAAGCTGAAGTCAGCTGACTGCCAGAGCCCGAGGGCTGTAATTAGATCCTGGGGTTTGGAAAAATAATTGGAAATGTAGATGGCATTTGAACCGATTGCTGTCACCTGCCTTCTGAAGAAAAGCAGTCAATGAGGACAAAATAAGTTATCTTTGCTCCTGGCAAGAGATTCTAGCAAAATGCTGCCTTGCTAACAAATTCCAACCCTCTGAAAATATACTGATGTTTCATCAAAGTAATAAAAAACTTGCCAGTATGGTTTAGTTTGGAACAAAACCCATGGAAGTATCAATTTGTTCCCTCTTGTCTCTCCATTTGCAAAAGAAATGAACTTCTGTTTCTGAACTGTTCCTTGGATCAAACAAGTAACTGGAGACATCCCAGGCTCTGAGCAACCTGATCTAGTGCAGGGAGTTGGACTAGATAGTTTTTGAAGGACCTTTCCAACTCTACATATTCTATGATTCTAAAACACCTAATAGAACCATCTAAATTAGCAGCTAGATATTAACTTTGATTCCTTATTAACTGCCTTATTTTTCTTTCTAAAAGTGACAAAAATAAATGCTGCTGCCCTTGGTAGTTCTTTTCAACTCAACCTACAGCAGCTCTACTTCAGGTTGATCCTGCTGTGAGAGAATAGAAATAAACTCAGTTGGAATCGGCACTTTTGAAAGAGCAATCCCCAGGATAAGACTCTGTCCTCACACTGGGCCTGAAGGAAGTGTCTGAATTCTGCTCCTCTCATAACAACACACAATATTAGGTGTTTTTTCTACATTTCCACATCGCCAGCACTGGCACCTGCAGCTTCATTCTTTACTACTTTTGGTATTAAAACACAGCAATTTCACAAAGAATTGACAATGCTATTAAGAACATTCTGCTGTGCCCAAGTGCATAAAGCAAGTCTGTAAAGGTGATTTCACAGCTCTGTGCAGGTCTTGCATGGTACATACAGCACAAAAGATGACTAAATTTAGAGAGATAAAAAGATAGGGACCACAACTTGCAAAAATACTGTGCTAAACTGACAAAAACAAGCCATTCAAGAAATGCCAACTTCTGGGAGAAATCTCCCAGTCCAGAGACCTCCAAAAAGTCACATCACTTCTCCAAAAGTTTGCTGGGACTATCACGAAAAACACAATTATAATTAAAAAAAATTGATACAACCAGATGGGACATTTAGTAAGTAGACTGGGAATTTTTTTCCCCCCTCCTTATATCCCTTCTCCCAAAGTTTGCTGGAACTATTAAGAAAAGCAGAAAAAACATTTGATACAACCAGATGGGTCTTTTAATAAGTAGATTGAGGATTTTTTTCCCCCCTCCTTGAAGAGATTTATATAGCACACTTAGCAACAGCAGCTGCAAAGACCTGCTGACAGCATCTTCCCATTCATCCCTGATCCAGTAGATTGGAATCAGTGAAGAATTAAAAAAAAAAAAATGTGAAGGTCAGGAAAAGCCTATTAAGGCATTAAGACATGAATAGTCTTTACAAAATCACAGGCCTTAATTGCTGATGAAGCAGCTAATTATCCTTAACTGCAAATCCACCAGTGGATGAAACCAACTTCAGCAATGGAATTCTAACACTATTTCTGCCTCTCCCGTGCCAGGCATGAATGGCACACTAAGCTGTTCCTCATCTTTTGGTGAGGAAAAAAATGTTTCTCCAAAGCCAGTATGGAACTGCAGATTGCCAGTTATGAACTAAAAAAGAACAAAATACCCCAAACTAAACCAAAAAGCCTAAGCAAATCAGCTACAGAAACCCACTGTAGAAAATCAAAAAGCATTCCTGAAAACTACTTTTCTTTTTATTAAAGCATTCCTGAACACTACTTTTCTTCTTACTATCAGTGGCTGCAGAGGGGTTCTTCACATTCACATTAATTACAGGAAGGAAGCAGCTACAAAAGAGCAATTCATTGAAGAATTGAATTATTCTTCTTAAAGAAGTGAACTGTATTTAGTGGTTTCAGGAATGACCATCCACATTGATAACATGGATCAATGTGGTTGAAATAACCATCAACACAGTTGAAAAACCTGATGCAGGAGCAAGATGAAGAGCTTCAAAAATGCTTCATCTCAAGATATCCACACAAAACCGCTGATAAAGTTGGTGCATCATAATAAAGACAGATGACAGTGCTGAGGCAGCTATAAATATAAAGCACAGGCTTTAAATTTGCAAGAAAAAACCCCAATGGTGGCACAATACCTATTAGTTCAATGTTTAGATCTATCACAGAAGTTAGGAGGATGCTGGAGAAGTTCTTTTTAAGTTCTTAACTACTTTTTTGATGCCCGTTTGTAAATTAATGTCCTTTCCAATTAATGCAGCTGATGCTGAAATGCCAGGCTCTGTTTGTGAGGAGCAGAAGGATATGGAGCTCCTATGCAGAGAACAAGGTGATCAAATAATTTAATCCTTCCAAAAAAACCCTCTGAATTTCCTTGTTACAAAAGTAAGAAGGAGATAAGGAAAACCATCAGAAGGAAAGAACTACTTAAAATAAGTTAAAGGGTAGAAAAGACTAGATTATAAATTCATTTTTATGTAACTTCTTAAAATTTTGCACCCACTACTGCAAAATTACCAGAGCAGCAACGAGAGAAACACAAAACATGTAAGTTATACAGAGATACAACAGTCAAACAGAGAAGTCAAAATTATTCAACCTTGAGATTGTGTTCTAAAGTTCTTCTATAAGTACAAAAAAGAAAAGAGAAAAAACAAAAAACATTGACCTCAAACATTATAAAATGGGGAAACAAGACCTGTACAACTGCTATGTATCACAATTACCCCCTAAATCCAATAGTATTTACAATGCCACAGACTCTAAAACTGTAAAACCCAACTGGACGAGTTCCTGTGTGACATGGCATTGGTATTCCTGCTCTGGCGGGGGGACTGGACTAGATGATCTCTTGAGGTCCCTTTCGATCCCATATATTCTGTGATTCTGCATAACTGAGTCCTTAAAATAGGAATTTATTTTTAAGTAAGAAGTAAATAAGATGCTGTTTGCATTTTGTGATTGCATACTAAACAGACACACTCATGCCTACACAGGAGTGTCCTTCTCTGGAGACACTCAAACCGCACCAGGATGCCTTCCAGTGTGACCTGATCTGGGTGTTAGTGCTCTGGCAGGGGGATGGGACTGGATGACCTCTTGAGGTCTCTTTCAAACCCTGACATTCTGTGATTCTGTAAAAACTGAAAATGGCAATTCCACAGCCAGACTTTCCCCACCATCCTTCTCACACAGACTCAACCGCTGCCACTTAACAGCCACATTAATAATTCTTAATTTTGGTTACCCAGGAGCAGCAGCCCTCATGCTGCAACCTCCTGAAACACCTCCTGACCTGGTTGTTCCCCACCACTTGGCTGCTGTCACTGCTCACCTGGGACAACACTCTCTTTGCTGCAGTATCTAATCAACAAACTCTAGAGTTGTTATAAGTCCAACACAGAGCACCATGCTTCATCAGAAAGGCACCTCGTTATTTCACATGCAAGAACAAAACCAAGTTTCATTTTGGATTAATTTGGCCAGACCTGCCACCAAGAATGTTTAAAAAAGCCCCAAAATAACAAAAGCTGTTTCAATTCTGCACAAGCAAGACTTCAACAAAACAGTATCTGAGTTCTAGATAAAGACTGGATTTTCACCTCTGCCTGCTCCAAATCACAGCAAGAATAAGGTTCTTAAAAGAAACAAGCTTCAACAAAACAGTATCTGAGTTCTAGATAAAGACTGGATTTTCACCTCTGCCTGCTCCAAATCACAGCAAGAATAAGGTTCTTAAAAGAAAAAAGCTTCATCAAAACGGTATCCGAGTTCCAAATAAGAGTATGTATTTTTTGACATCTTTTTCCTCATCACAGCAAGAGTAAGGCTCTTAAAAGAAAAAGTTTCATCAAAACGGTATCTGAGTTCTAGATAGAGTATGGATTTAACATCTTTTTCCTCATCACAGCAAGAGTAAGATTCTTAAAAGAAAAAAGCAGACATGATGTAGGAAACACTAGAACTAGAACCTTTATTCAGTACTCTAATTGAAATAATTCATTCTGTGAAACTTACTTAAACATGATCTTTTCCCAGCTGTGCTTGCACCTCCTGAACACAAATTGCCTCCTCGATGGACCAGCTCAAGTTCCAAGTTTGTTCTGCAAGAAAATGAAGATGGTGTTGAATGGAACAGTGTTACTGGATGGGACATCATTCTTCAAGCTTACAAGGTCATGTAAGAGTCACAGACTCCCAAATAAAAGTGTTTAAGGCCAGGCTAGATGAGGCACTGAGAAACCTGGTCTAGTGGGAGGTGTCCCTGCCCATGGCAGGGAGGATGGAACTAGATGATCTTTAAGGTCCCTTCCAACTCAAACCATTCTATGATTAGCAAGCACTGTATTAAGACAGCTTGTGCAGCAGTGACCTAAGAAATACATGTTAATTCTGAGGCTTTTTCCTGCATGCACACACAGCTTCTTGATTATAAAAGACTTTGTGTGAAAAACTAAACAGACAATACACAAACAGACTAAATTTCCATTAATCACACACATCTATTAAGTGCTCTTTTTAATGGTAGAGCATTTATTTTGCTTTAAGCAAACAGTCAGTACAATGAATACGCAGCAAGTCACCAAGTATGAAAACAGCCTCAATTCTAATGGAAGCACTGACCTTCATAGATAAGTTAGTTAATAAAAGCCTTGGAGGCTAATTCTGAATGAAACACTGGTATCCACTGATGCTCATTGGTATGAAAGAGAAGTCATGTCACTGAACTCTGCACTTACACTTTCTTTCTTAATATTTCTGCTACCTGATACTTCAGCACCAATTGTCTGGGCCAGATTTGACAGCTTTGTTTAATTCCGGAATGGGATGTTTCAGTCCTGCATTATCTTTTACCACTCAGACTCAGTGCAAACAATTCATACTTTCTCTGAGAGTTCATTTTAATAAGTCAACATAAATCCCTTTAACTGGAACAGAGGAATATAATAGTCTGAAATGCTACTTTGCAAACTTAATCCAAACTGCAAAGGACAAAATATGTTCAGAGTGAGCTTCAACTAAAAGCCAAATTATTTTAGGTGGAATATAACAAGTCAGAACACATAATAAAATTTATTCTAGAATTTATAGGCACATAGTATAACTAAGATAAAAAATGCAAACCTATATGTACTTAAGAAAAAAACCCTACAGGATGCCTATTTTATTCAAAACAAATTGTATCTTAAGCATTTCAGCTCCACCATCTTGAAAGAATAACACATTTGTGATAGGCAGTGTTTGTTAAAGATACTTTCCCATGTTTTTTAAATAGTAACATTTTGGAATATCACCATCCCTAAGTTTGCAGCTCGTGCCCCCCATTTCCGAAGGAAGGCTTTAATCCTCCGCTCCTCAGAAAAGGCAATTTAACATTGATAATGTGCCTGCTCAGAGCTCCATCTGGTTGCTGCTGATAAGGGCATCTGTGTGACAGGGGAATTTTCCACTCTTCAGGCGATTTGTGGCACTCACGCAACTCCTCAAAATGCACCAGGCAAGGAAGCAGGGACAGGGATTTCACAGGGACAAAATAGCAACTGTAGATCAGCGTGTGCTCCTCAATCACGAGAATATAGAGGAAACTAGTGTGGTTTGTTGCTACAAACCTTCTGGTAACTGATTTGTGGAACAGTTATTAATAGAAGCCCTTCGTTAAAACAGAGATGTTCAAGATTTAAATCAAAATCACTACCTGAATGCTAAAGAACAACTTTCTAGATCTAGAATTTCACATTTCCCATTCACTAGAGAATAGTTACTATTCCAAAAAACAACCCTTTGGGACAATTCTGAAAAACCATCTCTTCTTGACAGGTGTGAGGTGTTACATAATGACTTCTAAGCAATATGGAATGCAAGGAGAGAGATTTCAGGCTACATCACACCAATTCTCACTCTCCATACTTCCAACTGCCCCCAGAGCTCAGCTGCTCTGAGGAGCTAAGTTCAACTTTCTTGGAAACATTAATATTAGCCCCTTCCTCCAGGACATCTCTTTCAAAACATACCTTAGAAGTGCATCTTCTGTGAAACAAAACACTTCTTCTTTAAAAAATACCTCATATCACATAGAGCCCTTCATTTCTGGAAGAGATGAATTTCTCCCTAATTCAAGCTCCCTTCTACCTTTTGCCCCCTACCGGAAAAATGCAGAGCTCTCCAGGCCTATTGTCTCATCAGTGAAGGAAAACTTAGGGCATTTCACACAAGAGTGAAGTAGAGAGTGGTTTTTCAAAGCATCCCTTGCTACATAAACTTGAAGGAAAGAGTAGGAGAAAGAAAATCTACATGAGTGACTGCTTCCCCTACCTAGAAACCTTTGTATCATTCATTGGAGTAACAAATTTTGTAGACTGACTTTATCTTTTCCCACCCAGAAAGAAAAGCCTGAGAAGATGGGATTTTGCTCATCTGTACAGACTGCTGATTAAAAAACAGCCCTTCTTCATCCCTTCTTGGGGGCTTCCACTGAAGGCACGCTGTGGAAGTGGGTGAGTTGACTGCCTATTTCTCAGAATTCATATCACAGTAAGGCGAAGGAGAAACAACGTCTTTTCCACAGACTGAAATTATTTGGATGGATCTCTTCTTGCTATTGGGACAGAAGAAACAAATGAAATACTGCTGGTTTTTCCCACTTCAATTTAAAAAGGCCAAAACATAGATAAAAAGTCTGTGAGGCAAGGGAGAAGAAAGTCTAGAGTGGCTCTCCCAGCTGTGTGTGCACGTAAGGATGCAAAGCCCCTGATGCCAATGAACCAGAGAGGGGGGTGAGCCCTACTGTAGGTGGTAGAGAATTCTGCTACCAGCAACAGCTGATTCTCTCAGAGACAGTGCCTGTGACACTGACAGCCATAAAATTGAAATCAAACATCACTGAGAAAATGCTGGTAATTTTAACGCCTTTTTTTTTTTTGGTAGAAGATTTAATGACATAAAGAGAGATTCCTGCTTGCTGATGGAGAGGAGGCTCTTTCTGCAACCCCCACTTATGTAAATAAAGCTGATGTCTGATGGAGAGATTAAAACACCTCATGATTTAAATAATACCAGCTTGACAGAGGTATGGAAATCCAATTCTGCTACACTGTAGTACAGAAGATACAAAAAGGAAAAAAGGTAATTAAGAAATTCGAGTAAAACTTGGATAAAGAAGAAAATTAAGATGATGAAAAAAATGTTCCCCAGGCCTTGTGCCACTGCTGCATATACTAAAAGTGAGCTGAGGCTCATTTATAGCATCCTTCCATCTTGCAGATCCCTGCATATAAAAATCAGAAAATATAATCTTGATGCACCAAGTCCTCAAAAAGTATTTTTTTGAGAGGATGGAACTTTTTAATTTACTTTTTTTAGAAGAAAACTATCTGGCAAGTTATGTAATAGAAGAACGATAAAGCCACACCCACCTGGCTACTGAATACATAAAGAGAAAATCATTGTCAGGTGATCCCGGACTCTTACTGTAATCCGTGTACTTCTTCTGGGTGGTACTTTTGATATCTTTCATTACAGACTCCATTTCTTTACTCAGATTGGTTTCAGACTATGGACAAAGACACAAAAGAAGCTTAATTTTATATGAAGAAACAACACCTGATCACAAAGTGCATATAACAACACATCTGCTATGGAAAAATATATTTTGAAAGCAAAAAATTTCCCTTGAAGAAGCATTATAATATTGTGAAATTTACTCTTTCTTGTTACAAATACAAATGCATCACTGCTTTGTCTCCCAAATTCAAAGATCTCACTACTTGCCTTATTTTAAGGGTATTTGCATTGCATAAGTATATGAAAATAACAAAGTATCTCCCATCAAGACTCCAAGGCCACCAAATTATAATGGAATTAATTCTACCATTCAGAAAGATCTCATGAGGCTTTGTAATTCACCAGCATCTGCAAAGTGCCTTTTCTTTAGAACAAACAATCCATACCTTCAAGTATTCTTAATAGGTATCCTTCACACAGCTTTAATTTCCAAGGATACCAATGTTTTTACATTGTAACACAAAATTAATTTGGAATTTTTTTACATGACTCAATTCTATCTAAATTACGCTGGAGAGAGGTGAAAAAGGAGCCCACAAAATGCAGTAAATACATTTTGTCGTAGCTCTTCAATTGTTTTAATAGGTAATGCAATAAGTGCTGTAAATATTAAAAATTTCTACATAATACAAAGAAATAAAACAATAAGCTATCTTCCAATATCAGAAGAAAATGAAGTTCTCCCAGGTTGTCGAGTTTCTAAGAGGTGACAAATGCAAAATAAGGTAAAAACTGCAAGGTAGAGGCAAATTAACAAGGATCTTTCTGCCTTACACTGATGCTTACTGGGAAAGTTCCCAGCTGTTCTTGAAGATCTTCCACCTCCTGTACAAGGTCTTGCATGCACTTGTTACTGTGACTTTGCCAGAGGCTTCTTTCCACATTGTTTCCAGGATAACATGGAAGAACACTGTTAGCAAACTGCCTACAGAGGGGACAGGTAAACTCTCCTTTGTCCACTGAAAAGCCCTGGAGGACCTGGTCATTCTAAAAGAAAATAAAGAAGATGTAGGTGAAATTTGCAAAAGACTGTAGTTTTTAGTTTGACATTTTGGGTGTTTACCTAAAGAACTAGGACTAAAACTGTAAAAGAAGAATAAATGGAATGGCTCCTCATTTTAGTTTGTTTCATCATGACGATCAAACCTTTCTCTGACTGGAGCAGCATTAATTCAACTCATTTCACTCAGTGCAATTCAGGTCAAAATAAAACCGATTATCTGGAGTTTTACTTACCCGTAAAGATTCCATGTAGGATTTGTGACAATCTATGTGCAAAGTGTGACCACAAGTTTGTACATAAACACCTCCTTCCCAGCCTATTGACACAGCTTGAAGGCAGGAACTCTAAAAGAAACCAAAAAAAGGCTTTTTAATGAGTTGTAGAATGTTTCTGTATAGAATGTGTCATACGGAGACATCCAAGGCCAGGCTTGCTGAGGCTCTAAGCAACCTGACCTAGTGCAGGATGTGTCTGCTCACTGCAGGGGGTTGGACTAGTTGGTCTTGGAAGGTCCCTTCCAACCCAATGTGATGATTTTATGTTTTCTACATTTCAAAACACTTTGAAATGGATGGATGGATGGATGAGCAGTAACAGACAATTTAAACATTTCTCTTATAACTAGACCAGTAAAAGTGGGGAAGTTACTGGTTACAGAGTACAATGTGATTGTGAAAACAGAATATAAATCTAGTATATGAAAATTTACCTCTTCATCTTATTCTATAACTAAAGAGAATGGTTTGGGTTGAAAGTGACATTAAACATCATCAAGTTCCAATCCCCTGCCATAGGCAGGGACACCTCCCATCAGACCAGGTTTCTCAATGCCTCATCCAGCCTGGCCTTAAACACCTCCAGGGAGGAGGGGAGCATCCACAACCTCTCTGGGCAGTCTCTTCCAGTGTCTCACCACCTTCACAGGAAGAACTCCTTTCTTATCTCCAGCCATTAACTGGAACTCTTTGATTCATACCTCTCCATATTAAAAAATAACCACTTTCAGTGATTTTCCCTTTCATGGGCAAGAACCCCCTGATAAATGATAAATGGAATTAGGGAAAGTTGGTTGCTAATTAAAAATCAGGGCCCTATCCAACATAAACACTACTGCAACGTGACAAAGTGTCCACTAAGTGCAGAAATGAAACTGAGGACTCAAAGTTGTCATTTCGTTCTCCTTTTGACCCAAGTTTTGTTCTGATGTGATGGTGCTGCTGAGAGGGGACGCTTACATCTTTGAAGTATCGCTGTAAGGTGGCCAGCCTGACATCATGCAGTGCTGCGCACGTGTCCCAGGGGTAAATCTGCTCCTCTTCACTCGTGGGCAGCTTCTTTGGCTCAGAGCTGTTGCGGCACTGCCCCAGCACTGCACAAGGAAAGCAGCAAGAAAAGAATACAAAATGATAAGCAGTATTTTTTTCAGAACTAGCAGGGAACGTTACATGCTGCAGTGTCCTCTGTTGATACCAAAGGGGAAAATAAAAAAAAATAAA
>VZTY01000322.1:31653-72990 GCA_013400935.1 Turnix velox
AAGAGTGAAGTTCTTTCCTGTGAGGGTGGTGAGACACTGGAACAGGCTGCCCAGAGAGGTTGTGGATGCCACCTCCCTGAAGATGTTTAAAACCAGCCTGGAAGTTTCAAGAAGTTTCAAGAATCTCTTGCATGGAGCTCTGCATTGTGGCAGATAAATGTCATGCTGGGATAAGTGTTTTCTAAGATGTGACCTCATTAATGTTCATGAATATGGAAAGGGTGAGAGACAGGAGGATGGAGCCAGGTTCTTCTCAGTGATATACAGTGATAGGACAAGGAGCAAAAGGGTGCAAGCTGGAACACAGGAGGTTCCATAAATATGACAAATAATTTTGTCACGGTGAAGGTGACAGAAGAGTGCCACATGCTGCCCAGACAGGGTCTCCTTCTCTGGAGATATTCAAATCCCACCTGGACACCTGATCTGGGTGTTCCTGCTCCAGCACGGGGATGGGACTCGATCACTTGATGGTCCCTTCCAATCCCTGACACTCTGTAAGATGTAAAAGTAACTATTGCTAGGAGATGAGGATGCCCATGGAGCCAACAAATTTAGACTCACATTCTCTTGAGCTCTATCTGCTGCTCTTAGAATGATGCTCCTTGGCATAGTTTTCTATTTCTTAGGTTTGTCCTGCTGTCCTGCTAAACACAGCACAGGGGGATTCTGTTCCATCCTTGTTCATGAACATAACTCTTCCTAAATTTCACTTAATTACCTCCAGGTAGGCTTGCACTTCTGCAGATGTCATGTAATATAAATAGCAAATACCAGGGAGCCCAAATGGAAAGGGCCAAACAAGTCACAATTTCTTCTCCAGTGAATATATGCAAGAAAATGCCAACCTTTATTTCAGATTTTCAGAGGATTTTGTGAATTCCAGCTCCAACAAATAAATTTTTCCTGGTGAAATGAGATACAATTAATATGAAAAATGGCCACAAGTGATTTCCTGTTAAGCCATGTTTCAAAACATTGCTCTCATGAAGGACACAAGTAGATACAGAAGTGGGTGGAATCCATGGGGAGGGGGTTTTGTATGGGGATTGATGTTTTAAGATCCTTACTCTAACTGTTCTTAGAATAAGCATATTTACATGGAAATCCAATTAGAATAATTATTTTTAAAAAACCAGTCAGAAATGAACCACAAAAAACTTACCAACATCCATGGCAGTCTCCATGAAGCTTTTTTGCCTTGAGGCAAATTCAGCCAGTAATTTCTGTTGCCTTTCTCTGGCTTTCTGTCGTCTGAGAAAAAGTAGAGGGGGCGAGGGGGAAAGGAATTACATGTAAATAAAAAAAAAACATGCTAATTACAGCCACCAACTTAAATATAATTCAAAAGTCAAGTTTACTCTAAATAGATGATTAATTATCAAGCCTAAGAAGGAGTACCTTGCATTAGAAGTAAAGTTTAAGAAAAGCAAATTACTTTCTTTTGATTCTTAACGAAGGAATAAAGTTCATTCCTAAAATATCCTTCAGATAACTGAAGGTTCCTATAACAGATTTATAGGAAAAAGTACACAAGACCTTACTCTTGGAAGTTATTTTTCCATTTCCCTTGGATGTCTCCAGGGATGGGGCATCCATCACCTTTCTGGGCAACCTGTGCCAGTGTCTCACCACCCTCATGGAGAACATCCCAATGTCTCATCCAGCCCTGGCCTGCTCTTTTCAAACCATTGTCCTTCATCCTATTCCTCATAGCAGCTTAGCAATACCTGAAGGGGGTCTACAGAAATGCTGGGGTAGGACTTTTTAATAGGGTCCAGAATGGCACTATTCTACAATTCTATGATTTAAAAATATCCCTTGGCACCTGATAATGCTGTTGGGATGCTCTTCAGTCTCCAGCAGTGTCTGATGATCCCTGTCCTGGCACAGAACAGGCCCCAAGCATTCAATACACTGTAACCTGCCAACCCCAGGCGTTCTGTTTATAAGTCAAAGCTTTTAACTTGTTTTCTTAAAGGCACCTTAAAACCCCAAAAACATCTCTGCCCGTTTATCTGTCACACTGCACAGCCACCATTTCTCAAAATAACTTCTATTTACAACAGTCCTGAAGATTCATTATTCCAAGGATCATCCCAGGGCATTCATTAAACCTGTTGTTATTTATTTCTGCCTATGAATTTCTCAATTTAAGCCTTGGCTAAAAGCAGAATGACTGTAAATAGAGGCCTTTAATAGGAAGACATAAACAAATTCTGACAGATTCAGTACAGCTCAGTAATTTTCCATGCTGGTCCATGGGAGCACGACACTGCAATTGAAAAAAAAAATACTGCAAAAGCAGCTCAAGCTCTCTCCTAATTCCATATTTCTGTTTCTATGGTGACAACCCATTGCCTAAGTGATGCCATTTTATCATTCTATGTAACCAAAGTAACCCAAAAGGGGAGGGAGAAAAAAAATAAAATCACTCAGTTTTCACAATCTGGCTTGATCTTCACCAAAGCTAAACTATATTGGAAGGAAAATGAATAATAAAAGAATCAAAAAACATAGTAAAAAAGCATCCCTATCAGCCTAAGAGATGAATAATTTCAGTTATCACACTATCTCTTAATAAGCTTCATGGGTCTGGAAGGAGAAAAAAAATAAAACAATCAAAAAAAAAGTGAAAAAGGATCCCTGTCAGTCTATGGAATGAATAATATCAGTTATCACACTGTCTCTTAATAAGCTTCATGAGTCCCCAGTGACATTACGGATTTGTGGAGAATAAAATATTCCCTCACCTCAACAAACAATTGGGGAAGTTTATTATTTTCATTGTTAAGTTTCAGCTGAAACTGAAAACTTTAAGCATCCACAAGAGGTCCTTGAAAATATGACATCCTTTATAGGGGAAAAGGAATGACTTTGCCCTTTTCTATATAAAGGAGAACTTCATTTGTTGATCCTTGTGCCTCTCCTGGACATAAATCTAGCACTAACATGTACCACAGTAACACAGAGGTGTTGAAGATGCTGCAGTTTTACCTAAAGCTATTGTTCACTATCTGAAAGACCAAATCTTGACTGCTTTTCTCATTTACTGAGCTATTTTAAACCATTAATTGATCACTTGTAACAAAAAATTAAGTTTATTTTGTAAACTAGGTAATTTATTAAGAAAGTATGAAATTCACTTGCATAGGGCTTTTTATATTTCATTTTCTAGCACACTGAAGAAGTGCCCCTGCCCATGGCAGGGGGGTTGGAGATAGATGATCTTTAAGGTTCCTTCCAACCCAACCCATTCTATGATCTAGGATGTATCAGACAGAATTTAATGAAAAACTTTTGAATTAATTATTACTTGGATAAATAACAGTAATCCAGAAATCATCTGTGTCACACAGCTGCATCTTTCCAACCAAATACTCAGAGCCATAATCATAGAATGGTTTGGGTTGGAAGGGACCTTAAAGACCATCTAGTTCCGATTCCCTTATCATGGGCAGGGACACCTCCCACTAGCCCAGATTATCCAAGTCAGGTTGTAATAAACCATAAATACATCCAAATAAAGTATAGACAAGCACTCAAGAGTACTCTGGGATGCAGGTTTTGAGTCCAAGTTATAAAACAATATGAATGTGGCTTAAAAAAACAATTAAAAATATAAAAAATTACCACAAATTAATTCAAAGACCTACAGACAGATCAACCAACTGATGCACAACACACTCGGCCTTTTGACCAACACTTGATTTTCTGATTAAAATTACCTTTCCTCTTTGTCCAAAGTTTTCTTCTCTGCAGAGCTGATCTTTTTTGGTGGGACAGGAGGTGTCACCTTCCTGCAGATCTCCTCGATGATCCTTTTATTCAACCTGCTCTGCACAGCAGCTTTCAACAAGATCCTTTCTACTGCTGTCATCCCATCACCGTGAGAGTACCTGGGCATTTCTGGGTGGATTAAAACATCCACATCATCCAGCCAGGGAGGGTAGTAAGAGTTTTGTTTTCCTGAGAGTTTGTGATGGAGTTTAATCAGCAAGGACAGGATGCTCTCCTTGACTTCCAGAATGGCTGTGGTGAGCTGGGGAGTGGCTCCAGGAGCTGACCATTTCATGGAGGTTTTGGGTCGAACAACTTGGTTTGCCTCACTGCTGTTCCTGTTGATGATCTCCTGGAACTTCTTCCTGCGTTCTGCCACCAAACTGAACACTTGAGCTGTTCCAGAGCTCTTTGGGGAAACAAAAATGATAATGTTTAACTTAAAAAAACCCCAAAACCCAAAAAAAGAACCCCATGAAAAAAACACAAAACACCTCATGAAAGAAGCGACCAAAACACTCCAAAAAAACCCCAAACAAACAAACCACCAGAACCACCTCCCCCAAAAAAATCCAACCCACAAGAACCACCTCCTATCAACCCACCAAAGCAAACCTCCTAAAACCACCCTAAATAGAAACTAACCCCCCAGAACCACCCCAAGCAGAAACCAACCCCCCAAAAATAAAATTCACACCAGAAAGCCCCAACTATAAACAACACAGATTTTAAAACCAATGGAAGTATTTCAAATTAAGAAGCATGAGGGTTTTTTTAAAACTTTAAAAGCTTTAGAAAAATTCTCCTCCCCACTTCTAAAACATACTGAAATTGCATACAGCAAAATACTAACTCCGTGTGTCATATTTTTAAATAAATTATCCTATACACATCTGCATGAAATGAAAATACCATCCATGCTGAAGCAACTAAGAGCTGGCCTTGCTCAGGTCAAACTTAAGTAGAATTTCCTTACTTTTTCTGAAATATTTATTGAAGTCTACCAAGCACTTCAGCACAATGCAATTCAATCCCAGACAGGGAAACAATTCCCTGTGAACACTGTCCATTTCATGTGGATTTATGAGGTGAGATCCAGAAGCCTACACCCTCATGTTGAAGCAGAGTTTGCTATTCCTCAGCAGATGAGTTAATGTCAAAGCCTGCTCAGATGCCTTCATGCTACCCTTGATTTCAATCCCAAATAGAAGATACATGGAAGCAACTCACACCTTTATGTTTTAAGCCATTTCATCTCACACACTTAATTTAAATTTTGATCTATTTTTTCAACATGCAGAAGAAATATCCAGAGTCTTCCATACACAGAAAAAAACCCTGACACAGAGATAGTATTATCTACTGGCTACAATTCTTTCAGGATCCCACCATTTACATAGTCATGTAAGGTTAAACTCACCGAGATTTAAGAAAGCTAAGACTACTCTATATTATTATAGGTTAGTAAAACCTCAAGGAGACAAAACGGGTCTCAACACAAAGCTCAAGCAATAAGCTACCAAGGATTTTTTGTATTTGATAGAAAGCTTTTCTTTCAAAAAATACATGAAAAATATAAAAGGCATTTCTTTGCCTAAAAGTCTACTGCCTAAGATTACAATAAAGAATGAGAAAAAAGCAGAAGTCTTTGCAACACTGAATTAAAGGAAAATTCAAGAAAATTAGGAAATTTTACTGAATGTTAAGGAAACACAATTAAAGCCATGTTGCTAGTTAATAGCTTAGGAGAACAAACTGCACACACATCTACCTCTCTCTGGAGGCTCTTCCGCCTTGAACTCTGGTAGATTGAGGACAAAAAAAAGTCATTAAACACATTGTTTGGAAGGAGAAATCATCTGAAATAACTTTTATTTCTGTTATTAGTAGGAAAGATTACCAGAAGGGAAGGGGGGAAAGCAGCTGAAGGATTTCATAAACATAGTTTAAAAAAAAAAAAAAGCCAAACCCAATATGATTTGTAGAGGCTTACTTGTGATGAAGCTAAACCATCAGAACTTGTGCTTGCAGGTGGTTCCCTCTTCACCTCTGGAGCAGTTTCTGGCACTCTCACTCGGACATAGTTAATGAAGTGCCTCATGTTAGAAACCAAGTTACTGCCTGGAAACCAACTATCATGGCAACGCTCTTGTCCTCCTGTAGATTCCTAAAATAAGAATAAAAAAACTAGTCTACTTTATATGCTGGAATAATTCATGTTACTTCTGCAGAGGACATCATCTCTCCATGAGATAGGAGTTGTATGTCCAAGGGTGTGCACCATGCTAAAGCTGATGTACCTCTGAAAATTATGACATGGAATTTGGAACCCCAAAGATAACTACACTTTAAACCCAAATTCCCATCAAAAGCATAATTAGCATTTTGGCAACTACACACACTTCTGAAGACACAAAGTTTTAGCAGTAAAACACTCAGTGATAAAAGTTTTGGTTGGAATTCTTGAAATTTAAGTGATTTTTAGACTTAATAATTCAAAATTCTTCTTGCACACAATTTCAAGTAGTAGTTTAGAGATTTAATCTTTGTTATGTACACTGAAACTGCTGAAAAACATAACAAGACACCATATTCCACTATACCTGCATGCAATTCCCTTCTTTTCTTTGCTAATCCCTGGTTAAGAAATGTGTTATATTCTCATTCCTTCTTTCCTGTTTTAATAAAAAAGGGTTTTTCCTTACCTCTTCATCTGACTCTTGTTCTGGAGAATTCTCCAACCCCAGCTCGACCAAATACAAGACCATGCAGAGCACATGTTCTGATAAATTCTGGTGATCCATTAAAATCTAGGCAGAAAACCAGATACATATCTTAAAGGGTTTTATCTTTGATACTCTTACAACCCCTATCATAAAACCCCAAAAATTTCCACAGGGGGTACCAAAGGAACATGACTCACACCATCATCTTCCCAAAATGATCACCAAACAACAACTCCAATGGTTAAGGAAGTATATGTTAGGACTGCTCAGTCCCTTGGGAACCTGGCTTAGTGTTAGATTACATAAAACAATCAGTCATGAAATAATTAAAATGGCAGATGAACAACATATTAGACCTAGCAAATAAACCAAAATACTATCTGAATTTGAACCTATGGTAAATAACTGCTCTATAAAAGTGGAAATACAAGACTGGACCCAGTAAGAATGATGAGTGTACCTTGTAAAGCAGCGTGAACAAGACGATGTGCAGGGTTTTACAGTGTAAAAGCTTTATGAGACCTTTGTAACTGGGATGTAGGGGTGTTCTCTTCTTGTAAGGAGGCCATGGGTTCCCAGGGAATTTCCCACTTTGCTTCAAACTGTTGAAACAAGTGAGGGTCATGTTAAACACTGCAATAACACATACAACTGCCAATCTTACAGCAAACTGTCCTTCATTTGTTTTGTTCAGACTGTCTGCAAAACTGTTAAGAATTTCTAAGCTACTTAATTTGCTTAAACAGCATGTAAAAAAATAAGGATAAGATGCTGTAAGGGATGGAATATTTAGGCCAAGAATTAACTAAATCACCTTGCTCCTAAGAATTTAAAAGGGTGGCACAAGTATCTTTTCCTGCATTTAAATCAGAATTAAATTCACACGTTTTCCACAGTCTCCAATAGAAAGAAAGAAAACACATTGTATTCAATGTAATTTCACCACACAGAACATTGTAACATGGTGCTTGACTGGCCTGACTGTAAAACAAATTAAAATAGACAAAGTTGCTATCCTTCAGTGTTTTGTAACTTATTTGTAAACATTAATCTTTGGTGGAGTATTTAGTAGGAGGTGTGATGGCAGGAGTAGGAGGAATGGATGAAAATTGGAAAAGGATAGATTTAGGCTGGATATAAGAAAGAAGTTGTTCATTGTGAGGGTGGTGAGCCACTGGAACAGGTTGCCCAGAGAGGCTGTGGATGCCCCCTCGCTGGAAGTGTTTAATGACAGGCTGGATGAGGCATTGTGCAACCTGGTCTAGTGGGAGGTGTCCCTGCCCATGGCAGAGGGCCCTTCCAACACAAACCATTCTATGATTCTGTTTTAATCTATGATGACATTCACTGTGGCACTTGAGATGTACTTTTGAACACCCATAGAGCAGTAACAACCTAAACTAATCAAAACCCTGATAAGGCCTCTAAATTTATAATCTATTGATTCAAGGGCATATGTTGAGCTTGATAACATCACTAAAGTGATCAGCACGACCAGAAAGGAAAAAAAATGAAGAAAACTGTACAATAAGCAAGAAAAGGAGTAGAAATAATGGATGCAAATTGGAAGAGGGTAGATTCAGGGTAGATATAAGAAAGAAGCTCTTTACAGTGAGGTTAGTGAAACACTGGAACAGGAAGCCCAGAGAGGTTGTGGATGCCCCCTCTCCGGAGGTGTTTACGGCCAGGCTGGACGAGGCATTGAGCAGCCTGGTGTAGTGGGAAATGTCCCTGCCCATGGCAGGGAGGTTGGAACTAAGTGATCTTTAAGGTCCCTTCCAACCCAAAATATTCTATGATTCTGTAATATGATGTTTTTAACAATGATCCAACTTACAATGCTGTGTATCTGTCCATTGCAGACTGCACATCTCTGCGGTAAACTGTGCGAAGTATCACCATGACAGGGTCAAATTCCTTATCCCAAACTTCAGCTGTTGTTTAAAAGAAGTACTGCGTTCAAATTCTCTTTACAGAATAATATATGGATTTTAAAATCAAAGTAAATTTATTCAAGCATTTGTAACTATGTAAAGGTAACCCCATGAACACATCAGTTCCTCAAGTAATTTAATTTAATTTGTATGAAAGAAAAAACTTCACTGATTCATCATTTTCTCAGTGCAAAAACTGGCAGAAGTTAGTTCAGTATCAGATCCTACAATAACAACAAAAAAAAAAAACCACAAAAGGACACAGCCTAGAAACCAAATGGTTTCAAAACTGTCGGAGCCCAACACTGCCAGTTCCCCAGGGAGGAAGGAGTTAATCCCTCTCTCCAGCTTTGTCATGGGTTGAAGCACAACCCCAGCACATGGAGCATTTCAGATTCCTACAGGATTATCTGCTGAGCCACAAGAAACACTGATGGAACACAGAGCTCCTGAATCCTTGCTCTTCTTTGATACACCAACATTATGTTGACTCAAATTTAGAGGACAAGCTCAACAGGGGAAGAAACGTGTCATTCTTGCACTGTATGAGATTCTGTAAGATGTTATAACCAGTCATGTCTGAACTTTGTTCTGGTCCCTCACTACTGACCAGAAAAATGTTAAAGGACACCAAGACATTTAAGCAACATGAAAGAATTATGTATCACAGTGACTTTGATGATCTGAACATGGAGAAGTTCAAAGAAATAATCTTTACATCTGGCATCTCACTAATGCAAACAGTTCCGAACTCTGAGTATTCAGCATATTTTTAAAAACCACAGAAATTACTAAGCATGCAGATCACTGAAATATAAATAGCATGATTTCTCAGTCCTACTTTCCCTTGCTTTTAAGGATATTCAATTAATACAAGAAGCTTATTTTCACTCTAGATCAAAATGTATTTATTAAAGACTATGAAGAGTCTTTAGCAATGCAAAGACAACTCGATATAAGACAGATAAAAATGAAACAAACTTTGTAGGATTTTGGTGGCAGCAGGTTTGGGTTTGTTAGTTTTTTTTCCCTAGGTTTTTATCATTGCTTGGTGGGTTGATCTTTGGGGGTTTTTTTAGAGAAAAAAATCCCTCTGGTTAAGCATCTTAGTACCGAATATGGACAGCAGTTCACATACCTTTAGGTGTATACATTCCTTGCTGCATGGAACCTCCAGGTTCAAAAACAGGAGCTTTAAAATCAGCAACTGATGACAAGACAGATTCAAAGCTTAAGCTCCCTGGAATAATGCCACTTTTAGGATTGGGGTTTTCTGGAATGTAACTTATGTTAAGGAAATTGAAGATGGATGCAGGATACAGCATTTGGCTTCCCTCTGGACATTTTCAGTCCCTCGATGAGAGTCTGTGTTTGGGCAGTGCTCTATCTCTACCACAAGAGGTCTATCTGCTCCAGCTGCTATGGAACAGTAACTCTTACTGAAGGGAATCAAATCTGCCTAGAGCATTCAACCTTTTAACAAGCCAGTTGCTACATGCTTGGTTCAAGAGTAAGTTTTAAATGAGAAAAAACAACTACTGTGTCTTAGTGTGTGAAACATTCTTGTACTTGCTCTTACTCAGGCTAGATATAAGAAAGAAATTCCTTATGGTGAGGGTGGTGAAATACTGGGGACAGGCTGCCCAGAGAGGTTGTGGATGCCCTGTCCCTGGAGGTGTTTAAGGCCTGGCTGGATGAGGCACTGAGCAACTGGTCTAGTGGGAGATGTCCCTGCTAATGGCAGGGAGGTTGGAACCAGATGATCTTTAAGGTCTCTTCCAACCCACACCATTCTACAGCTACAGCTAAGCACAGAAAAAGCCCTTCCCCAACATAACGTGTATTTCACACCTTTACACAATTTGTTATAAATATGTGAACTGAAAACATGTTCAAGCTGCAAAATCCTGCTACCACCCAAGTACCTGCCACTCTCATTCATGCATATAAGTACATATATTCCAAGGATATGAGATCCAAAAGGGAACTGTGTGTCCTGTCATTCATACAGAGCTGGGCAACCATCTCTGCCCTGAGGATCTCATCATCTGTCATTCCTGGAACAGTAACATTAGAAGGCCATTAAAACAACATGGTTTTCAAACACCTGACTTGAAACAAACATTAAATCTTATTTGTCATGTTTGGGAATTGTGTGAAAGTGAGGATTGCAGAGTCCTCTATCAAGTCAAATTTTGGACACAGTGAAGGGAACCCCTTCCACTGGCTCTGCTCCCTTGTCTCTTCGCTGTGGTGATGCTGAGGCTTATCCCCACAACTGCTCCTCGAGGTGGCACCTGAGACAGGTCATAAATAGACTTGGAGGATGGAGGGAGAGACAGGAGGAGGAGAAGGATGGGAGGGAAGGAGGCAAGAAGATTTAGGAAGTGTGTTGCTTAGTGTGAGTGTTAAAGGCTAGGCTGGGTGAGGCACTGAGCAACCTGGTCTGGTGGGAGGTGTCGCTACCCCTGGCAGGTTGGTTGGAACTAGATCTTAGAGGTCCCTTCCAACCCAAACCATTCTATAATCCCAGTATCCTAAAGCAGTGGTTCTTACCTAAATGTAAACGAAGACTTAACAGAAGGACCAAAAATGTTAAGGCTCCCTCCAACATGGACCTCTCATGCTCTGAATCAAGGACTGTATTTTGATGCTGTGATGCCATCGTTAGCAGATCCACCACCTTGAATCTACACAGCAGAGGGTAAAAGTCAGAAACACCATTCTCCAGCACTAAAACACCAACATGAAATGTACTGAGAAACTCACACCAATCCTAAATATATATAAAATTGAATGTATACAATGTAATAATACATTTATTCATAAACCTGTGTTTTTATTTAACCACTTACAGAATGTACTGCAGTGATTTTTACACCGCATAAAAAAATTTTATATTTATGAACTTAAAAAGGCCAAGTTAAATTAATCCACTTTCAAACCCTAGTTTCATTCTGCCTGGGAAAGCAGCCTGTGTTTCTTAATACTGTAACTCTACTTATCAACTTCTTCAGGTCAGCACAGCCTGAAAGTCTGCACATAAAGATGTGCAAAACTTAAAAAACCCCTAAAGATTCTCAGAAAACAAACATCTGAAGCTTCACTACTGCACTATATGTCAAAAGCCAACTCTTTGGAAAATAAGAAGCAGACTTTGAGTTATTGCTTTCAATAGCCCCCTCCAGGTAGGTATTAGTGTTGTCTGGGCAGAGCTGTACTATGAAGATGTGTATCAGACACACATCTCCTCTCTCATATGGCATCCATTAGTCAACAGCCAGCACAACAACAAACATGAGAATTCATCTTTTAACCCTACCTTTCAAAAACAGATGAAATGAAATAATCCGGGTCCAGCCTGGAGGCACAGACCTGTGGAAAGGGAATAAATGCATTTTATTCAGCAGTTTGTTTGTAAGCATCAGCCTGGCTCCTCAGAAAACCTAACTTACTTGCAGCAGATAAATGTCAGGATCAATCATTGAGTTGCAGAAATGAGACTGCACATAAGTCATGGCTTGTCCTTTAATTTGTAGCCCATTTCTAACCCACATGTTGCTGTGAATTTCAGAAAGACTTGCCTGTAGAGAAAAATAAAAAATTTCAGGGATATTCAGCTATTCAGTTAATATTAACAGATCATCAATATATTATCTCATATATACATACATGCTACACCCTTTAATATCAAATATAATTTTTTTAATCAATTTGCTGCTTCTGACTGAAGTTAGAAGAATCAGGTAGCATCTTTTTTTCATTGTGTGTATCTCTACATTTCCATCAAGTCAGAAGACAGTACATACCTGAATCTGAAGTGGGTGAATCATTAGTTTCATCAGCATCTCCTGATCTGGCAAGATGGTATCCAGATCTAGTTCTTGGCATTTGACTGCCTACAAACACAAGCAAGTACAAACTGTACTGAACCATCAGACTCAAAATGGTATTTCCATCTTCTGTGTGACTAAAACATGTACTTACCTTACTTAGAAACATGGCAAAGTAACGGTGCAGTGGCAAATGAAAAGTTACTTGGTTAGGAGCTGGCTGGAAGTAAAATAAAGATATTTTAATATCATATATTAGGAAAACCAATCTACAAATGCCTTCATCACAACCACCAAGAACAGTGTTTTCTGTGCCTTCAATTAAAGGATCCCAAGACTTAACATTGCAGCTATTTATTACTTAATCTCATTTCAGATTAGCAATCCTTTTTCATCCCATCCTTTGAATTAAGAATTAATTCTAGGGAAGGGGTAAGTGAATCACTTTTGAAGCTTAGCCAGATTTTCATAGTACTTGGCTTAAATTCATTAAGAATCCTTACCTCATCTACAAAATTGATAGCATCAAACCAGTCCTGAAGTGCTTCAAGGCAGTATCTGACAACATTTCGTGTGTATTCCTGTGTTTCCTGCAGTGTAGAAGAAACCAGTGCACTTAAAGGAGCCAAAATATTTTCAAAAGCATTACTGCTTTCTCACTACAAATCAATATGACTGTCTCAAGACTCTATATACAGTACATAATCCTCATGATATGGAAGCCAACAAGTATGGTTTCATTGTTACTTTACAAAATTAGTATTTCAATGAGAATTAAACCACCTTCAGAATAGTCAACTGAAGTTTTAACCAAATTTAGTGGTTTAATTGTAAAAAAAGTCCCTACATGCAACCAGAAGGAATAGCTGATCATCTCTACATTTTGTCTGCTGGAAGATCCTTATAATTTGCTGACACGATGCCCATGAGATGCAGTGATAACAGAACACCACAGACATTTTAACAATAATCAAGCCCAGTTATGATTGCACAATAGAACTCTGCCCTAAAACTAAAATATATTTCAGATGAAATCATCTATTTCAAGAGTAGATCTGTAGGTTGCCCTCCAGGAGAGAAGCAGCCATGCGCAAGAAAGGAAAGCAGAAGCAGAGCTAAACCAAATTGCTCTTGGATCAGTGGACCTTACAATATCTCCAACTTGTATGCTCAGTTTTAGAGACAATAAAATAGGTAGAAACATGAATTCTATGCTCACTGTACATAGAATCCACACTGATCATAGTTTTATATATTTCATAAGTGCAGCAAAACTCACGACTTTAACACATTACAAAGATACCTTTCAGATCTGAGAAGTCTAGGAAAAAAAAAAAATCATTAAAACCAAGAATCATCTGAGTCTTACCCTAACTTTGCAGTGTGACAGAAGACCCCACATGGGCTGGGCACAGGCTTCCAGCTCAGCAGCAAAGGCAGCGTAGTAGGTCTGTGATTCAAACTCCACATGCTCATTCAATTCTCTTTTATTTAAATTCATGCCTTCAAAAGATTTCAGTAGAGTTATACAAGCTAATATTTAACCAGGGCTAAAAGCAATGCAGTATTTTCAGTGTTATTCATTCAGACATCCATTAAAATCAAACACCATAACTGCAACGGTCTGGCAATCTTATCTAGTAGCGAAATAAAAGATCAAATATGAGAATAAGCATCAAAATTTGAACAGAAATAGACTAGAAAACAACAATTGCTATAGATTTCTTAGTTACTTTAGTCCTTGCTGTTCAGGTGACATTAACATGGCTGGCAGCATGTCAACTTTGAACTTCACTTAATCTATGATAGCATTTGGCTAGAAAATGTCCTCTTTTTAGGCAGAAAATTTATCAGTATTGAGAAGTCTGTGATGTTTAAATAGATTTTTAAACAACATGAAAGTTTCTCCACAGCAACACTTGGAAAAATATCCAGATTTTTCAGGTTAATTTAGCCAGTATTCAAATTCAGCACTTCACCAGTAAAACACTTCTAGCACAAGTTATGATTTGTACTTTAACTACAGCCTTGGAATTCTAGCTCCATGAATCTCAGCCAAGGATGATGCAATTGCTCTTTAACTAGTCCACACAAGAAGATCCATTAAATGATTTCCAAATCTACTTATCTTCCAGAACATCCTGTTTCCTTCCAGGAACAGACTCAGGAAAAAACTAATAAATATCTTCACATATAAAAGTGAAAGGATTTGCTACTGCAAGCATCAAGCTGCTGTAACACCCTTGTATCAGTAATTATTTTTAAAAAAGTCACGCACCTTGAAAGAATGACACAAAATTCATCCACGTAACCAAAAGACCATGGTCTTCCAGAAATTTCTTGGCCACACTTTGGTGTGAAAGTATGTTTATGAAGTCACTAACCAGGGGCCAGTAAGTATTATTCTTCAGCAGTGCTTCCCCACAGTTCACCACCACGTGTAAACTATTTTCTTCATCTGGATTTAAAAAGAAGAAAGAAAGAACTTCAATTAAAAACTACAAGAAGAAGGGGGGGAAAAAGCTACAAGATATTGCAAGAGCATCATTAAGAGAGGCTGTGGAGACATCCAAGGTCAGGCTTGCTGAGGCTCTGAGCAACCTTATATAGTGTGTAGGATCTAAGTTGGACTAGATGGCCTTAGAAGGTCCCTTCCAACCCTATGGTTCTAAAATCTACTGTAATGCTCATGGAGAAAACTTCAGGAAAGATAAATAGTTATTTTGTGGTCCCTGAGTAGGTTTTCTCATAATGGCTTCATGAACATAGATCCCACTCCAGTAGGAAACACACATACTCTGAACAACATCAAAACTTTTGAAAAGCATTAATAAAGCCCTAACAATTAGGCCTTTTTGAGAACTCTCAAGGAGTATATAAACAAACAACATAATTCTTACTGTGAACTCGTGAAATCTGTTTTGACCTTAACACACCTCAAGTAGGGAAGGTAGAAACAGGAGAGCTGTTTTCACTAGCAAAGTTACTGAATACTAGTTCCAATTTAAATTTCTCACTCTGTCAAGCAAAAGCTTCATCAAATTATAATATTTACAAAGTATTAAAAGCATTCTCCTCTAATTATATCAGGTTCTATTCAGGCAATCACAGCTGAGAAAAATTAAAACATTTTTCAAACACTTCAAATAGCTTGTGAAATATTTTGAAAATATTTTTTAGAAGGTCTCAATTAGAAGGTCTAAATTTGCTCATTTAAATGAGCTTCACAAATAGTGTTTATGCACTTCATCCAACAAAAGGAATACCTGCAAGATAAATATTTTACAATCTAAATTATTTAACATTCCTAGAAAAGAAAACATACAAACCAATTATCAGAACATCAGCATCACTCTTGGTAATTATCCTAAATTTTGAGACTCAGTCTCATGTATTGACAGAGCCCATGCATTTTTAGGAAGGGGCTGGTGGTTGGTTGACCACCAAAGAAGGATTAGATTTCCTTCATAATCTATTTATTACCCATGGAAAGAAGGAAACAAAGGAACAAATCACCCTACCTTGCAGTTCACTTTTAATAAGGCAACTTTCCATCATATATAACAGCACAGTAACCATAATATCCAGCAGCTGACATTCTTCTGTCACTTGCCGAGCCAGTTCCTCGTTGCTGAACAACTGCACACTGATATGGACAATCCTATTCGACATTGTGTCCGATTCATGGCTTTTCTTCAACGTTTTCATAATAAAAGCATAATGCTGAACAAAGGTTTTGGTAAAAGCAATCTGCAGATTATAAAGAAATTTTGAGGTTAGCAAACACCATACCAAAAACAGAGCTCTCTTGCATTTTATTCTTTTGGGAATATATTTAAAAATATATTCTTTATGCATTTCTTGCATTTTAATCTTCTAGAAAAGGACAGACAACATATCTCAGGAAGTACCACTTCCCATAACAAACCAAAAGTGATGGTATAAAACTATCTCATGTCTAGTTTCAAGCAGTCCCCGTGGAAAGACCTCTCTATAGAGGGGTAACTCATGCCTGCTATTTTGTTACCTTATACAATAAATAGGATCTTCTCATTCCACACTTCACACACTTAAAATATACAAGCACAGGAAGGTTGAAACAAGGTCTCAGAAAAGTTGCAATAATGAATTTATTATAAATTTTACCGCAAAAACAAGAAACAATGTTCAGAAACTACACATTATGAACCATAAGACCTGTGGTGCCTAGTAAAGCTGCCTTAACTCATCACTTGTGTTTGTTTGCCCATGGAGTAACATTTTCATCCATTTGTTGAGGATGACATTTTAGCACTGAATTTCATCTGCTATCACATAGTGTGCTGGAAGGAACCCTCCAAGGCCACCTAGACCAATCCCCTGCAGTGAGCAGGGACATCCTGCACTAGATCAGGTTGCTCAGAGCCTCAGCAAGCCTGGTCTCGGATGTCTCCAGTGATAGGACCTCCATCACCACTCCGGCAACCTCTTCCAGTGTCTCACCACCCTCATGGGGAAGCTTCTTCCTAAGGAAGTTCTATCATAACATCCTGTGTTTTATTAATAAAACTTCAATGCTTTCTCCTACATAATTTCGGCCATTAGCAAGTTTTGTTCCTCTCCACAAAAACGTTGGCTTTTTTTTTTTAAATTAAATGCACAGATGCATATAAATGTTTTCCCATCCCACTCCATTAGCCTCAAATCACATTGTAAACCAACCCTTCTGCACTGCATGCCCATGTGAGCCGTCCACCAGCTTTGGAATCACTTCTCACTTAGTACTTTAAGTTCTGAATTAACACCATCTGGACTTCCTTGGCTTAATACAGAGAGATAATACAAGCTGTGTAGCCATGAAAATTTTCAGCTCAAAGTCCAAAATCCCCTATCTTTCCCTTCTGGAGGTACTCCTTCATCAGCATGAAACTTCAAATTTAAAAAACACCCTCAGGCAGCTGTGTACAAACCACTCCTTTATTTTACCTGCCTCAGGCTGAGTCCTCCTCTATTATTTTAATTATAGTGCTACCATTTATGTCTCATTTAGAATCATCCTAAAAATATCACTGATGCCATAACGCCTGGGCACAAAGACTGCTTCTTCCAGCAAACACCCTCAAAAATAAAGATGCAAAAATAAAATTGACTAGGGCGTAAATGCATTTCCAACAGTAGGGCAGAGTTAACATATCACTCTGGTATGTCAAGGCAGAACAATCTATCATATAATTTTCTTTAGATTATAAAGCCTGATACAGCATTAATCACTGTCAATGATAATTACAACAAACATCAGAGTTACTCCTACATTCTCTTGGATGTTAAACAAATACAACCCTTTCCAATTTTCCAAGGAAGAAACTAAATTCATTTCCAGAAGTTAAAAAGCTGAAATAACCAGGATAAACTGCAATCTGTATATAAAAACAGCCACAGTTGGACAAATCAGTCCATTCATCTCAGTGGCCAGTGCTGTGTAGACAACTATAAAATACAGGCTGGACCAAGAGTGCAGATCAAGACATTACTCACTTCTCCAAATACTTGAGGATCCTCCAGCCATGTGCAAGAACTGGTTGCCTAAGACAGACATGTTTGCTGCTTCCTAATACAAACATCTTTTTTTTTCTTTAATTACCTTCCCTAACTTGCTCTCTATCATCTTGTGCATCTTCTGAATTTCTATCCTACACAAATCCAGATTTTGTTTCTGAATCTGACCTCTCCTTTTGGTGGACACTCAATCCCACAACTTTCAGGAGGCACAACCTCAATCCCATGCTCCAGGGAGAACTTGCACTTCCTGTGACTGTTTTTTCAACGCAGAAACAAAAAGATAGTCCTGCCAGGTGACAGCTTTGCCAAAATTAAGCTGTCATTAGAAATCCTTCTTTGTAGACTTTGTACAACAGCACATCCAGGGCTCTGTGAGTTCCTATTGCTCTAGTAACTACTCCAACACTGGCTATAGTAGGTGCCTGACAAGGCACAGCACTTCTGGTAATTATTTTGTAGATTTGTTATCTCTACAAGATGCTTCTGCATTTCTTTTCTTCTACTACTTGATATTTCAGCAAGGCTCCACTCCTGGATGATTTATACTGCTCCAAAGGCCTCTTCTTCATTGCCAGCCCCTTCTTTGTCATCTCCTTGTTCACGTAAAGGTCAGTCCTTGTTCCACAGCCCTTTGTTTTTCCCTTTTGCAGATACCTTCTCCACACCATAACACCCCTAGTTCCTTGGAAGCTCCACCAGAATTCTCTTGAGTTTTCTTCACTTGTAAGCTTTCCAAGCTGCAAGTGTCAGTGAGTGCTGGAAGGGATGCCTCAGGCACAAACACTGTAAGGCAAAGACCAAACTGTTTGTTGTGCAGCTCTCTCTTATACCCAAAAGGGGGGGAGGTGAGGCAATAACTAGATAACCCGAAGTTTTAGCCAATCCCTTTAAATACCTCTTTTCAATAATGGGAATCCTAAAGAAGAACTTTGCATCCTTACAATTGTTACTACTGTTTGAGAATGCAGTATGATGAAACAAACAACCCTCTCCTTCATAAAAGCTGAACAGAAGCTTGAAAGATAAAACATTCTTCTAACTCATCCCAAAATGGTATGTTCTCTGTACACATGTAAAAGGCATTGCCACTCCTCATAAATTAGCCACAATCTTCCCAGATGTTTCAAATCCATGCATCATCAACATAATTTTGAAATAAAGCAGAGGTACCTTGACTAAAAATAGTATTACTGAACCCCATATTGCTGTGTGCTGCAGTTCCTGCTCTGATTTGCCTTACTAATTTTAGATAATCATAGCAATTAAAATAAACACCTATTATAGAAGTTTTCAAATACTCAGGATTTTTGCTAGCAATAGTTTGTCCACAGGAATTCAATCGTTTGATCATACACAGTATAAAACTGGTAAAAATTTAAAGAAGGATGGTGTACTGTTCCCAGATGAAAGTGGCAGCCAGCAGAGAAACCCAATACACCATGGCCTCCATTCCAAGTTCATAGTGAAGAAATATTATGGTTGTGGTGAAGAAAACCACTCAGGACTGCAGCTTGTTGTCAAAGAAGAAAGACACCACGATCTTAACCTCAGAATGCTTAACACAGCAATACTCACCAAATTGCTCCACATGCTGGGTGTTTTTACAGGCAGCAGCTTAGCTGGCAGCGGATGAGCACAACTGGATGGCCAGTTATCTATCAGGAAGAATTTGAGCTTTGTGGCAAGTGATCATCAGTGAAGAAGTCCTTGTGTTTTGGCAGAAGCAGATGGATTTATTGTGGCATCCCACATCAAAATGCCATCTTGACATGGACAAAGTATTGGGTTTTTTTCTTCTTCCTTCCAAGTTCTCTTCACACCCTTTCCTTTGATACAGCAGATTTTAAGGGGCACGAATACACAGCTGTCCCATTGTAAGTAGACATTTTTAAAATGAAATCTGCATGCTCAGACTTCAGGAGTTCTTCATCTTCCCCTCCCAGCAATGATTGAGAAGGTCCAAAATATTTGCACGCCTCAAAGGCATGACATGATGAGAGCAAAATGTTAAGCCTGATTGCTATGTACACTTGCTCTTGGAGCACAGAAAGCAAACCACCAGACCTGGCTGCACACCAAGATTTAAAAGAAGAAGATGACACCCAGTCTCCATGACTCCAGGCAAGGAGAGACTTGGGACAGACAACTGCAAAACTCTGTAATGCTGCCAAAACATCACCTAGGGCATGGCTGCAGCAAGAGGACTCACCCTCTAATGATCCATGTGGAGGAACCACTGCCTGCCACTGCAGGAGTGAAATCACTGCAATTATCTACTAGTCATAGACTACTTCAGAATCACTTCATTTCTCATCCATATCTTCTAACTGATAAACATCCAATTCATGAGGTAAAAGAAAATGAAATTCAATACATGTAGATATGTACTAACAGTCAAAAAGGGAAACAGAAAACCACAAGAATTAATATTGCTCCAGAATTGTCTTGTTTTGTTCACATCTCTCTTCAAATACCACACACTTCAGACCTTCTAACCAAACATTCAAAATCTAGAAGACCTGGATTATTGCACTGCTTATTATTGAAATATAAACACATGCAAGGCATAATGCACACTGACTATACGAAGAAGACATTTAAAAGCTGAATGAAGTTAATGCAAGTACCTTATAATCTTGATCTGGCAGCATGTTGAGTAAGAAAGTCACCATCTTCTGTGGAAACTCATATTTTATTGTCCAAAACAACAATTCTTCTAGAAAACATTTATGCTTCAAAACATCCATGATAGACTGATCTGCATAAAAGGTTGGAGGGGAGGATGCGTGATGTGATAATTATTCAGATTAAAAGCAATAATGATAGCTGTTGCACTCTCAGATTGAATTTAGTACGAAAAATTAAAGAATATCTCAGTGGGCTCTGTAAATAATACTTTTCCTTCAAAAACACTGAAAAAACGAACATGGCCAACAAACATTGTCTGAATCAGTAATAACAAGCATTTCCCAGAGAAGTCCGTGGAAGTTTTCAGTCCCATCTTTATCAGTTTTCATCAATTGCACCAATCCTGTCACCTTACTGCAACAGCTCCGCTAATTATCAAGGTTTACAACACGTTTACAGACACTTCATCAAGGGAAACTGTTAACGTAGATGACTAGTTAGCTGAAGCTAATGGAAAAAAAGAAAATGCAATTTATCATTAATGATGGAGTTCTATCACTTAAGAATACTTATACTCCCTTTCCAAAGCTATAAATAAGCTAAAGAGAAGCAATAATATTTTCAAGTTCTCTTAACATAGAATCATGGAATGGTTTGGGTTGGAAGGGACCTTCAAGATCATCTAGTTCCAACCCTCCTGCCATGGGCAGGGACATCTCCCACTAGACCAGGTTGCTCAGTGCCTCATGCAGCCTTACCTTGAACCCCTCCAGGGAGTGAGCATCCTATGATGCTGCAAACCATTCTAAAATTCTATAATTACCTCTCTTTTTCATTACCAAAGGTCAGAACTCCACAACCAAGCTCCCAACCAGCCCCAAACATCTTAAGAATTGAAAAATCATTAATAACTTAAGCTTTAGGAATCTCCTCAAGACTTCAGCAAGCCACACAAAGATAAGAATATGTTTTATTCAGTATATTCTACAAGCGATGAAATGAAGTTACCCTCAGAGAATCACAAAATGTATTTTAATATTAAAAATGTTTTCTAAAACATTAAACATCAAGTAACGAAGTATCATTTGTGTTCTCTTCCTTGCCTATGGAGTCAAGACTTAATTTTGCTGCCCATCAAAGCTTCGTAGCCATGCAAACCATAGTCCTCTACTCCCAGACCAGACAGCACAGGTTGAGGTAAAGTCTGAATGCCCATGAAGTGACAACACTGGGCATGAAAAAAAAGTGACATAACACCTCAACTGTCAGCTTTCTCTGGACATGTATCACAACTGAAAAGCACATCAAATACCCCATCAAGCAGTTTGAGGCAGGGATGGAAGAATTACACATCCACTGGTACCTGCTAGAGAATTTTCAGTAGGCAGAATGCTCTTATTCAACTTGGAAAATCTATCAAGAGCACTGCAAAATCAACATTCCTATCCTCATGCAAAACACCACAAGTTTTTAAATTTCTTAACATAAATAAATAAGTAAATAAATAGTGCCTGTGAGTTTAAAATTGTCCTAAGCATCAGGTATTCCAGAGGGATGTAGGATGCAGGTTTAAAACAGAGTGAAAATAAAGATTTTCTCAATACTCAGTCTCATACCTGTGTCAGTGAACCTCAGCACATAACCTGTATTTTCTTTAAAGAAACCTTTTGTTTTTCTCCTTGTGTCACAAAAGAGACCACAACCTGGTGTAAACATCTCTCTGAATCACAAGTCTTAGCATCCCAAGATACCTCTAGTACCCCTCTGTGAAGAACACCACTGAAGGAAGAGCTGAGATAGGACAGGGAAAGGTAAATCTGTTTTTATTCAATACTCAGTTTTCTAAAATTTTCTTTTCATACTCTTATTTTATACCCCTCTTGGACATAAAATATGAATACTGAAAACTTCAGAAAACTATTCAATATTTCATAAAAACAGATACTTACCTTTTCCCCCACTGGCATACTCCCTCCTCTGGGGCTGATACTAGAAGCTATCAACATGATGAGCACAGTCCATGTTGGGATGCCTCAGAGGGGGGGAAGACTACAATCCTGAGGGGAAATGAAATGTTGAATTCAAGTGACACTTTCCCTCAAATGCCACTGCTGATACTGGCAGCTTCTAAAACTGAGCTCTCTCCCTGCCTATTTCCCATCATCTTCCACTTACACATCAGATAAATCATCATTTCTTCTTGCATTACCTGCCTCCAACTTAAGTGTTAGACCAGTTAACAGCCTCTAAAATTCAAGGAAGAGACATCTGGGATGCTTACAAGTTTCCTGTATTTCTTCAAAACTACATCAATCCCATATTATTATTCTCTGCCAAAATCTTTCACAAACCACTTCTAAGGTCACTTCCAAACACCACCATTACCAAAACATAATTCTCAGCTTTTCCACCTTATCTTTTCCCTTCAATCAGAAACCACTAGAAACAAATCATTCTTACTCAGCCTTTCCCCCTCACGCTACTTTCATGTTTTTACCAGCTTCATGAACCCTTGCATTTCAAGTTCAACTTCCAAGCCTTCTCAGAAATTTTATTCCAACTTGCACCACTGTTTTCCACCCAAATGTTCTTTTCTCAGGGCTTGCAATTTCTTGGTGATTCCTATGTCAGTCTCCACATACCCATTAAAAAAAAAAAAAAAAAAAAGAGGAAAAGCAGCAAAAATGTGTTATTTATTTAATAAAAGCTTAAATATTTCTATTTAGACACTTCAGCACAAAAACACACCAAGGAGAAGGACAGGAAAGGCCATAGTCTAGAGACAAAGTAGCCCCTTCTTAAATTAAAATGCTGCTCATTTGGACTTTAAACTGCACAGAGGAGTAAATGCAATCCAAGAAAATTAGAGAGACTTCATTCAAGTATTTTTTCTTAACCATTACTACAAAAGTACAGAAAGACCAACCAGAACCAGAGAGAATCACTCCTGCCTGGCTGAGAACACAGCCATACTCTATGTACAGTGATACAATGATAAAAAGAACAAATACAACAAAAATCTCTTCGGCAAACTTTACTTCAACCATGCCAGTGAAAATGGAATGAATTTTTAGAAGTCAGCTCACAATACAAAGGTGATAAAATGTGAGGTCAGAGTCCCAGATAGTGGCATTAACTCAAGGGATATCAAAAGTTGCAAATTACCACAGTTTCATTTGCTCTTCTTTTTTAGACCTTAGCACGTTTAATAACTGTCACATGCAGCACTACATTGCTTAGGGAGTGATTTTATAGTTCTAAATAATTTTTTAAGCCTATAAACCAAATACAATAAATTGAGATCAGTACTTCATAAATACCTTTGGTGGTGCTGCTTAGTTTCACCCTCTTGCGTTTGCCCACACCTTGGCTACCATCCTGGTCCTCCTGGGTTAGGGAAAGAATTGCAAAAATTTATGATTTTGTATTTAAAATTTTATTGCTAAGAGACAGTATGGTCTGAAAATTCTAGTTTAATTATCAAACTAAAACAGAAAAACCCTGAATATAACCTCTGAGCAGAGAAATACTTGGTTTCTGCAGGGATCACAGATTCTGTGCAACTCATTAGAGAAAAGACAATTGTTCAGATTGCCTTTTCCCCCCTACAGCCAACATTATCATCTGCAAGCACAGACATCTTCATTTATCTAATTAATTCTGTAAGGTTACCCACCTTGATTCCTTAAACTGATTGCTATAAAAACGCTTTATGCTACAAACTTGTTAACTGTTGCCCATCCCAGGTTTCACCATATTCATACGTATGGTTTGGATAAAGAACTATCAGCCAACATCTAGGCCATTAAATTCAGCAACTCAAAAAAGTAGCTCGGCATTTTCTGATGGAAAGAAAGTTCTGATCCAAGAATAAAGTATTTTTGACACTTTTAAGTCCTAATTGCTTAATTCTAATTGCTCTTTCCCTACAGAATAATGGAAATATTTCATGCAGGCACTTGTCATCTGATGCTTTCAAGGCACCCTGCAAAGAAAATAGGAAAGGTTCCAAAGTGCAGTGCAAGTTAAAAACATAATCACCACCACCACAGTATAAAATCTAACACTGGATGTTAAAAAAGAACATTGTGGAGGTATAATGAGTGCTGCATGGATCTTCAGTTACCATAGGAAAAAGTGGGAAGAAAGATTCTTTTCGGATATAATAAAATGAGAGATAATCAATGCAGTTATCAACTCTTAAGTAATCAGGCTGAGAGAGTTGGGGCTGTTCAGCCTGGAGAAGGCTCTGAAGAGACCTCACAGGGGCCTCCCAGTGCCTGGAACGTTCTGCAAGAAAGCTGGGGAGGGTTTGCTTCCTAGGGCACGGAGCAACAGGATGAGGGGCAATGGTTTGAAACCAGAGCAGGGCAGGGTTTGATGAGACATGAGGAAGTTCTTCACCATGAGGGTGGTGAGATACCAGCACAGGTTGCCTGGAAAAGTGTTGGAGGCCCTACCCTGGAGACAAAATGAATGTCTGTGATATGCAATGTCTCTTCAGTCTCATAACAACTTTACTTTACCCCCCTCTCCTCATCACTGACAGGAGTAAAACAGACAGGAAGAATGCTGAGCCACTCAAGTATTATTTTCAAATAAACTTAAGTTCCTAACATTAACTTGAATTACCTTCTTTAATGGGCCTTAAAATTGAAACTGTCAGCAGTCTTCTGGGCTTTTAATTTGTCTGCTTGTTTGTTTGTTTAGCAAATGGTGAAAAAAACCCAAGCAGCAATCCTTTGAAAAATTCCAAATCATAAATAGCACTGCTGAAAGTGTAACAGATGCTGCTGTGCTTGCGACAGAGGCAAACATGTCACACAACTGATTTAGACACACACCAACAATTGTTTCTACTTGACTACTTGTACACCTAAAATCCAACACATACAAAAATCCTATCAAAAACTACCCATTCCATTGAATTTTGATAAAATACCTCACCAGAATGGCTGCTAAGGCTCACTGGCTGAAACTGGATTTTAAATAACAATTCAAAAAAACAAATTTATTTTGATTTTTAAGGTCCCTTCCAACCCAAACCACCCTAAGATTTGATGATTTTTAAATTTACTCCCACTCACGAAGTTGGGTAAGTAAGGTCAAGTCCACATGTGGGAATTTATCTCCAGAGAAATTCTCACTGCTGTTATCATCAGTTCAGCTGGATTCTCAAGTGCCAAACATTACTGACACTATTCAAAGCATGACATCCTTTAAATTTACTTTAATCAAGCCAAATTTACTCAATGATGATTTCTGAAACTATCTACACAAGTTCCTTCTACGTTACATAAACTTTAGTATTAGCAAAAATGAGGATTTTTCAAGAGAAAAATCAAAGTAATGAGATGTATTCCTTTACATCTCCATTATTTCAATTATTAAAATGGAGAGAGTTATTTGGTAGATTGAAGAGTTAATGTTTGTGGCATTTGGCTGCAAGCATTCTCTCATTTCATGTTCTGCTGCAGTTTGCTAGAGTCTTTAAAAGCAGTCTCACCTCATCTGAAGAATCCCCTTGTCCTGACGTTGCTGTAGCACCTGCTAAACCTTTTGAAACAAAAAAAATACTATGTTGATAGAATTAAAACAAGTCCTGTGGTTTGATGGTGCACTAATGAACAAGTAAGTTCTTAGGTGTCAAAATTTGGAGTTTTTCTAATGAATTAAAAGAGCCATTTATACAAAACCCAGAATAATCAAGCCTTCCCTTAAAATATTTTTCTACACAAACCTTGAACTGCTAACGTGCTGGTTCCAGCTCCTTGTTCCTGCATACCACATGCAACTTTATCCTCAGGAAATGCCAGACCAGAGCCTTTCAGGGCAATGAGGTACTTCTCATGGCTTTTATTTGCACATGCATTCTCTCCAACACCTTGAACACAGAGGTGAAACAGCAATTAAGTACAACAGCTGTTTGGTTGCTGTACTTTATATCCTGTAAACAAATTTTTTTTAAATGGTCCACCCTTCTAACATCAGCAACAAAAAAAATATCCTTAAATATTTGTGTTTTTCTTGAGTGATATTACACTTCCAAGACCTGTGTCCTTAAATTGTTCATAATTTGAAATCAGAATAATCATAAAGAAGACAGACCTACCAGAGCTAAGATCTTTGTAGAACTGTTGGCTAGTCAAAACCTGGGTAAGAACAGATCGCATTGCTCCTCCCATTTTGGTCAAGTCTTCTAGAAAGGAAACGTGAGGCTCCAAAACCTGGAGGATTTTATGAAGGTCTTTTTCTGATGGCAGATCAAGAGCTGAAAACCACATAACAAGAAATTTTGGTGTAAATGGAATGTAAATTCGGCCAAGACCTTCACAAGGCAAAAGAGCTGTGACTACTGCAAAAGCAATTCATTTACATATTCATAATGCTCTAAAATTCACAGGTACAAGTTTCAAATTAATTCCCATTTCAGCTTTTGGAAGAGCTCATCACCACATTAAACTTTTTAAGTAATTCTTTGACAGGGAATATAATCAAACAGCCAGGGCGAGGCAATAACTTCATTAGTAAAAGATGTACAAAATTCAATGCTACAGACTATAAATAACATTCATGTATTCATGGGCTTGTGTCTCCACAAGCTGCAAAGCAAGAAGGAGCAGCATGGCAAGATATGCAAGAAATATGCAAAATATAAAACTTACCAGGCTCATTATACCCCTCTCGTAAGTGCTGAATAAGACTAAAGATGAACTGTGGAAGAACTAATTCTGACATCATCAACAAGTCCTTTGGGACACAGGGAACATTTGAATTTGATTTAATCCGGTGTCTTTTGCAGAATCTATAAAACAGACAAAAAACTGTTAGCCAAACACAGAGCATTTGTTAACATTTACTAACAAAATCATCCATTTTTCAGGGAGTATAGACTCATGCTTCTGAGGCCAGAGAATAATAAATTTGCTAGTTCTTATTCCCTTACCGAAGTTCACATATCAAATGACCCAGTTTCTCCTCTTTGATCTTAGTAGTTTCTTCCATTGAAAAACCAGAACAAGATTTTTTTTTATCAAGATATACCTCCAAATTCCTGAAAAACTCAATCAAAACTAACTACACCAGCTCATCTCCTTTCTGCAAAGTTATCAGAAGCTGATGAGAGGGCTGGAGCACCTCCCTCAGAAGGACAGGCTGAAGGAGTTGGGGTTGTTCAGCCTGGAAAAGAGAAGGATCAGGGGGGACCTCACAGTAGCTTCTCAATACCTGGAGGGGGCTACAGAAAGGCTGGGGTAGGACTTTTTCATAGGGTCCAAGATGTCAGGACTAGGAGGAATAAATGCAAATTGGGAGAGGGGAGATTTAGGATGGAGAGAAGAAAAAGTTCTTTACTGTGAGGGTGGTGAGACACTGGAACATGTTGGCCAGAGAGGTTGAGAATGCCCCCTCAATCCCTGGAGGTGTTTAAGGCCAGATTGCATGAGGCACTGAGCAACCTGGTGTAGCGGGAGTTGTCCCTGCCCATGGCAGGGGGGTTGGAACTAGATTATCTTGCAGGTCCCTTCCAGCCCAAACCATTCCATGATTCTATTCTTCAAGTTCTCATTCAGGTAACTATTTTTGATACATTTTGACATTAAGAAAAAGAACTTCTAAAAGCAAAAATACTGATCCTGTGAAGTATTATTTCAAATGGAAGCAATAAAGATTTTCTCATCAAAAGGATGATAGGAACACTTGACAAAAATTGTGCCAATTTTCTCAACTAAAAAGAAAACATTTCTTCTTTGGAGAACTCCTGCATGGCAGCAGTTGAGGCCTGGCTAATGCACAATGACACAAGGTTGAGCCAAACCCCATTAGAGCAGACAGAATGATTTCCCACTGATTTAACATGAGCCTGACTCAAGAGCCACTGAATACTTTTCTGTTCCCAGTCTATTTTTGGAAAGGACATTTGCCAACATCAAAGAGTTACCTACCCATGTCTAGAAAACAGCTAACAAGGAATAAAGACTCTAAAGACCTATCATACAACAGTGAACTGCTGTAAAGATCTGCTAGGTTTTAACAGTAAATTTTTATCACAGAGTTCCTGAAATTGATTTGGTTTTCTTTGAATATGAAAATTGGTTCATAAATTTACTGATGTCTTCACTACATTTGCTATGCCATATTTTCTAGAAGTCTGCTACTTTCTACAACATCAGCCTTTCTGCTTTGAGGACCATCAAAGAAAGTACCATCTTTAAGAGAAGGAAGAAATAAAAGAATGGCACAAAGCCAGTATCTGAATCTGGAGAAGATAACAGAAGTCCAGCAATGGCATCTTCACAAGATTAAAGATTCTCTTGCTCTAACACATTAGAGACATGTTTTATTACAAGATACACAAAGAACAGTCCCAGATGATCTGCAGTTTCTCTGCACAACCTGTCGATCCACAGTTTTCTGTTGACGCACAGTAGAGCAGCTCTCACTTCTGCAAGTGCTATTCACACAAGTAAGGAAAAATCACTCACTTTTGACAACCCTTTTTTGTCCCATCCACATACAGAAACCTGAACTGCTGTAAATCACCAATCTGTCTTAATCTACGCTGCAATATGGCACTTCATTTATTATCTTAAAAGGTATTTGGCTTCCCTTTCACCACTTAGGAGAAGAGATTAAAGTAAATAAAGACTTCAAAGTCGCACGAGGAAAGGATTACCAGGCAGTATGCTTTAAAATCTCCTACTGGTCCCCTCTGTGTCTTTTGCATTCAGACAGAAGACACTTTCACTGGCTGTGATCACAAGCTAAGGGAGCCATGGCAAAAAAACCCTCTAACAGTCATTTTAAATCACAAATTTTGTTGCCTTCCACAGAAAACAAAAAGCTCTGCTCCCCGAGAGGAGGTCTGTGCCAGCACACCACTTGTGAATCAGCCTATGGATTAATTATCCCAAATTTAACATATCCTGTAGCTGAAGGTTCATGAATCATGTATTCTCTAGAGATAGCCAAGAAAGCACTATTGACTTACAGTCTGTGTTATTATTACTATGTTATAGAACCATAGAATGGTTTGGGCTGGAAGGAACCTTAAAGATCATCTAGTTCCAACCCCCCTGCTACGGGCAGTGACAGCTCCCACTACACCAGTTGCTCAGTGCCTCATCCAGATTGGCCTTAAACACTTCCAGCTCCCTAGGGCATCCACAACCTCTCTGGGCAACCTGTTCCAGCATCCCACCACCCTCATAGTGAAGAGCTTCTTTCTTCTCTCCAGTCTAATTCTCCCCTCTTCCAGCTTGTATCCATTACTCCTAGTCCTGCCATCTTGGATCCTATGAAAAAGTCCTACTCCTGCCTTTCTGCAGCCCCCTTCATGTACTGAGAAGCCACTATGAGGTCCCCCCCAAGCCTTCTCTTCTCCAGAGAACAACCCCAACTCCTTCAGACTGTCCTCATAAGGGAGGTGCTCCAGCCCTCTTCATCATACCTGTGGCCCTCCTCTGGAGCCACTCCAACAGCTCAATGCCCCTACTTATGTTGAGGGCTCCTGTAGGTTCTAGAAAACCAAGGAAGGACAAAATTGGATCCACTGTAAAGAAATGCTCTTTCACTGTCACATGCACAAATTGCAGATATCAGGACCTAAACCTGAAAGTAGGAATGCTAATATCATTTGACAAGATGAGCCATATTCTACTTGTATGATTCAAAGGCTCCAGTATTAAAGCATTGCTTCAAATCAATATACTACTGCACATTCTCAATATGCTACTCTTAACACCATGATTTTAATAATTTAAGATCATATTCCAATAAACCTGTAGTTTCTATTTAACTTTCAGTACTTCCTATTTCTTGAGCCACACAAACTCCCTTGTAAGTATTTTTACTATTATACTACAACAAGCTTTAAGAACAGGAACATGTCAGTGAGTGTGCCAATTCATTACCCAGAGATATTTAAGCTCTTTTTTACTGCAGGTCTAACACAGGTCTACAGAAGGACAAAAATCATCACCCTTTTTTCTTTTTTTTTTTTCTGACTAAAAAATATATTCTAGGTTTTTTTCTTTCTGTTTTTTTTTGTTTGGTTGGCTGGTTTTTTATTATTTTGTATTTTTTAGTACATTCCTACCTTTGAAATTCTTCTTCACAAAAATATAAGGTTAATTTTAGCAAAAGGAGAAAACAACACAGCAATTTGTAATGCAATAGAACCAGTGCTTTAACAAGGAATCTCATCCTCATGACATCTCCATGGGTAAGAAATATCACGTATTATTAACACAAGCAGCATTAATGTCTTCTGAGCGACCTCCACTTTAGACTTTCCAGATGCAATCCATTCTCTCCTACCCTTTCCATCTTTATTAATTCTGTGGCATGTTTCCAAAATGTATTTTAGAAGTGACTTCAGGCTCCTTCCCTTCAGGCAACAGTTCCCCAACTGCTTAAGTTGAACTAGGTCAGTCCTGCCACAATTCTGTCTTCAGCCTTCTTATTCCTTCCAGCACTGGCACTCGACTGATCCTGTGCTAAACCAGCTCAGAAGCTAAGCTAGCAAGAGTTAGTTACTTTTTAAAAAATTAAATAAATAAAACTGCACTGGCTCAGCTTGAAACAACCAATACTCACAGACACACTACCTTGGAAATCACACCAAAATCCTCAAATCATTATTTTCCTTGTTCAGGTGAAGGAAGGGGAGGACACCAAGCCCAAAGGAGGATGCTGTCCTGCACATCAGGTAGTGCTCTCTGTGAAGCCAACTCTTCCATTTCAAAGGAGGATTTCCAAACCTTCCCAGTTATCACAGCAGCTGACAGATGCCTTCAGTACCAGCCAGACCACACCTTTACAGCTTTCAAACACTTGCTCACCCTCCTTCCACTGCATCCCACAGCATCTCACATTTCAGCTGTGGTTCAAACACTTGACATAAGTTCATGCACACACAGGGGGACTATTTTTACTCTCACTTTTCACCTGCTGCCTCATCCCCTGACTCCTGCTGCCTTGTCCCCTGATCTTACAGCACAAGTGCCTCCAAGAGAAGCTTTTAGGGACAAGAATCTGGGACCCAAGTGCCTACCTATGGAAATAAATTCCTAAGCAAAGAATATAGTAAATTTTTGCAATTCTTCAATTCACTAACAATAAAAAGACAGCTCAGTTTAGACATGATTTCTTTTAAGACAACACATACATTTCATAAAGTATCCCACATGACTGAAATTGTCACCTGATTTTTCATATTCACCAAAATGAGTAGATTTTGTAAACAAGAATTACCCATACACTTGAAAAACAGCATGAATTTTGTCCCCACTGTAAAACTAACACAAAAATACTATTCCTACATACATGGAAACCTCAAAATAGATGCAAGACACTAAGTATTTTGAGTCCAACAGTTGTCTCAGGCTTCTTGTGAGTTGACTTTTCATTCTTTATGCACTAGCAATGGGTGTTCAGGAGTTTTTCATGCTGTTGCAGTTCGCATATTAAAGCAAATCTTAATTCAGAATATAATTTGCATTAGCTTGGTGAAGAAGGACTTTGATCTATTGTAGCTCTGCTTTATGCAGATCCACTGCCCCTGGTCAACAAATACCATGTTAAGTCTGAAGAAAGGCAGAGAAATAAACAAACTGTGCCTCTGAAAATCAAGGCTTGTATGTTTCCCTACATATGCCCTACTAATTAAATTTCAATAGTTAAATTCATTTCACCTGCAAAACAGGCTTCCAAAAGTGAATCAACGTGGCAATGGCAGCAAGCCCTGAGGAATGAGGGCTCTTCTGCTCTTTCTAAAGGCAGCAAGCTACAGAGAAAAAAAATGAATATTGGCATTTCTGCTATTAGGAACTCCAAAAAGAAACGAAACCAACTGAAAACATCTCAGTCTAACCCTTCCAGCAAGGAAAGCTCTAAAGTTAAGACACTACAGTCAAGAATGGAGGACAATGAAGTATGGCAGAATGTTTACAGCTTCTCAAGGAAACAAATGCACCTTTAAACAACACTTTCCAGGCTCTGAACTTCAGAGCAAAGCTGTATGGCCAGGTTAGGAGGCTAGAAGTCAGAGACTGGACTCTCAGAAATTATTCCAATCCTAGCAGAGCAGCAGGAAGACAGGCAGTGAGTCACCAGAATCTCCCTTGGTGCCCAGTGCTCTACTGAGCCCTCTTCAAAGGAAAAAAGCAGGCACAGAAGCTCTGCAGAAGATAGATATAAACATCCTGTTTAGCAGATAAAAACTACAATGAGCTTCATTAGCCTACAAGACCCACAATCAGTCAGAAACATTAAATTTTGGCAGTTTCAACTGTAAGACCTTAGAAATATGGTGAGAATGAGAAGGAATGAGCACCTCAGCAGAGCTGAAGCGGGCCCCGTGTGAACAGAACCCAAAAGATGTCTATCAAAATGTTAAAATTCCACAACAGACCAATTAAAGAGTAACAAAACCTACTGCTGTAAAAATATTGTCTTTATAAAAAGGGTGCATGCCCTAGAACACAAGTCCTACACTGCAACAGCATCTAAGAACACTTTGCATTCAACTAGTTTGATCAAAGTGCCTTGATTTACACACAATCTAAAATATATTTGGACAATTAGAGATGAACAGTGACAAAGAGTACCCATTCTGTTTGGAGTAGCATTTCTAAACATCAGAGTGACGGCAAAGTAAAGCCCTTGCAAGCTAAACAGGCCCCAGTTAGGCTGTTAATGGCAACATTAAGATGACTAAAATTAACTTAATTCATCTATTTGCATGTATGAATAAGGTCTCTAACTATTTTGCCCAATGGGAACTGCAGCCTTTTCAGTTGAGAAAAGGAACAGGACTTCTTCAACAACCAGTTAATTTAATATTTCACTGCACTGAAGAAGGCATTGACCAGAGCAGCCTTCAAACTCATGCCTAAAAAGCAATACCCATGAAGATTATATTAAAAAAAAACCAACAAACCAACATACAAAAATTGTTTCACAGCATGGAGTCTAAAGATATCCTCTATTTTATGGAGGTTTTTTTCAACAATGGACCTAAAGATAAGGAAATTAAGACACAATGTATATTCTAATTCTGGACGATTAATTTCAGAAATTTTAGGCCTTGATTTTTCAGAGTTCTTAGCCTTACATTGCATTTTCAAAGCAGAATTCCCAGCTGCCTAAAAAGTAGGTCTGAGACAAGCAGATCAGCACATACCTGGTTCTGAGCCCTCATCAGAGCTATCTCTGCTCTTCCCAAATCATCACTTCACATACAGCCCTCCCCCCAGTTGCTTTCAGAGCCCCATCTGCCTTAAATCACCTGGACACTACATCTTTCATTTAAATAAAAAGTTCAAGTTTCCCAAATAAAAGTTAAAAATACTTTCTGGCTGGAAAAAGCTTTTCCCAAGCAAATTAAACCAGGTCAAAACACAAGGCACGTAACACTTTGGCTCAAATACTTCATGTGACAAAGTTCTAAGTGGCTGGGTAGTGCTACACATGGAAACAACCTTTGTTTCTGCAGGATCTGAATAAAATATGTGGATTATTACAAAAGTTATCAACTTCAGCTGAGGATACCACTTTGGTCAGGGCTCCAACAGACAAGGTAATTTGTATATATAATTAGCAGTCATTGAATAGCTGTTTATGAGAGGCGAGTAAGCATCTATGCATTTCACACAGAGCTATCATCACTGCAGGAGCTGGGCAGAAACAGAGATGCATCCTGAAGAAGGCAACAGAGTTCATTACACAGTCCTTGTTATCATAATGCCCAAATTATTACCTCTATTACTTGAATCAAAATAAAATTCATCATATTATTTTCAAAGCTTACTATCAGAACTCCCCATAAAGGTGAGCAGCTAGGGTATTATATACCAAAACCCTCTATAAAGGTGGGCAGCTGAGATGTTATAATTTAAAATCACCTGCAGGTATCAGGTATCACTCCAGCATATTTTTAACATATAAAATATCTGATATTCTGCAAGCGATAAGGAGGGATGGCCCGAATTCTGAACAACCTGTGTTAATTGTCATTAGGAGAGGTCTGAGAGATGGAAGTTCTTGAGAAACTTGCTCCCCAAACACACCCAAAGTCACGTTTATTCTCTTGCCAACAGACCCATCAACATCTCCACATAAATCAGATACCTATCAGATAAGCAACACTCCACCCTGACACAGCAAACTCAGAAACCTGGACAGCTGATAGTTTCACAGAGAAGGATAAAAGGAGCTTTAGAAGTTGGTGGGATCAAAGCAAGGAACTGAAAAAAAAATCAATGGCTGGTTAGTGCAAATCTAAACAAGCCTCTGCTTCCACAGACCTCCAAAACACCACTTCTTCAAGGTATATCACAGAGTGACAAGCCATAAAATAAATAAGCCAATTTCAGACAACGCAAGATAAACAGCACTTCTATCTTGTGACCTCCATCATCAGAGTGCCATTCTGTTCTTCAGATTACCAGCAAAAAGCTTTGGGGTAGAGCTATCATTTATTTTAAGTTCATTCAGTAACTAACACAGCAGGAATTCAGGTTTCTAGATGTTTTAAGTTATATATTGATATGTTTGATGATCTTATCAACGGCACTTTATTCCCGAGGCTTGCATAAAGTACATGGCGTCTAGTCAGGACACAACTCTAAAAGCAGTTAGACAAAATTATCACTTGGCTGTTAACCATTTGGAAAACACCACAGCAGCTAATTTGGAGGCTGATGAAGTCCTAATTAGAGACACTCTTAAGAGAAATCAAGATGGGCAGGTTTGTGAGCTGTCTGTACATCAGGATGGACTTAACACAGCAATCTGAAATCCTTCCAAGGATAAGACCTAGCAGGAAGGTCTGCAAAAATTACTGGATGTTTCTGCAGGATCCTCAGCAGCAATACAAGATACTGAGCTTTAGGTTTGGGGGAAGTGGGAAAGAGGGAACATCAGCATGAATTCCTTGTGGAAGATTAGATAGTGGAGGCTACCCTCTGAAGAGCTGCACCCACCAGAAGTACTTGACCATGGGTTTATTCAGACTCTCATACCAAGTTCACAGGCAGTACAGCTTCAGCCACAAGCCCTTGGAAGCACAACCTTGAAGCAGCAATCTGTCCTGTATAGGCTAAACGGATGATTTGCTGTCACAAGGCATTCCATAGCTACATCATGCCAGTAAAATAGCTATTACCTGCAAGTCCCAAAACTCAGCCACAGGGAGACTGGATTTTTCTGATCTTAAGTGTATAACAGCTGGTATAACCCAAGATGATACAAGAGAACCCACCAGGGAAGGCACAACAGAATTTATCCAGGGGTAACAACAATAGCTTTCTCCACAGCAAGCTTGCTTTATTGTAGCCATTTTGTTTGTTAAAATTCCCACAAGTCTAGAATAGGAAAAAGGTCCTTCGCTCATAGCAACAGAAACTAAAAGATATTCTGTATCTTCCTTCACAGTCACCAAACAGCACAGCAAGGCCACTACTACTAAAGTGTTCCTGTAAGGAAGTGTCTCTGAAAAGAAACTGAGTCAGACGGATATGGGGACAGAGTAGCAAAGGTCATCGATACTAGGTGTCTCCCGCACAAAATATAAATTTAACCGAAACTATCCAATAATATTTACTGAGTGCAAACACTTTTATGCACTGAAAAAAACAGAGCTCATTCTGAATAGATTGACGCAGAAGCAAACAGGCAGGCTAGAAACTAAGAATATGTTTCTTATACTTGATGGTAGCAAGAGAATTTTCCAGCATTTTTTAAGGGATCCCAGTTAACCCAACAGATACATGAGTCTCCAGGGAAGATCATGGGGAAAAGGAGAAAAAGGAGTCTGATTCACCAATTAGCTTTAGCAGGATCTCTGAAACCCACATGGATATACAGTCCATTAATGTACACTCCAAGATACAGAATCACAGAATGGTTTGGGTTGGAAGGGACCCAAAAGATCATCTAATTCCAACCCCCTTGACAAAAGCAGGGACACCAGAGGAAGAGGCCATGAGGATTATGAGGGGGATGGAGCACCTCTGCTGTGAGGACAGGCTGAGAGAGCTGAAGCTGTTCAGCCTGGAGAAGGCTCCAAGGAGAGCCTCTGGTGGCCTCCCAGTGCCTGAAGGGACTCCATGAAAGCTGGGAAGGGACTGTTTGCCAGGGCATGGAGCCACAGGATGAGGATGCAGCTAAATGGAAAGGTAAGCACAAACCATTAGAGACAGGACTGAGTAAAGCCTAGAGCTGGATACATGAAGGTGCTTCTGAACACATCACATATGACATCAATCTATTGATAACTTATAACTAAAGAGGGTTTTTTTTTCCACTTCACATACACCTACTGATGAAGAAATGGCCCACTGCCTTGACTGGGAACTGGAAATTTCTTAGACCCTTTGATATAATTCATAAGAGAAGGCAATCCTCTATGTCAATGGAGCCACTGGTTGCCATAACTACCAGCAAATACACAGCAAACAGCAATGCAAAAAGCCTCTTTAACGAAATTCTCAACCTGGTCTTTTGCCTTTCAGGATCTGCAACCCTTGATGAAGATGTTATTCTCTTTGTACTGTAATGCAGCAGTAAAACATCTGCTTCCCACATGATTAATTTAACAAATAAGTCACCACACGGTGAGGCATGCTCAGAAACAGGACACGGGGGAACAAAATAGCCCAAGTACAGAGAGTCTCTGGTGTATCAGGTTATTGCCTCCAGACTTAAAGGGGAAGGGGAACAAGGCAGCCCCAGAAACATGACAGTGCCCCATCAGCAACACATTACTAACTAGTTATATTCTTATTACAACCACATGGCATATTGCCTCCTTCAAGTTCATTTCACAAACCATCGAGTTCCACCATAACACAAGACCATCTACTGAGCAAAAAAATACCCCAGCCTGAATTTTCTCCCGTTCAACTGCACGGGATTGGGTTATTTTTCCTCAAACAGATAAACTATGAACATATGTCTACTATAAATGCTTTAGAATTTAAGATTTTTGCCTTCTTCAAGAAGTTATCCATCATCTGTGATGGAGCTGCAAAATTTCATGTGCCCATGGCTAGATACCATATGGGAGACGACTACAAACTATTTCCACCTACTCACATACCACTGAATCTTAAAAATTTATTAAGCCTTGTCACAGCTTGAGTTTTTAATACTTTGATGAGCAGCTACATTTACCAGCTTGGCTAGTTTCTAGAGTCTAAATTGTGTTCTGGTAGATCAGACCCATCATAATTAAATTAATCAAAAAAACACTAACATTTGCATGGGAATCCAAAGGTTCAAAAGTGTGACAATCTGATTTTCCTAAAAGAAATGAGAATTACCACACAAGATACCTAAAGAAAAACAGCATGATATGCTGTATTCTTATATTAATTCTTATATTGCTATATTCCTTATATAAAGACAGTTGAAATAATAGTAAGAAAACCCCTAACACTCTTATGTCTAAAAAGTAAATTACAGATTTAATTAGTAATAAAAGATAAACAGATACATCGCCAGAGTATACCATCTCTAGATTTACCTTTAGCCTTTCCTAAAGGTACCCTTTCTTTTACCCACACTAAAGTAAATTAAAAGATACCCCAAGCAGCAAGCTGGATTTACTTTAGAGCACATCACTTAGACTCGGTCAGGAATTTTTTTATTTTAAATCAAAAAACTCTCAACATGGCAACAAGATAACAAGAACCAGCAGAAACAACCCCTTCAACTGTAATATTTGTGGACAGTATCAACACAAATTTTTATCAGGGCAGGCAGATGGTAGATAAAGTTCGTAAGCAGCCTCCACATTTGATTCCCTTGCTATTAATAGACACCAAGGCTGTGGTGGCCAAGGTTATATCGGGCTAGAGACACTCTGATTTCCTGAATCTACCAGGAAGGCCACCCCACTTCTACATGCAGAGAGTGTTACCTTTGTGATTGTGCAATTGATTTGTGTACATAAAGTTAGTTTAATCCAAACAGGCTGCACTGAAGCAATTCTCAGTCAATAGGCAAAACTCTCCATGCTAATGTTTCCATACTGGTTTAAGCTTAACTTTGTGCTGCACAGCAAGAGTTTCTAGTTCCCTTAATTGCACTGGCTTAACACTGATTCTTTAGATAAGCTGGAGTGACCTTACACTGAGTGCAGGCTGCCATGTATTGTTCTCCTGCTGTGTGACAGGGACTGGAAAATCCACTGCTCAACTCCAGAGGATTGTTTCTCAATGGATACTATGGAATTATTTACCTAAAACTATTAAACTTCCCAAAGGGACCTGCCTCACACCCAAAGCAATTTTACTCCCCAGTCCAACTATTAAAGGTAGTTTAAATATAACAGAAACGAGGAGAACAGCCTTACTCCCTCAGGGTTTGCAGCAGTTCACACTGCAGATTTAAGAGCATTTTTTTAATTTCTTTTTATTAAACCATTTTTCTTCAAGAAAAAAAAATACCCCACACTTTAAAATAGGAAAGGACAACTGTGAAAGCTATGAACACCAAGATGACAACAGTATTAGAAGTAATTTCAATATTCACCTGAAGAAACTCAATTTGTGCTCTCACAAAATCCTACCACTAAGAGGAGCCCTAAATCTATCTCACACTGACCACTGGAAGTGACACTAAATCTTTTATCAAGATCAAGGGGAATTGTTACTTTGAAGACACTGAGGAAAGCAGAATCCCCAGAAGCTAAACAAGAACTACTTCAGCAGCATCCCATTGAAACCACTTAGACTCCAGTAGAGGTATTTTCCCCCTCCTTTCGTTTTCATGGTTTTTATCAGTAAGATTCCACTAAGAAGAAAGAAGAGACGATGAAGGCAGACAGCAAATGAAAGCAAGGGAAGTAAAAAAAAACCCCAACAAACACTACACAAAACCATGAGAAGAAACAGATTGAAGCCTCCTCAAGGCCTAGAAGAGGAGAACAGTGGCCATAGATACAAAGAAGCAGAGCCAAGACAACATCATTCAAACAACACAAAAAAAGCAGTATTTCAATATTGCTACACATTCCTAGTATTTTCTGCTAGGTACAACACAACTCAGGACTTCTTAGGAAGAGATGAGATGGCTTTTATGAGAAAAGGACAACATCTTCCCCAACATAAGGACATTGAGCTGTTGGAGCAGGTCCAGAGGAGGGCCATGAAGATGATGAGAGGGCTGGAGCACTTCCCTTCTGAGGACAGGCTAAAGGAGTTGGGGTTGTTCAGCCTGGAGAAGAGAAGGCTCAGGGGACACCTCAGAGTAGCTTCTCAATACCTGAAGGGGGCTACAGAAAGGCTGGGCTAGGACTTCTCAATAGGATCCAAGATGGCAGGACTAGGAGTGGTGGATGCAAATTGGAAGAGGGGAGATTTAGGCTGGAGAGAAGAAAAAGTTCTTTACTGTGAGGGTGGTGAGACACTGGAACAGGTTGGCCAGAGAGGTTGTGGATGCCCTCTCAATACCTGGAGGTGTTTAAGGCCAGGCTGGATGAGGCACTGAGCAACCTGGTATAGTAGGAGGTGTCCCTGCCCATGGCAGGGTGGTTGGAACGAGATGATTTTGAAGGTCACTTCCAACTCAAACCATTCTTTGATCTCACCCAGACTAAGACAGTCAAGAAGCTGTTCTAGACAGCTGATCAGAAGAGAAGCCTCACTCAAGAACTCCAAAGTGTCTTTTGGCAAAGACTTTAGCTCCCTGGGGAAGGAAGAGGCACAAAGGGAGCTCCAGAAAAACAAGGAGTAGTGAAATTTAAAGTTTGCTATCCAGGTGTTACCTGCACCCACTTACTGGTTAGCTGATCTTCCTTTTGAGCACAAAGGGAACAAAGAAGGGTAAAAACGAGGGACCACATTTCTTCTTCCTGGAGATGATACCATTTTGATAGGGTGCCAAACTCTCCGTCTCCCCCGGCAGTTACGAAACAGCAAAGGACTTGTGAATCCCTTCCCAAAACCCTACTCTATTGCATTCACCTAAGAATGACCAAACCCTTGGGCTGAAAGCTGAGAAGATCAAAACCCACAAGGCAAAGAAAAATGGCTCCCTCTTACCCAACCTGTTCGCTCAACTCAGCCCATTCCCTTCACCTGGCGCCTAGCAGCGGGGTTGGCCACGCTTCACGGCCCACTTGTGCTGGGCCAAGGCGACCTTCTGAGGAGCTGACAGGTACCTCCCCCCTTCACAACACGCCCTTCCTCGTCGCCTTCCCTACAAGGCACATCCCACAACCAGATTTGGGTGAAATCCCCCCAAAAAGAGGCGCGCACGCACATCAACAAAAGAAGCTGGACCCTACACAGCCCTCCTTCCCTCCCTCAGCCTCCTCCCATCCACCCGCAACCGTGGCGACCCTGAGGGTGACCGGTGTCCCCCTCATCCCCACCTCCACCGGGGTACAGGGTGAAGCCGAGCGGCCACACCTCCGCCACCCCGGGCAGGTGCTTCCCCTCCCTCCCTCCCTCGGCCCCCCGCTGCTCACCCGGCCTCCCTCATGACGTTACTGTCGCCGCAGTCGCAGGCACCCCCCGCTTGGCTCCGGAACATGTTGTAGTCGTGCCCGGCGTGTTCGCCTTGGTGAAAACACTCGGCGCAAAGGCTCATACAAGGGGAAATGCCGCACGTCCGGCAACGGTAGGCCACGAAGTTGGCCGTCCATACCAGGCCGCACAGCGTGGCCGGGTCGTAGGCCCTCACGGCTTGAACGAAGCCGTCCCAGGGTTCGCCGCCCGACAGAAGGCAGCGGCACCACTCCAGCGCCTCAGCCGCCGCCTCCCCGCTGCCGCCGCCGGGGCCCAGCACCCGCTCCAGCAGGGCCCGCAGCTCGCCCGCCGCAGCCCCGTTCTCCCCTCCCAGCGCCGTCTTCAACCGAGCCGCCGTCGCCCTCTTATCCCGGCCGCTGGC
>VZTY01000322.1:79187-94233 GCA_013400935.1 Turnix velox
AACAACAGAAGCTTGGCTTTTCTTCTCTTATCCCCAAGGAAGAAGAAAAATCACCACTGTGGTGATGTTACTGACAACTGCCATTATTTCTCTGCAGAATGCTTTAAATAGCCCTGCAAGTACAGCCTTGGCTGCCTTGTAAATATTTAATTTTTTTTTTTTGACAATTCTGGAAAGAATCAAGGAGAAGACCCTTAAAACTTCTTCACGGGTTCTGACAGAGGACATAAATGCTATGATGCATGTCCAAATCTGAAACAGTTGGCTACTTGCCCAGAGAGGTGGCAGATGCCTCCTCTCTGGAGGTGTTTAAGACTAGGCTGGATGAGGTATTGAGCAACCTGGTCTAGTGGGAGGTGTCCCTGCCCATGGCAGGGGGGTTGGAACTAGATGATCCCTTCCAACCCAAACCATTCTATGATTCTCCAGAGAATATTTTCATGTACTGAAACAGCTGCCTCCCACCAATAACGTACCTGTTTTAGTATTGTCTTCGCCACCACCTTCTTCTTCACCATTATCAAACTTTATTTTTTTACCCTGGAACTGTACTTTGCCTTTTTGTGCACCTTGAGGCACCTTTCCTCCTCTTCCTTTTCCTTTCATTTTGCGCCCTGTGAGGAAAGATGATGTCAAGAATTTTGTCTTTTAACTGGCAAGCTCAGGAGTCCTTTAAATGCTTAGTAAATATTCACTATTTACAATTTACATTAAAAACCCGCCATTTCCAGCACATTATTAATGCTCAAAATCAATAAAAGGAGGACCTTTTGTTTTCTGTTTTAGCAATTCTTGCTGATCATCCAGTATTTTTTTCAGAGCTTCTTTCTCTGCATCTCCTTCTAGCAGTTCCCAGGTAACATCCTTGTTCCGAAGCTGTAAATTCCCCTCATGTGCAGCTTTGGCTTTTTCTAGAGCTTCTTTTGCAATATCCTTAAATAGGATAATTCCCTAAAAATATAATAATAATGTTTTAAAAATTGCTAGTCCCAGTTTTAAACTTAGCAGCTGAGAAATCTAGGATCTGTATCTTTTTGAAAGATTTTAAGGGAATGGTTTGATTGTCTCCAAATACTGTGCAATTCCACAAGTCAAAGCAAAAATTCTCATTTGATTATATTAGAGAATAAGCATTTAATCCTTCAGTTGCATAAATACAGAGATCTTAACTCCTGGTCCAAGATTCTACTGACCTCCTTTGCCCCTCTGACAAAGTGTATCCATTTGATTTCTCCATGATTAGCAAATACATCGTGGAGATCTTCTCTGCATGTTTGATCATCTAGATTCCCAGAAAACTTCAAAAGACATCCTGCCTTTTCTTCCAGAGACTTCTGAAATTTACAAAAAAAGCCACATTTTTAAGAGTCAAGCTTGAACATTGTCCCTTCTCCCCCTCAATCCTACAACTATTAATAAAAACAATATGATAAATAAGCAATTGAAGTCATCCCCCTAATTTCTACACAGCAGTTTTCTGATGGCTAACAACTCACCCTTAAAGTCTATATCATATTGTTTAAATCCTTACACGATATTGTTTAAAACTTTACTGGATCCTTCAAATGCCACAGCTAAACGAAAAGTACACTGGTTCATTTAAGATCACTTTAGAAGAGGTGATCACTTGCCCAATAATTTAAATTCAGGACACAATCCTTCAAACAAAACTAGTCTCTTGAAAATAAAATAAAATTAAATACCACAACAGAAAAAAGTCCTGTTGTTGTTATTCAGAAAAACTGAAGTGATCTAGAAAGTGTTCTACATTATAGAATTCCAAACTTGGAATATCCTAAAGGTTAGCTTTACAAAACACAGCACAGCTTAGTTTCCAGCTACAGAGGTTTAAGAAATTCATACCATTTCAGCATCTGCTGCTTGTTTCTCTTTTTCTTCTTTTTCCCTGTGGAAAAGATAAATTAATGAAGAGCTCGTTGAAGCTCAGGGGAGCTAAAACAGGATCTTGGATTGATCGTGACTTACTGTTTAGCTCTGGCTTTGGCTTCTACTTTGTTTTGTTTCCTTTCTTCGTTCTTCTTTACATAATACTCCTCCCTTAAATAGAATATAAGCTAAGTTAACACCACTTGAAGTGGTTTCTTTGTAAAACAGCAGCAGCCAAGAAGCACTGGAGAGAACCTTTGGGAGCTGAGATGCTCCGTTTCAGAAGGTTCGATGATCAACACACAGAGAAACATTCACTTCTGAGCTCAAATCAAGGTCTCATCTAAATCTACCCAATCATCCCAGAATCATACAATGTGTTGGGTTGGAGGGGACCGTCCAAGGCCATCCAGTTCAACCCCTTACAGTGAGGAAGGACATCCGGCACTTAGATCAGGTTGCTCAGTGCCTCGACAAGCCTGGCCTACAATGTCTCTAGGGATGGAGCCTCCACCATCTCTCCAAGCAGCCAGGGCCAGTGTCTCACCTCCCTCATGGGGAAGTTCTTCCTAATGTCTCACCTAACCCTTCCCTACTCTAGTTTCAAACCATTGTCCCTCATCTCTACAAGCAAACAGTCCCTCCCCAGCTTTCTTATAAGCGTTTTTAATTAGTTCACACATCAGTTAATTTGACTTACTTTAACAGTACTATCAACTCTGTATCTTTGTACTTCTGGTTTGGGATCTCTCTGAACAACTTGGCAGACTCCACGCTGTCAAAAACAGCAAATATTGAGCCCTGTTGAATGGTAAGAGACAATGTTAAGAGTCATGGAGGAGAATGCAGTCCAGAGGAACAATCCAACCCACACCTAACTGTCCATCACAACATCTACCTTAAATGCTCTCTGCAATGTTCTCCTCATTTGAATGTTTTCCACTGGACCTTTATCCTCGAGCCATTCTTTGATATCATCAAGAGTTGCATCGAGAGGAAAGCCTTTCTGCAAGACAGCAACAAGCCCCCATTAAATCAACAGATGACACTCAAGTCAAAAATTATAGCCTATGAAGTACAAGTTAATTCAAGCATTGAATTCTCAAAGTCACCCAGAACAACACAGAGCAACGGATGGAGTCTACTTACAACATACACTGATCTGTTTTTAATCGCAGCCTTGTATTGGTCATTTAACTCAGGAAGGGGTTTGTTTGGAGACCTTCTGATTTTGGTTTTGTCTTCATTTATTTCCATTAAACCTGTCTTGGATTTTCTCAGTGCTTCTACAATCACACTGAAATCTTTTGAAAGGCGACTTAACCTGCAGAGAAAGCAGATAGGTCATTACCAATACCAAGGCACAGCTGAAGCCAAATGTTACAACAGCAGCAGGAACTGTACATGCAGACCAGGGATGTTTGGCCCCAAATGGAGATGAGCGGCTGGAAGTCACCTCTCCACCCAGATTAGATGCACTGAAACAGCTGGGGTTGTTCAGCCTGGAGAAAAAAAGGATCAGGGGACCTCATAGTGGCTTCTCAATACGTGAAAGGTGCTACAGGAAGACTAGGGAAGGACTTCTTACTAGGGTCCAGGATGGAAGTACTGGGAGGAATGGATGCAGATTGGAAGAGGAGAGATTTAGGGTGGAGAGAAGAAAGTTCTTTACTGTGAGGGTGGTGAAACACTGGAACAGGTTGCCCAGAGAGGTTGTGGATGCCCCCTCAATCCCTGAAGTGTTTCAGGCCAGGCTGAATGAGGCACTGAGCAGCCTGGTCTAGTGGGAGGTGTCCCTGCCCATGGCAGGGGGGTTGGAACTAGACGATCTTTAAGGTCCCTTCCAACCCAAGCCATTTTATGATACCTGTTGAATTTGATCATTACTTCTAAAGGCACCCAGCCATCATCTAGTTTGATCTGCTCCTTCAGGAACTTGTCTCGCGGTAGATTGTGGTTGCCAAAGTAGTACTGCAGAAAAAGAAAGGGGAGAGAGATTTGCCTTTGAGTATATAGTCTTAAAAGCTCATTTTTATCTGACTATTTGCTGCAGTGGATCACAACATAACAGAAGTTCATTCATTAGAATTTCTATAGCTATTGCTTCCCACTTCAACATGATACTTTCCTAACAGGCAGCTGGAATACACAAGCTGTGAAAAACCCCAGTGTTTCATCCAACAGCACTCATGAGGCAAAGACAGACTGCAGTTCTGCTTAGAAAAGGTGCAAAACCTATTTAATTAACCTAATTATTCACTGCTGTCATGCTGCTGATGAATAATTAGGTCCAAAAGACTCTTGAGTGAGAAGTAGTTAATCTAAAGTAGGCACATAAACTCAGCTGCAGTTTGTAGCAACAGACTGCAAAGCAGTAAATCATAACAGCAAGTTATGCAAAATGCTAACATTTTGACCATCACAGATACCCAAGTAAATTTTGCCCCTCAAAATTAAGCAATATAAACTTAAAATGCATCTTCGCATTTGCACAGATGGAATAACCCTAGTGAACCCACAGCTCAGTCCAGATCCCAAACTCTGAAGGGAACATACCTCGATTTGCTGACAGATTTTGTTTTCCAAAATAGACATGTTTTCACCATCTCCATTTTCAGCCATTTTCACCAGCTGCAGTGGAGACAACATAGAGCAAAGGCATTAAATGTTGAATAGTACATTTGACAACCTTACATTCATGGAGTTGCTTCTGCTACAGTCTCATCTAAACAAGATAACACACAAATTCATTAGCTGCACATTTATGCTTGTGAGCCAGCTCTAGACACGTCTGCAAAACTCCAAGGGGAAAGTGAAACAACTGGAAAAACTGCAAGTAAAAACACTTTGGTTGTTGGTGCATCCAAGATAAATAAAACACTAGACTTTAAAGCATTATCTGTTATTTACCTTTCTCTAAGCAGCCATCCTCAGCAGCAACAAGCCCAAGAGCCAACATTTGTTCTTTAGGTCAAGTCAAACCTCTCATCATTAAGCAAAAAACTGACAATGAAAAATGTTTAATATGCCTAAGTAGAAACTCTTCAGATGTTTCTGCCTCCTAATTAACTTATGAAAGTTGGAGGAAAGAATAAAAAACAAAATCTGTGTTTACTAACACCCCAGAGGTGTTGAGTTCTCCCCTTAACAAACTGCCTTGATCGCAGTTGTGTCTGAACATCAAACCAGATATATTTAGTAAAAAGTAGATGTTTTAACTTGAAATTAACTTCTTCCCCTAACATACTCCAGGAGGTCAGTAAGAATGCAGCTAGTGGACAAAAAGTTAACAGGGATCAGAAAATGTCTACCTAATTGCTCTTAAGATCACTATAGAGGATGAATCATAGTCACGGAATGGTTTGGCTATAAAGGACCTCAAAGATCATCTGGTTCCACTCCCCTACCTTGGGCAAGGACCATCTCCCATCAGCCCAGGATGCTCAGTCCTTGAGGAAAAATGCAGCTTTATAAACCATTCAGAAATCAGTTTGAATTTATTTTTGAACTACAAAGCCCACCCATCAGCCTCATCTTATTTTCATGGTTTAAATCACTGCTCAGTCTCTGTAGTCTGCAGTATTTCCATTTCTTCCTCATCTCAAGGCCTCATCGCATCCTTTGACTTGGACTTTTCAAGACAGGCACCCACAGCCTTTAAATCTAGACCTCAGTCTCTACTGCTGAGCTTTTGGTCCCTGCAACCAACAACGAACTGAAGGCAAGACTAAGAAAATCTGAGTCTTTCCACACATGGAGCTCAGTGCAGACACCAACGGGGCACTAACCTACTTAGAACAAAAGCCTAAATCCCTCCCAATTTCAGACAAACCCTGGTCCTGCTGCACATGCTCACTCCAGTCTCTTTAGCTCAGTCACTTGGCACAAGCTGCTCTATTGGACCCGGCAGACACAGCCTCTGGGCAGCGCTGGAGGATGATGAAGAGCAGCTACAGTCTGAATGAATAGTGTAAAATCATAAAATCATTTGGGTTGGAAAGGACCTAAAAGATCATCTAGTTCCAATCCCCTTGTCATAAGCACGGACACCTCCCACTAGATCGGGTTGCCTGGACTTAACACTACAGAATTCTGTTGACATCTGCTAACAACGAATAATTATGAATGTAAGTTGGAAGAGGGTAGATTCAGGCTAGATATAAGAAAGAAATTCTTTACAGTGAGGGTGGTGAAACTCTGGAACCAGGTTGCCCAGAGAGGTTATGGATGCCCCCTCTCTGGAGGTGTTTAACTGCAACACAAATCTTCTGTAGCTGCCTACTTGTATTTTAGCATATGAAAAAGTTATTATTCGATTGTAGTTTCAGAACTCGGCTGCTAATACTGTCTTCAATACACTAATTAATGCACTGTCATAACTAAAAACCTCTTTAAGATTTTATCGTGGTTTCTTATTAGAGCACACACAGTTCCCTTTGTCTGCCCACAACAACACTCAGAAGTGAAAATAAGACAAAATAAAGCAAAGATAGATAAGATTTAAATTAAAGGTGGAGAAGAACGGCCGGGCCCATCACCTAGGTCAACGTGATCCCAAGCCACCTTGAATACATCTCCCCAAAAGCGCTCTCATGGGGATTTTCACCTCACCGGGCGTTTAGTTTGAGAGTGAGGGCAAGGCTCAGTGGCGGGTGATTATCCCCGACACAGCAACACAGCGAAAGGTTTCAATTCAAACAAAAGTAGCCCGAAGCTATGGCCATGTGGCCTTGAGGAGGCCTGAGCGCCCTCACTGGCTCCTCACCTCAGAACGTTATGCTTAAGTCGAGGTTTCGCTGCCGCCACGCGTTACCACAGACTCCGCGACTCCCCGAGCCAAATCGGTGCAAAATAACGAAAGATTTCTCACCGCGAGGACTTAAAAACTCTAGAAACGTCGGGACCCGACTCTCATCTCGGTGCAAGGTGAGGATCTGAGGCACTTCCTTGCTCCCACATACACACCCCCCCGCCTGAGCACGGCCCGGGCCCGTTGCAAACCACCCTCACCGTTCCTTCACCGGGGCAACGGCGGCAGTACGCGCAGTGCCGCTGCGGGAACACTTTGCCTTCTCTTTCTCTCTCCTTTCCCCTCCCCGCAGCCGTACCGTTCTGTTCCGCACACCGACCTGCAGCAGTCCCGGCTGCCGCCCCGCTCGCACGCTTCAAAGGCCTCAGGCGGCGCCGCGACACCCAGCAGCCTCCGCGCCTCTCACGTGGGCCACGCTTCCGGGGCGGCACCGCTGTCTCCCCACTCACCCGTCAGTGCCGGCGCGGGAGGCGGAGTGCTCGGTGCTTTGCACTGAGTGCGGGAGAGAAGGGAAGGTTTGGGAGGGTGCGGACACTCGCTTTATGTGAGGATACAAAGACAAGATAATGAAGCGCCGCAGCTGCGACCCTTGGGTGAGGGCAGCAAAACTTAGAAGTGTCAGGGGTTGGAAGGGACCTCAAGAGATCATCCAGTCCCATCTCCCGCCTGGAGCAAGAACATCCATATAAGTCACACAGGAAGGCGTCCAGGTGGGGTTTGAATGTCTCCAGAGAAGGAGACCCCACACCCTCTCTGGGCAGCCTGTGCCGCTGTTCTCTCATCCTCACCCTGACGAAGATTTTTTCCTCGTATTTATATTTTTCTCATATTTATACAGAAGAGTAAGGAAAAGACTCCTTGGATGGCTTCTAAGCATCCTGAAACCCCAGAGGTTTACTCCCTCCCCTCTGAGATAACACCACCCAGAGTGTAACCTGGGTGCAACACCCAGCCCGAGAAAGGTGCTGGGATCCCCAACCCGCACTGTGGGGGCCTTAAAGCCCCTGTTTCTCATTCATGGGGACACGGAGTGTTACAGAATCGCAGTGTGAGGGATTGGAAGGGACCTCAAGAGATCATCTTGTCCCATCCCCCTGCCAGAGCAAGAACACCCAGATCAGTTCACACAGGAAGGTGTCCAGATGGGGTTTGAATGTCTCCAGAGAAGGAGACCCCACACCTTCTCTGAGCAGCCTGTGCCAGAATCACCCTTGAAGGAAAAAAGTTCAACCCCGAGGAAGACTATGTGCTTCAACACGAGATGGAGGGCTGACCCCAAAACGACCACCCACCCATTTCTTCAGGACTAAGTCAGGCTGCACAAGGCAGCAGATCAGAATTAGCACATGAAGTGAAAATCTGTATTAGAATACAGAGGAGTTTCACGAATATACATGTCATCTTGTTTTAAATTAGGGACTATTTGGGGACTTGAGGTTTGGAGGAACTATCATTCCCCCATGCTGCCCAGCACTGCCAGAAAGAAATGGCTGCTCAGTAATGCTGCTTTTGGGGTTTTTAACTTTTTTTCTACTCTTCAGAACCCCATTGGCTGCAGGCTCTTCCTCTTCAGATCCTGCAGTTAAGAAATCATGGGGTTGGTGGAGACCTTCAAAGGCCATCTAGTGCCACTCTCTGCAGTGAGCAGGGATATCCTGCACTAGATCAAAACCTCAGCAAGCCTGGCCTTGGATGTCTCCAGGGATGGGGCCCCCACCAACCTCCTCTCTGGGCAAAAATGTTAATAAGTTGTTCTGACTCAACTGAGATTTCTACAATAGTTCATTTTCTAGTTTACAAGGAAACAGTAAGACAACAGCATGATAACTCAGCGTTCACATTTAGCTCACTAAGACTAAAAACACACTTGGGATGGCTGAAAGATGGCCCACTCTCAGCTCTCCCCTCCCACTGGGGACGTGCAATCAGGAGCCAGAGTCCCTGTTGCTCTCACCCGACTCACACACAGACAAGAGCGAGTGTAAAAGGACAGTGGAGGTTATCATCAAAAGTAGCACCAGTTAAAATTGAACCAATGAGTTTGAGATTTTAAACCCCATTTGGTCTAACACATTCCAAAACCTAAAAATGAGGATTTACCCAAAGTCCTGGGCAGTAAATCACTTTTACTCCTGTTCCAATAGACCAGCACCTCCTCTCCCAGCAGAAATACAGGCTTTTTTTCTACTTCTCCAAGGAACAATCATGGCTGACCTGGGAGGAAGAGAGCCCATTCTGAGGGTTTCTTACTCCTTGCCTTGCTCTTGCATCTTTACACCCACTCAGGACCCTCAGTGAATGAACCTGAGGGCTGGCCACATGCTCTGCTGGTGTTTATGGACAAGCACAAAGCTTCACAAGTAGATATTTTACACTAAAAAAACGAGTTCCCTGAGGTTTCATTCAATACAAAGATCCCACCATGCTATTTTCAGCTGCCTTTGAACAATTCTCAGCAGTGGAGATCTCCGGGACAAATAAACTCTATTTTGCCCACCTGACCGGCCCAGACATTTATAAACAGTGTCAGAGTTTGATTACCCCACACCTCTTTGGAGTCATAAATTCCACTGGATCCTTAAATAGCTCTCAGCAGGACATCTAATGATATAAAACACCAAACCCACAAGCTTCTGGCACAGCAAGTTAACACACAGACACCAAAACAAGGACTACTTTGCCTCTTTTGAAGGCGGAACTAGAGCCATCCCATCACTGCCCAAGATTGCTCTGTGTGATAAAAAATCCCCATGATATTGCTCTGTAAGTAACACACATTCACCTTGTGGCAATGAACCCTTTCTGCACCTGCATCAAAGATTTCACCTTCGGCCCAGCAGCCCACAGAAAGGCGTTTTGTTTGGCTTTACACATTCTAGCACCAGATTGTTGTTCCACCCAGTGAGTGATGAAAACAAATCTCTTTCTCACAGCAGTTCCACTGGAGATGCACGAGTTACCCCAGAGTGATCTGAAAAGCTTCATGACAAAGAACAATGGGAATGAAAAATATCATAGAATCATAGAATACTTTGGGTTGGAAGGGACCTTAAAGATCATCAAGTTCCAACCCCCCTCCCATAGGCAGGGACACCTCCCACTAGATCAGGCTTCTCAGTGCCTTGTCCAGCTTGGCCTTAAACACCTCCAGGGAGGAGCCAGTCACAACCTCTCTGGGCAACTTGTTCCAGTGTCTCACCAACCTCACAGTAAGAACTTCTTATATCCAGCCTAAATCTCCCTTCTTCCAATTTGCANTGTCATAGAATTATAGAATCACAGAATTGGAAGGGCCCTTACGAGGACACCTAATCCTACTCCCTGCAGTGAGCATCCTGCACTATATCAGGTTGCTCAGAGCCTCAGCAAGCTTGGTCTTGGATGTCTCCAGGGATGGGGCCTCCACCACCTCTCTGGGAAGCCTCTTCCAGTGTCTCAACCACCCTCATGGGGAAGAACTTCTTCCTCATGTCTTATCTAACCCTGCTTTAGTTTCAAACCATTGCCCCCCATCCATGCCCTGGCAAACAGCCCCTCCCCATTTTTCCTGCAGCCCCTTCAGGAGGCTGCTGTGAGGTCACCACATTTGTATTTCTCAATTGTTTAAAACAAACATAGATTATATCTAAGGCCAGGCTGGACAAGACTTTAAGCAACATGGCCTGCGAAGAGGGGTGTGGGGATGTGTCCCAGCCCATGGCAGGCGGTTGGAACTAGGTGATCTTTAAGGTCTTTTCCAACCTAAACCTTTCTACAATTCCAATTTTTAACACTTGTAACAGACATCCCATCCCTGAGGCAATGAGGACTCTTGTCTCCCACTTTCCCTGGCAGGAGGTGAAAATGGGAACGCTCACACACTGTAGATGCAGACACAGCCATGTGAGCGCATGGCACTGGGCAGGTTCCCTGCCACTTCCCACTTGTTCAGCTCGGGGTTGTACTTCTCCATGCTCTGCAGGTAGGTCCCTTTGGAGTAGGAATATCCTCCCGTGACATAGATGCAGCCATTCATGACCACAGCACCACACTCCATCCTCCTCTCCAGCATCTCTGCCTTCTCCTGCCACTCGTTGCGCTCGGGATCGTAGCAGTCAGTGAGGGTGGTCTGGCCACCCACAAAGTAGATCTTGTTCTGCAGCGGGATCGAAGACAAGCCATACTCTTTAGGAAGAAAGGAGAAGGGGTCAACTTAGCATGAAAATGTTCATGTAAATGGCAGTGAATGGGAACCAACAAGGCTGAATTTCCTCACCACGACAATGGAAAAGGTTGCCTAGAGAGATGGTGGAGGCCCCATCCCTGCAGACACTCAAGAGAGGCTTACTGAGGCTCTGAGCAATCTGATCTAGTGCAGGATGTCCCTGCTCACTGCAGGAGGTTGGACTGGATGGCCTTTGAAGGTTCCTTCCAATTCTATGATTCTGTGAATATTTATACAGTGATTTCTATAGAACAGATGCTTGGAGAGGATTTTCCCTTCCCCTCTCAGAGCATGGAAATGGGAGATGGTCCCACGCTGGTCCTTGATGCCTTAGGTAAGACATGAGGAAGAAGTTCTTCCCCATGATGGTGGTGAGACACTGTCCCAGGTTGCCTAGAGAGGTGGAAGAGGCCCCATCCCTGCAGATATTCAAGTGAGGCTTGCAACCTGATCTAGTGCAGGATGTCCCTTATCACTGCAGGGGGTTGGACTATATGGCCTTTGAAGGCCTTTTCCAACCCTATGATTCTGTGAATATTTACAGTGATTTCTACAGAACAAATTCTTGAAGAGAATTTTCCCTTTTCCTCTCACAGTCTGGAAGTGGGAGATAGTCCCACTCTGGTCCTTGCTGCCTTAGATGAGACATAGAATCATAGAATGGTTTGGGTTGGAAGAGACCTTCAAAATCATCTAGTTCCAACCCCTCTGCCATGGGCAGGGACACCTCCCACTAGACCAGGTTGCTCAATGTCCCATCCAACCTGGCTTTGGATGTGNACCCTGCCCCGCTCATATCAGTCCCCCTCATATTCTGCCTACAGACCCTATCCAAGAATCTTCCTCCATCTTGTAGCTCCTGGGAGGCCACTGGAATGTTTCATAGAATGGTTTGAGTTGGAATAGACCCCAAAGATCATCCTTTTCCGACCCCCCTGCCATGGGAATATGAGGAAGTTCTTTCCCTTGGGGGTGGTGAGGCACTAGCCCAGGCTGCCCAGAGATGTGGTGGAGGCCCCATCCGTGGAGAGATCCCCAGCCCCACTTTTACGGGGGCATAAAGACTCCCAGATACAGGTAATCACATCAAGCTCTGCCCTCGATAGAAAAATTACTCTTTACCTGGGTGGGGACTGGTGGTGACAATGCTCCACTCGTCACTACCCACGTGGTACCTCTGGATTTTATCAAAGGTGCAGCTTCCCCTGTAGCCATAGTGACCCCCGGTGACATAGATGACTTCTTGCAGGACACAGGCAGTGGCATTTCCAACACCTATACACAGTGCCAAAGTCACAACACACCACAACCACCATCACTTTCCCTCATGCCATCTCAAATGGCTCCAGAATTAGTCTTTTAGGGTGAAATTTTGCTTCCAAGTGTCTAACTGAATGGGAAATCAAATAAACTTGTCAAGATGCCTTATTTTATCAGCCTAAGTAAAGAGCAATTCAATAAAACTGCAATAACAGAGACTTTCAGTCTTTCTCACAGCATTATTTGTTACGCTTTTGTATAAACAAGGTCATAAAGAACTGGGCCAAGTAAACTCTGTCTCTAGGAGAGCAAAACAAAACAAAACAAGGGATCTAGCAAGGAAAAATGGACTAAAGTTGGGAAATGAAAGAGTTTTTAAGCATCAAAAAAGTTGAAAGGGTTTTTAAGCATCAAAAAGTTTCACACAGAAAACAGGACAAAACAACTGCGAGAACGTGGAATTACAGTAATAGAGTAGCATTTCTGGTTTTAAAGGGAATTAAAAGCAAATAATAGCAATATTTTGGAAAATACACAATTGTAGGAGCATGGTGAGTGGTTTTTCTTGTAAAGATACCCCAAACATCCTCGTGTATGCAATTTACTGTTTGTCTGTGTCAACTTACAGTAAAATTTGATAACTGCATTAATTTATTAAAAGATATGATAAAAAGTATAACTGTTTCTAAATTTTATCACAAAATCATACACTTCACTTAGGCTGCAATCCATACTCATACATTTTTAAGAGACTGCTGGTTTGGCTGGTAGAAATAGGCATTAGTGATTTTTTCTGTCCTCCCACTAAAGATCAAACTCAGGATCTCAAAGAGATGATGCACTGAAATATGGACAAGTGGACAAAAAGATTTAAAGTATGCCTTATTATTATTGCTATTAGTAGTAGTAGTAGCATCACTGTCATTATTGATGTTATTATTGCTGTTGTTATTATTATTAAGAAAATCTTACTAATCTGGGTTTGTAATAAATACAGCCCCTCAGTGGAGCTTGCTCTTTGACCACCCCTTGAATGCACTCTAATCCCCAGCAGTTTTCTGATTTGAAGAGAAATTTTATGCCTGAAAGAAGGTGAAATCAAACAGAGACTAACATTCGGCTTTTCCACCCAGCCCAGTACTTCGATATTTGCAGCCTGAACTCCACTAGAACTTGGCTTGAACCCTTAAGGTGGCACTCAGAAGGGACAAAAGGATGGAAGTGAGCTCACCTACCTTTGATCATGTTGGCTATAGGAAGCCATTTATCCTGTAGAGGGTCATAGACCTCAGCCTCTTGCACGGGAGCCCCCTTTCTGTAGCCTCCCAGGGCATAGACACGGCCACTGAGGGTGACAGCACAGTGGTAGTACCTGGCATCCCGCATGGGACAGCCCTCACGCCACTCATCCCTTTCCCCATTGTAAATCCACACACTCTCCAGGGCCTCGATGCTCTCCGTCCTATAACCTCCCGTCACGTAGATGTCTGCTCCCAGGCTGGTCACCCCATAGCTCTCCCGGGTGTGGTCTGGCATCTCCCTTCCCTGGACCCAGGTGTCAGTTAAAGGATCCCAGACGTGCACTTCAGATAAAGGGTGCCAGTAGTACCCACCGATGACATACATAGTTGCTGTGGGCCTTCTGGGAAGACATTTGGGATCGGGCTTCAGGGCATTATATATGAGTGTCTGTATCTTGCTGCCATCGAGACGGCTTTTTTTCTGGATGCTCAAAGCTGCCCTTAAATACACGTTGTCCAGGTCCACTCTGATGCAGCTCAACAGTTCATACATGTCTTCAAGTCTCTCCTCCACATTGTGTGCAACCCACTTCACCACAGCTTCAATGGCTGTATCCTCTTTACAAACATTGAGATTCTCCCTGGAGAGAATGGAAGAGAGCTTCTCCTTGCCCACGTCCAGAAACTCTTCCTGCTTCCACACCTCATCAAACTGCCACAGCAGGATCCTCCTGGATTCCTTCTCCAGCTCGGAGCAGTGGTGGTATTCGGCAAAGGAGTGCATCCCTATGCAATTGTCGGTGTCCAGGTGCCTTACCAGGAACCTCTCACAGGCTTCCTTCACAGACACGAACTGGAGAAGATCTGCAGCCTGCAGCAGGCTTTGAACATTCCTCTTTGTTATCTGGATCTGGGATGTGTAAGCGTAATTCACCAGGGCTTCCAGCACGGCGTGGCTGAGCCCAGCCAGCCTGACGTTCTGTTTCCATTTCTCTTTCATATCGGCCGTGAACATGGCTTTGAAGTAACTGCTGCAAGCCGCCAGGGCGGCTCGGTGACAGCGGAAGATGACCCCGGAGGAGCACTGCAAGGTGATGTCGGTGAACAGCCCCTCCAGGTAAAAACCCCGCAAAGCCTCCAGGAAGGCGGCGGGATGCGCCGAGTCCTGGTAAAGGTACGAATACTCCTCTTGCCCGCCCGTTGCCATCGCCGGCACCGGGATGGAACGGGGCTCCCCGCCGCTTTGTCCCGCACAGCCTTCAACCCCTCCTCCTCCTCCTCGCCGCGGTACTCACGTCCCCGTGGAGAGCGGCGGCTTCGTGACCATCTTTGGAAGAGGTGGCTTCTATTTCGGTGCCCTCGCCGACCCCGGTTCCCCCCCCCGCGCCGCTCGACACGATGACATATACGGCCCCGCCGCCAAGGGATTAGGGACAGAAGCAGATGTCGCGGGGGGTGTCACCAGCGCCGTGGCTCTCTGTCGCACAACAAAGCCAAGGGGCCTTGAGCTGACAGGGACCTGAAGCTGCCTCCCAGCGGGGACACCCTGCTCTCAGAGCGAAATCCAGGGGCTCCCCCCACCGCTGGAGAGCGAGCTGGGCTGATGGAGGGTGTCCCTTCCCAGGGCAGGAGGTTGGAACCAGA
>VZTY01000322.1:94285-105930 GCA_013400935.1 Turnix velox
AGAGGGTCAGCTGGAGCTCACCTCAAAGCCCTGCAACCCCAGAACATTCTGTGATTTGAGAGGGGACAGCCAGAGCTCACCTCAAAGCCCTGCAACAGGCACACAAAGTACACCCCCAGACTCTAGGCGTAAGGAAATTATAGAGTGAAAAAGATCACAATGGCTTTCACCACTTCTGAATTTAACACACCTTTTTCTTCTCTGCTTGCAAAATTGCTTCTGTGACAGAGAAGAGAGAAATCTGAACTGAGAAATGTACATGGATATAACCCTCTGCTGTCCTTCCTCACATCTAACTCTGCAGCAGGACTCAAACTTGCCCTTTACACACTTAGATGAAACACAAATAAAATTAAAACAAAACAAACCAACAACAAATCCTTCACACCTCTCTGCCTTCAGGTTTTCAGCTTCTAGCACAGTGGTGGGAGTGTTGTGGTGTACCCCAGGGGCTGGAGGCAGCCCTGCTGTCCCTGAGCCAGGCTGTCCCTCAGCTGTGTTACTCTCTTTGTTTCTTCTTCTGGAGCATTCCCTCGTGCAGCCCAGACTCTGTTTCTCCATCCCCATGCCAACAGCTTGCTTTGGCTGGGGTTTACACTTTCCATTTCATCAACTTCCTACTGACCTTCTCCCAGACCTCAGCCGTTCTCCTAACACTTAATACCAAGGCTAACCACTCTTCATAGCTTATGACAGCAGACCTATTACCCTGTAGAAAATTTCCCATTTTTCCACATCTGCCTTCCATTCTGCATTTCTTTTCATCACATCTTTACCCACCTCCCAAATATTTAAACCATCAATAGGCCTGGAGGTCAGGGACACCGAGGACTGAACATGTGTCCCTTCAAGGAGCTTCGCCCTTTCTCCACCAGCTTCACCCTTGAGAGACTCATCTCCCTTCCCTTGTATCAAAAATAGGGAAAAATCTGGTAATCACCAAAGTTGTATTCTTCTCTTTTATCAAACAGAGAGAAAAAAAAAGTGGGAAAAAAAAAATCCAAGGCTCATATTTATAACTTACTAGACCATATACTGGAAATGGCAAATTTCTTGTCTCCAACAGGCACTTTCCTAGCAAACAGTACCAGCTCTACCTTCTGCTCGAACTCATTAAATCATAATTGCTAATATCTCAAGTAATGCATTCTGCTTAATCTACTCTCCTGCTTCATCAAGTACTTTCATCAAAACCATAAAAACACCCCTTTTTGAGAGTGAGGATTAATTTCTCACTCCATTTCACCTTCTCACAGCAAACAATAAAAAGTATGTTACTTCAGGCTAAAAGAACAATATATAAATGTAAGAAAAAGCGGAATAATTATTTATACCCTAGTTTTTTGTTTGTTTTCAAGGAAGCAGTAGCAGTTCTCTGGACAAACCAAAAGTCAACACAATGCTGAATGTCAGTAAGAAAAAAAGAACTGCTTGACAGAAAACAGAGGAATCTGCAGCCCATCTTGGACAGATTTCTCAGTTTACTTAAGCTAAGCCAATCATCACCTCAGTAGCAGGAACATCATCACTTTGGGCATCTTGCAGGACTATAAGAAAAACAACAAAATAAATGAGATAATCTTAATGACACTTATTTTTAATACTGCTGTTTGCACAGCCCAGCTCCTGGGGGCTCATCTCACTGTGAATGGGAAAGAGAAGGACTGCATGTTCCCAGACATGCAATAGTTCAAGGAACTATTTCAAAACAGAGTAACTCAGTCAAAAACTTCAGCCTGGAGAAGGTTCTGGGGAGACCTTATAGACACCTCCCAGTACCTGAAAGAGCTACAGGAAAGCTGGGGGGGGGCTGTTTGCCAGGGTATGGAGCAACAGGATGAGGGGCAATGGTTTAAACCACAGTCAGGCAGGGTTAGATGAGACACTAGGAAGTTCTCCACCATGAGGGTGGTGAGACACAAGAGGTTGCCCAGAGGGGTGGTGGAGGCCCCATCTCTGGAGACATCCAAGGCCAGGTTTGCTGAGGCCCTGAGCAAACTGATCTAGGACCTCAGAGGAATGGGCGACACAGGCCAGCAGAATACATCACAAGTGACGTCTTTACAATAAAAGATAACACCAACTGTTAAAAATTAATTTTGTTTGGGAAAATATTTTGTATTGAAAATATAAAAGCATCTCCAGATCAAACAAGATCAGAAGTATTCCAAATAATTTACAAAATTAAACACTTATCCTGATAAAAGTAGTATAAAAGCAACTGATATTTTGTAAGTAAAAAATTTAATTCCTTTATGAGCTAATTTTAAGCATGTGGAATGGCAAAGATCAGTTGGGAAAGGCTTGGGCAAGGAGGGGAAAAACTAAGAATAATGGCAATTCCTTCTGCAACCCCCTTCTCCAATTAGATGGGGATGTGCACGGTGCAGCAAAGCCATTTGAATTTCTCTTTCCCAATCTTGGCAAGATTTCATGTAAACAGTTTCATATTGTGCTTAAAAAACAAGTTCAGCCTGATTTTACACACATGCAGTTGTTCTCTCCCAGGAAGGTAAAACAGATAACTAAGTCAGTTTCCTTTTATCATTTGAATTATTCCTTTAAAAGTCGTTTCAGGTAAGGTATGATGTCAGAAGCAGAAGCCCAAACCAGGACAGAACACTCCAGAGTTTGGGCCAGCTGAGAGATCTTTTTCTCCAAGGTATAACCCTGCCTGGGCATGGCAACATCATCCTTCTTCAAAAACATGACAGGACATAAGTCATTCCCACCATCACCTATGTAAACAATTCTTGTGTAACTTATTCCTACCTCTGACTGTTTATCCAGAAATTCTTTTAAAACTTGTCTTTTGCAAAGGTTTTTAGGGCACTTTGCACAAGAGTGGGTGTGGAAGTTCTGCACAGTGAGGTAGCCAGCACTGCTGAATGCTGCGGGGTTTGTGAACACCTCATCAAACACCTCCGGGAGGCCAGCAGCTCTCAAAATCCAGTCAATAAACACCGTGTTAGAATCTGAAATGATTATGCAGTCAAACAACTCCTTGTTCTGCCCAATAAAACCCAGCAGATCCACCATCCCCGCAGTGAAAGGGATCGTTGTCATCGTTCTTTTCATCTCCTCTTCTTTCACACCATTATCTCCCAAGTAGACAAAGACTCTGCCCATGTATTCTGTCCAGTGTCCAGGTCGGTAGGAATTTCTCAATCCATTAGGAAGTTTTTTCTCAGGAGCACATCTCACAATCCAAGTATCACTATTTTCATCTACAATTGTATGGTCAAAATCAAAAACCAACAGAAATTTCATAGCTGTCAGAAAACAAGTTTCCAAAACAACAACAAAAAACAAAACAAAAAAAGAAAATTATTTACATAAACCAAAGTACTGAATCCCTACCCTGATCTTGTGCTCAGAAGAGAAACACTCTGCAAGAAAAGTCAAGCATTAGGAGAAATATCTAAACAAAGTCAATTATTTACGGTCACTACAGGCTATGGGAAGCTGTGCTGAGGCTAAAAATGGCAGGCTGGAAAGGTCAAAGTTCTAGTTCAGTGAGACTTCTGGTTAAAACAAAGTGAAAGTATCTCAATTTATGCAGCAGAGTTCCTAGCAGTTGATCTTTCAGTACTCAACCACCATCAATTCAACCACCAGTTGTAAATCTATCGCTGCATCTCTATTTGTCAACGATCAAACTGGGATCTTCCTGGCAAAACACCTTCTGAGAGACTTGGAAAAGGGGGCTGCAACAACTGAGCAGATGGCAGCCAGTCTTTTTAACACAGCTACAGCAAACCAAAGCAGCTAACGTAAAGAAATACTACCACTTGTGGATTTTAAATAAATACAAACAGGTAAGCAGCCAACAAAAAGAAACACTGCCAGTTGTGGATTTAAGATACTTAAGTAAATAAATAGGTGAGCTTGCTGTAGTTCTGCAACTTCAATACCGGTAACTTCAGCAGCTACAGCCCACCTCCAGGCCAGGGAAATCCGTGGGAGCAAGAGATAGATCATGTAGAGCTCAGCCCTTTCACAGCACAGCCATTTCCTCGTGGATTTAAGATAAATAAGTAAGAGTGAGCTTGATGTAGTCCCGCTACTTCAGTACCTGTAACTTCAGCAGCTACAGCCCACCTCCGGGCTGTGGGAGCAGCAAACGGCTCATCTAGAGCTCAGGCCTCTCCCAGCACCGCCATTTCCTCAGCCGCGCCCCCAAAAGCGGCCCCGTCTCAACCTCTCGGGGCAAAACGACGGGGCCGAGGGGTCGAAAAAGCGAGCAGCCGGCCCGGCGGAACCGGTCTGGAGAAACCTGGAGGCGGCACCACGGCGTGAGAACGAAGAAGGGAGGGAGAGGGAGGAGACGTTCCCGCGGTGTGTGTGTGCGTCCCTGCAACCCAAGGGCCGCGCTGCATCCGACCTACCTCAGAAGCCGCCGCTTCCGCCTTCCCGCTTCACGCCGTCATGTGACTCCCCGCTGCCGGGTTGCGCGGCAACGGCGCGCGTCCCGCGGGACATGGCGGCGGCGGAGTCCGGGCGGCCCCGGGGGAGGCGGCGGCAGGAGGAGGCGGCGGCGGGTGAGTGCTGGGTGAAGGAACAGCCTGTGTCCTAACTGCAGCATCGGACCGCCGGGGAAATGGCATCGCCAATGTTGAACGGCCGGCGGCAGGGACCTTTCAGAAACTCGACTCCAAACATCAACCCAACTCTGATAAGAACCATCCCTAAACAACCTCTGTCTGCCCGGCTCTTAAATCCCTCCCGGGATGGGCGATGAGGCACTGGAAGAGGTTGCCCAGAGAGGGCAAACTGATTCTAAACTTTTCACGGACTTTCTTGAGAATATAGAGGCTTCTGACTCACCAGAAAATACTTCTTTTCCCTTGAGGTTTGATAGTTTCGTTAGGAGAAATGGGTTTTCCCCATTTCTTTTCTCTATATTGAACTTAATATTCCTTTTTATGCAGAAGTCGGCAGAACTCTGACTAATGTTCATTTCTTTGTATGATTTATTGAAGAAATAAGGGACTGCTTGTCAGAGCATCCAGCGATAGGATGAAGAGCAATGTTTTTAAACTAGAGCAGGGCAGGTTTGGATTGGACATGAGGAAGAAGTTCTTCACCATGAGGGTGGTGAGACACTAGCCCAGGTTGCCCAGAAAGGTGGTGGAGGCCCCATCAAGCCTGGAAACATCCAGGGCTAGGCTTGCTGAGGCTGTGAGCAACATGATCTAGTGCAGGATGTCCCTGCTCACTTCAGGAGGGGACACTCAATGCCATTGGAAGGTCCCTTCCAACCCAACACATTGTATGATTCTGTGGTGCCTCTAACCCTTCCCTGGACAGCCTGTTCCAATGCTTTATAGCCCGCCTTCTGTGTAAAAACCTTTCCAAATCCATCCTAACCCTGTCCTCATGCAACTCGAAGGCAATTCCTCTTGTCCCATCCTCTTGTTCCTTGGGAGACTGACCCCCCTCCTCTCTACACCCTACTTTCAGGGAGCTGTAGAGAGCAAGAAGGTCTCCCTTCAGCTTCAAAGCAATGCAAAGCAAGTAATTGAGTAAGAGTTCAAGGCAACACAGCATCTATATCCTCTTCTCAAGGCATGCCAGGATGGAGAATGATTTTGACACAGGCCATTTTACAACAGAAGAGAAGCAATAAATACTGTTTTTTAACCACAGAATGATACCAGGATCCTCCTGTCCCATCTCCTGTTTCTTGAGAGACTGACCCCCTCCTCTCTACACTCTTTTAGGGAGCTGTAGAGAGTAAAGTGGTATCCTCTCAGCCTCCTTCTCTCCACCCCCAGTTCCCTCAGCTGCTCCTCACCATACCTCTGCTCCAGACCCCTCACCAGCTCCCTGCTCTTCTCTGGACACATTCCAACATCTCAATGTCATCTTTGTGGTGAGGGTACCAAGCTGGGCACAGCACTCAAGGTGGGGCTTCACTCGTGTCCAGTACAAGAGGACCATCACTGCCCCAGACTCCCTCACCATGCTGTTCCTGACACAGGTCAGGATACTGTTGGCTTTCCTGGCCACCTGCACAAATTGCTGGCTCAGTATTCCCCCTTTTCCTTTGGAGAATGCTCCCTGGCCCCTGCTTTTCCCTGAATCACGCCTGGAAAGCACGAATCACCACCAGCCAAAACTGTGTGTGCACATGAACAGGGAAGGGGACACTCAAGTAGCCAAGTCAATCAGTGCCTCAGCCCACACACAGACAGTGGGCACAGTGGCACTCCAGACAGAGCTGAGAGAGGGAATCTGGGGTACTGGAGAGTAACTGTTGGGATAACTTAATGATATCACCACATAGGAACCCAAATCCTGACACTGATTTGGATATAGGACTTTGTAAAACCAAGGAATCTCAGCACCCTTTCTTTCCTCCACACAGCATCACATCACCGGGAAGAAATTAACATCCCAGATGGATATTTTCTTCCAAACGATGTAGATCATCAGGTAGTTGTGCTGCCAAAAGCAGAATGGGAGAGGATCCAGAACAGCCTTCAGAGCACAAGGAGGGAAGCAGCACGTGTCCTGGCTGAGCAGAAAAAACAAGAAGAAAAGCGCCAACGTTCCAAGGCAGCTGTAAAAGACTGGCCAAACACTATTATGGTAAATACAAGATACATTTTTAATAAGGAGGTTCTTTTTCACCCATGCAAACCACCCCCCATGGTAGCATCTCTAGCTATACACCCTTTAGCATTTGTTTTTATTTATCTATTTATCTGTTTATTTTATTTTATCTAGTTAACTCCATTTCATTCTGTTTGCCACCCATTGTCAAAATTTAACTTTTTTTGGGTTTTTTTTTGACTGATCCTAAAATGCAAAATTAAAAAGAAGAAACAAAACATTGAGTCCCTCACTTTCAGAATTATTTACAGGTTTTTAATCTGCAGACTTTTTAAGTGCTATCTCTTATTTTATCGGTGCTGTAGGGCCAGGCACAACGGAAACTTAAAGCCAAAAAATTACGGGAAGAAAAGGAGGAGGAAGAAAGAAAGCGTCTGGATTTGGAAGAAAAACAGTTCCAAGCAGAGAAACGGAAGGAGGCCATCGATCGTGCAAAGACCTACCTGTACTATCAGACCGAGAGAGTCAGAGGGCTGCATGTCTGTTGGCAACTTCCGATTTTCAAATTCAAGTTGTGCTGAATTTCTTTAAATGCTTCCAAAACACACCAATTGCTCTCCATGTTCTCTTGCAGAAGGCACTTCTGCTCACTGAGGTCCTGAAAGAAAGGGATGCCCAAGTGGAATTTAAGAAGTTAAAGTCAGAGGCCAACAAAAAGAAGGAGGATGAAGGAAAGGAACAGGAACTTAAGGAAGCTGTCCTCAGAGAGCAAGAAAAGGCACACCAGCATTACATGACTCAGCAGGCACTGCGCAGGGATCAGCTGGAGCAGTAAGCATTAATCAAAAGTAGTCCTACTTTATTATGTACTTCATAGAATGGATTGGGTTGGAAGGGACCTTCAAGATCATCTAGTTCCAACCCCACTACACCAGGTTGCTCAGTGCCTCATCCTGCCTGGCCTTAAACACCTCCAGGGATGTGGCAGCTGCAGTCTCACCACCCTCACAGGAAAGAATTTCTTCCTTCTATCCAGCCTACATCTCTCCTTTTCCAATTTGCATCCATTCCTCCTAGTCCTGACATCCTGGACCCTATTAAAAAGTTCTACCCCAGCCTTTCTGGAGGCCCCCTTCAGGTATTGAGAAGCTATTATGAAGTCCCCCCCCCAAGCTTTCTCCTCTCCAGGCTGAACAACCCCAAATCCTTCAGCCTGTCCTTAGAAGGGAGGTGCTTCAGCCCTCTGATCATCTATATGGCCCTGCTCTGGACCCACTCCAACAGCTCAATGTCTTTTTTACGTTGAGGGCTCCAGAACTGGAAACGGTACTCCAGCTGGAATTTCTCCAGTTGGAATTTCTCCAGTTGGGGTCTCACCTTAAACTCTCTTCTCACAAACTAATTGAAAGTTAATAATAATTTGATTCAAAAGCTTGACTCTTCCAACAGAAAAACCCAGAGTGCCCTTGCACAAGAGGAAAAAGCTATGATAGTGCCAACAGTCTGCACTGGTAGGCATCAATAGGCTTTAGTAAAATCATTATTCAAAAATAGTTACAATAAAAGGGTATTTTTATCTCAGTTTTGGTCACACAAAAAGAATGTGCTTCTGTGTAAGGTACCTACAGTTACACATCATCTCCATTTACTTGTTACTTCATGTGATCCCCAGCCCATTTACTCACCTCTTTTGCCTGATTCAGGATAAAGGAGAGGAAGCATCAGGCAGATCTGGCCAAGCTACAAGACAAAAAAGAAGGAGAAGAAATAGAGAGATTGGACCGATTGTACTACTTGGAAATGCAGAGAAAAATGGAAAAGGAAGAGGAGGAAAAAGCTGAACGCAAGAGGCTGTATCATGTAAGTGATGGAAAATCAGACCATTCAAAATGCCTCTTTCACCTTGGCTGACCTGGGCAGCGCAAAAAAACAAGACAGCCAAAAAAAGCCCACTTTTCCTCTATTCTCTCCGTAAAAGAAACACAGAGAGAACAGGGAGTTCTAGCTTTTAAGTTGGTACCCGAGGGCAAAATTTTTTAAGACTTCATGTGTTTTATCAGGAGCATTTTGCCTACACAGGAATATGTGAGTGACCAGAAAATTATCAAAGCAATAGAGGAACAAAAGCAAATAGAAGAAGATGATAGGATTAAAGCTCATTTTAAAGCAAAGCAAGCTATCACTAAGCTGATGAAGGAGAAAAAAGCTGAAATGCAGAGGTAGGTACAACTCCAAAGTATAATTTTTAAGTAAAGAAAAAAACTGCACTGTAATCATATTAAAATCTTTCAGACTGATGATTTATCATAAACCACAGATATTTTAAAAACTAAATTCTACTAAATAGGAGGCATTTTGGGGCATAAGCTATGCCTGTCTTGAGTCTTCATCTCTCTAAGTCAGATCAAGAAAAATAACTTTTTTTCTTAAATAGGCACCTATATTAAGCAATAACTTGGGGTAATCATTAAGGGAAGAAGATTTAGCAATTAAACAGTGAGGGTGCAGCATGAAAATAGCCCTGAGCCAAACTAAGAGGTCCCTTCTCTTCCTACTTCTGGCCAATATTCCCAGCATTTCCCTCCTGCTGGTGAGATGCTGGGCAGACTTCTCCCAGAGGGATCCAGCTCATTATTGCAATAAGAAGCTCGTGTTACAACAATACAGGGAAGAGATAATAATAATAATAATAAAAAACTAGGAAGGAAATCAGGAGATAAAGGAAACAGATAAAGAAGTCAGGGGAGTGGGTGGGCCTGTAAGGCAAGAGAAGACTAAGTAGAAGTAATGCTTCAGGCAAACCCTGATGTTATTGCAGCTGATGTTCTTCTGCAGACAGAGAATGGAACATCAGGACAAAATGGTCAGCCAGTTAGCTAAACAAATGAATGAAGCATTAAAGGAGGAAGATGTTCGTCTTGCCAGAGATGCTGAAAGGAAAGAAGCTGAAGAAGAAAAGAAGCGCAAAGAGAAAGAGGCAAAAGAAAAGGCTGCTATTGAAGCCATCAGTGAGCACAGAGCCATGGTGGTAAGAAACTCAGCCTCTTCCTACCCTTGCTTTCTCCAGCAGAGCAGCCAGAACCAGATAACAGCTGGGAAATCAGGATGTTCCATAAGGTCCACTGCCACATTTCCTGGGGTCCCCTCTCCCACTTCCACAGTGGGGGCACATCTGCCAGGGCTGTGGGAAACCCTGGGTTTGGCCACAATACCATGCTTATCAGAACAGCTACACAGGGCTGCTTCTGCTGAAAGATCTAACTTCTAAACTAGCAGGATGTCCCCTTGTTTTACTTTTGTTTTTTGGTGTATTTTGTAAAAAAACAGATGAAGATGAAAGCAGAAAAGGAGAGAGAGGAAAAAGCAGAAGGTAAAAAAGAACTTCATGAGCTAATAGAAAAGTACCAGACCTACCAGGAAATGGAAAAAGCCAAGAAACAAAGACAGCGTGATGCAAGTGTGGAAGTACAGAAAATTCAGATCCAGCAAATGGTAAATAACCATAGAAAGATAGAGTTGAAAGGGACCTTCAAAGGCCATCTAGTGTCACCCCCTGCAGTGAGCAGGGACATCCTGCACTAGATCAGGTTGCTCAGAGCCTCAGCAAGCCTGGGGTTGGACATCTCCAGGCATTGATGGTGCCTCCACCACCTCTCCGGTCAATCTGAGCCAGTGTCTTCCCACCTCATGAGGAAAAGCTTCCTAAATTGAAGAGAAATGCCCTGTGCCATCATGTACTACTGCTGCACTGTTCTATCTCCTGGGCAGTCCAACAGCTGGAGTACACTCAGCTGGTTCATGTATTCTTCTTGTTGAGGGTATGGAGAATTGTGGGCTGGGATATTTGCACCACAGATCTCTGTAAGCTTTAACCCCCTCTAAGTTTTAAAGGAAGAAAGAAAAAAAAAAACCCCACAACCTTTGTTATTCTCTTTTCTTCATCAGGCTGAAAATCGGGCAAAAAAGAAGCAGGAAAGGCAAGCAGATTTGGACTACGAGGCTGAGAGAGAGGCCATTGCACTTTGTAAGGAGCGTGAATTTCAGAGCTATGCAAAGCAAATCATTGAGTCAGAATCCAAGACTACACAGCATCTCTATCCTCTTCTCAAAGCATGCAAGGATGGAAAAAGACTTTGACACAGGTGGTTTTACAGCAGAAGAGAAGCAATAAATACTATTTTTTACCACAGAATGATGCCAGGATGGAGTTACCTTACAGCTGTACAACTGCTCAAGAAGCTAAAAACATGAAATAATACTTCGACTGCAAGAAAAAGCAGAAGCAGTTTCATGTGGTCAAAATAATATAATTTTGAACCTTATGGGCAGAGCTGAACTGTAAATGATCTACATCAAATACATGCTATCAACCTGGCAGTCCATTTGACAAAATATATTGCTAGAAAACTGGTTATTTTCTCATAAAACCCCTCCAGCTTGTATTTCATGAAAGTTAGTTCATTAAGTTTAAGTTATTTCAATCTGCAGGAAATAATCTGGATCTAAAACCATTCCTCAGGATTTCTCAGGTAACTTTCTCTCCAACACTGAAGTCATCCCTCTCCCCTAAGCTTAGTTTCTTCACTGAATTTTACCTTAATATTCCTGCTGTGGATAGAATTAGGATTTTCTGTGGCTTCTTCTATCAGTATCCGGGGTCGCAGTGGGAAATCCCTTTACTCTGGTGCCCACTGAAAATAAAGTCCAAGAAACAAAAAGCTATTGTTACACACAACATTCTGCCCCAGCCTCCCAGCTACCCCTTTTTGGAGACAAAAAAAATAATAGAATAAAAATTAGGAGAATTTGGGTCTTATGTGTATCTTCAGGTTTCCAAGCCTGGTTTCTTGTAGCAAAGAGGCTTTGAAGAAAGCACAAGTAAGTGTAAAGAAATGGGGACTGGTCTCTCCTCTCAGTGAACAGATGGGAGAACAAATGGCTTTAAGTTGCACCAGAGGAGGTTTAGGCTGGATATTACTAATTTTTTTCCACATTAAAAGGGTGGTTAAGCATTGGAACAGGCTGCCCAGGGAAAGGGAGGAGGCACCATCCCTGGAGATATTTAAAAATCAGAAAAAGACCTTAAG
>VZTY01000322.1:106884-131032 GCA_013400935.1 Turnix velox
ATCAGGCTGAAAATCGGGCAAAAAAGAAGCAGGAAAGGCAAGCAGATTTGGACTACGAGGCTGAGAGAGAGGCCATTGCACTTTGTAAGGAGCGTGAATTTCAGAGCTATGCAAAGCAAATCATTGAGTCAGAATCCAAGACTACACAGCATCTCTATCCTCTTCTCAAAGCATGCAAGGATGGAAAAAGACTTTGACACAGGTGGTTTTACAGCAGAAGAGAAGCAATAAATACTATTTTTTACCACAGAATGATGCCAGGATGGAGTTACCTTACAGCTGTACAACTGCTCAAGAAGCTAAAAACATGAAATAATACTTCGACTGCAAGAAAAAGCAGAAGCAGTTTCATGTGGTCAAAATAATGTAATTTTGAACCTTATGGGCAGAGCTGAACTGTAAATGATCTACATCAAATACATGCTATCAACCTGGCAGTCCATTTGACAAAATATATTGCTAGAAAACTGGTTATTTTCTCATAAAACCCCTCCAGCTTGTATTTCATGAAAGTTAGTTCATTAAGTTTAAGTTATTTCAATCTGCAGGAAATAATCTGGATCTAAAACCATTCCTCAGGATTTCTCAGGTAACTTTCTCTCCAACACTGAAGTCATCCCTCTCCCCTAAGCTTAGTTTCTTCACTGAATTTTACCTTAATATTCCTGCTGTGGATAGAATTAGGATTTTCTGTGGCTTCTTCTATCAGTATCTGGGGTCGCAGTGGGAAATCCCTTTACTCTGGTGCCCACTGAAAATAAAGTCCAAGAAACAAAAAGCTATTGTTACACACAACATTCTGCCCCAGCCTCCCAGCTACCCCTTTTTGGAGACAAAAAAAATAATAGAATAAAAATTAGGAGAATTTGGGTCTTATGTGTATCTTCAGGTTTCCAAGCCTGGTTTCTTGTAGCAAAGAGGCTTTGAAGAAAGCACAAGTAAGTATAAAGAAATGGGGACTGGTCTCTCCTCTCAGTGAACAGATGGGAGAACAAATGGCTTTAAGTTGCACCAGAGGAGGTTTAGGCTGGATATTACTAATTTTTTTCCACATTAAAAGGGTGGTTAAGCATTGGAACAGGCTGCCCAGGGAAAGGGAGGAGGCACCATCCCTGGAGATATTTAAAAATCAGAAAAAGACCTTAAGAAATATATATTTAAACGATGATTCTCATCAGTGTTAAACGATGGTGAACTCCTTCACCTAAACCACTCAGGGTCCATCTTTTTCCAACACCGCAAGCTCTCTCCTGAAAATAAAACAGCTTTTCCCCTCTCTGAGGGATAAAACGGACAGATGGGACATAAAAGTTCTCCTTCCCCACCGCAACAAACACCTATCAAGGAAATCCGCTCGCGATAGAGCCAGAGAAGGGAAACATCAGCCACCTCCTGAGCTATGAGGGAACTAGACACCCATAGGCGCGATTCGAACGGGTCGCTCCGCCCTTTACCGCCCAGCCNACCGTCTTCTTTGGTAGCTCCCGGAGGATGGACCTTGACAACTCGGACGCCATTCGGCGTGAGGCGGAGGAACAGCGGTACAAGGAGCGAAGGGCTGTGGCTCAGGAGCAGCTGAAGCAGTGAGTCTGCGGGGGAAGGGATTTGGGGTAAAAATAATATAAAAATAGTCGTCTGTGTGTGCGTCCCCACCCGAGCCTTAAGGGCTCAATGACTCACCCTTATAAATAAAACCTGAGAATCGTAGAATGGTTTGGGTTGGAAGGGACCTTAAAGATCATCTAGTTCCAGCCCCTATGGCACAGGCAGGGACACCTTCCACCAGACCAGGTTGCTCAGTGCCTCATCCAGCCTAGCCTTGAATTCCTCTGGGCACCCTGTCCCAGTATCTCACCACCCTCACAGGAAAGCCTCCAGCTCCACCCTAGATCTTCCCTCTTCCAATTTGCGTCCGTTCCTCCTAATCCTGCCAACCTGTACCATATTCAAAAGTCCTACTCCTGCCTTTCTGTAACCCCTTTCAGGTATCATGAAACCACTATGAGGTTCCCCCCTGAGCCTTCTCTTCTCCAGGCTGAACAACCCCAACTTCTTCAGCCTGTCTTCAGAAAGGAGCTGCTCTAGCCCTTTGATCATCTTTGTGGCCCTCCTCCGGACCTGCCCCAACAGCTCAGTGTCCTTTTTATGTTGAGGGCTCCAGAACTGGACACAGTAACTCCAGGTGGGGCCTCACCAGAGCCAAGTAGAAGGGCAAAATCACCTCCCTTGACCTACTTGCCCCACTTTTCTTGATGCAGCCTTGTTTCTCATTCTCCTCTCCTTGCTCAGGTAGGAAAGCTGTCACTTCTATTTGTGATTCTTGTCCAGCTTCAGAAGTGTCACTTATTTCCAGGAGCTCTGTTTGTCCTAGTAAATTAAACAAGAGGGTCTATATTGTTGGACTGAGAGCAAGCGAGTTGTCTCCCTGAGGAAAAACACTTATTATTGTTGCTTCCCTCAGCCCAGAAATTATTCATCTATCAGGCTACCAGAGGCCACAGCAGGCAGAGTGCTGTGGCAGAGACACAGTTTGTATAGGCAGTGGGATAAGAGGCCATGGAACAAGAGGAAACAGCCTCAAGTTGCACCAGAGGAGAGTTAAACCGGATATTGGGAAAGAAAATGTGACTAAAAGCCTTCCCTGCACTGGAAGAGGCTGCCCAGGGAAAGGGTTGAGGCAGCATCCCTGGAAGAATTTAAAAGATGGGTAAACACAGAGCTTAAAGATATGGTTTAGGGTTGGTTCTTGTCAGATTTGAGTTGATGTTTGGATTCTACAATCTCAAATGCCCTTTCTAATGTGAGAAGTTCAGTAACAATCAAACAGAGTCTAAATTCAGTCTAATATTTGAGTTGATGTGCTGATTGTGTTTGCTGTCATTAATACAGGCTTAACAAGTAGCCTTGCACTAGGACTGAGGATCCAACATAGGATTTGCAGCTATCTTTTAAAAAAATGTTATTGGTTTTATAATTCTGATATTCTGCTTTCACTTCACGGAATCACAGAATGTCAGGGATTGGAAAGGACCTAGAGAGATCATCTAGTCCAATGCCCCTGACAGAGAAGGAAAACATCAGGATTTTACTTGTTAAATTACCTGTATATAATGCAGAACTTCATTCATCTGTTATTTCATGCAGTCCCTTAGCTTGTTTATTTTATTATTTTTTATTTTTCCCCATTCAGAATACAGGAGCACAAGCATCAGGCAGATCTGGCTAAGCTAGAAAAGAAAAAAGAAGGGGAAGAAATCCAACGATTGCATGGATTATACCAAACAGAAATTCAAAGAGAAAGAGAAAAGGAACAGGAGAGAATAGCTGAACTCCAGAGGCAGCATCATGTAAGTAAAGGGATAAAAATGATTCTGTGCTTAGGGTTGCAACCATCAACTGGTAGTTTGTGATAAATAGGTCATGAAAATTCTCTTCCATCTCTGGCTTTATCTTTAGCAGCTTCTATACTGATAAAATAATTGTTACAACCTAACTCTTACGTTATGTTTCTGCTAGATTTCTTTGTTTCTTTCAAATAATTTTTCAGGAATCTCACTCTATATAAAAGTACTTTTCCTTTTAAACAGGAATATGTAGCTGACCAGAAAATAATGAGAGCTAAAGAGAAACAAAGAGAAAGTGATGATGATGATCGGATTAAGTCTTATATTAAAGGAAAAGAAGTTATGGCTGATGTGATAAGAGAACAATATGCAGAACATAACAGGTGGGTCTGGGGTTACAGTTTTCAATGTTAAGATTCAAACCTGCAATTTAATTTAGTGACAGATGTCAAATTTAGTGACAAGCAAAATCAGAACTTAGTGTTGCAATCAGATTTTCTGTAATGAGAAGCTGAAGTAGAAAGTCTAGAAGAAATGCCTGCCAGTTCCAATAGTAATTGGTGCTGTTGGGGGAGGAAAGGGGTTTGCTGGCTTTGTCAGGTAATCGAAGGAGATATCCTGGTATGTGATGGCAGCTCTTGTTCTCTTGCAGGAGAATAGAAGAGCACAAGGACAGAGCTTATAAAAAGCTGTCTGCTCAGATGGATGCAGCATGCAAGGTGGAAGAAGATCGCATTGCAAGAGGAGCTGCGGAGGTGGAAGACGAATACCAGATAAAACACAAAGCCAGAGAGGCAAAACAAAAGGCAGACATTGAATCGATCGCTGAGCACAGAGACACTGTGGTAAGAAACCCAGCCTGTTCTTAGAATCACAGAGTGGTTTGGGTTGGAAGCAACCTTCAAGATCATCTAGTTCCAACCCCCCTGCCATGGGCAAGTGCACCTCCCACTAGACCAGGTTACTCAATCCCTCATCCTGCCTGGCTTTAAACACCTCCAGGGAGGGGGGATCCGCAACCTCTTCTAGTTTCTCATCACCCTCACAGGAAAGAACTTTACTTCTCTCCAGCCTAAATCTCCTCTCTTCCAATTTGCATCCATTACTCCTAGATCTGCCTACTTCTTTTTCCTGCTTACTCCACCCTGGCCCAGATCACAGTGGGTACCTCTGGGCAGCAGAATTTTCCAGAAGGTCCACTGCCACCTTTCCTGGGGTCCCCTTTCCCACTTCTACAGTGGGGGCACACCTGCTAGGGCTGTGGAAAACCCTGGTCTTGGCCAGTGTCCAGCCATAATGACCGTGCTTTTCTCAACAGCCATACAGGGCTGCTTCTGCAGAAAAATCCAACTTCTAAACTATTAGGCTGTCTCCTTCGTTAACATTTTTTTTGGTGCATTTTGTAAAATACAGATGAAGAAGAAAATGGAAAAGGAGAGAGAAGATAAAGCAGAAGAGGAGAAGGATCGTAATGAGTGGATGACAGCAGATCATGCCTACTTGGAGATAGAAAAAGCCAAGAAACAAAAGCAGCGTGATGCCAGTGTGGAACTACGGAATACTCTGATTCAACAAATGGTAAACAGAAGAGCTGCACCCTGTCAGAAAGGAGCAGCTATCTAAATCCACAGATCTCCTGTGTGGGAGGGAAAGAGGAAGGTTGGTGGGGATGTTATGTGTGTGTTTTGTTTGGTTTTTTTTTACCTGTGCTCAGAAAAGTGGAACAGCATCTTCCCATCCGACTTGGCCTGTGCTGGTTGGGAAGGATTACCTTGGAGGGCTGATAAAATAAGGAAGATACAAAAATAAGGAAGATTACAATGATAAATTCCATCCTTAACTGTATCAAGATGCCACTTTCTTAACGGTGTCACTTGCTCTAGTATCTTCTGGGGAGTTAGCAGAGAAGCTGCTGTTGACTCAGTTGTAGAGCATACACTTTCTGTGGGGGATGTGGTGGAGGGAGAAGTGGGAAGGGATGGAATTTGACAACTATCAACCACCACCCTTTTTCTCCACCAGGCTGAAAAACAGGCAAAAAAGCAGCAGGAAAAACAAGCAGATTTGGACTATGATGCTCAGAGAGAAGCTGCTTTTCATAAGGATCTGGCATCTCAGCGATAAAGACAGTGAGTAACTGCTCAGTGCTGCTACTAGATGCATTTTTTATTCTCCAAGCACCTAAGGAAGGAATAAGATTCAGGCTTCCTAACAATTGCAAGAGTGGCTGAGTGTGTATAAAACAACCTGTAGGGGAAAAAGGGAAGGACAGGTGTTGTAACAACACCCATGTTCCTCCTGTGAAATGTACAGGGAGTCTCCACCTTGCTCAGGAAATGAGAAAACATATGGCATGAATGCCCAGCATAGGTTGAATATAACTTCCTCTTAAGATTGGTCCAAAATGTCTAGTTTGTGATCTCCCCAATGTGAAATAAAGCTCAGTAAGCAGAAACAACTGAGAGTTGTTTCAAAAGAGCTAAACTAAAGTGCTGACCTTACTGCACTGTCAGCTAAAAGTTCTTACCAGTTATCTTAGATAAATTGATTCTTCAAATTTAAAAAGGAGACTTACCCTTGGGAAAGCTGTTTCTAAATAGACTTATTTTTTCTCTTTAGTTCACTCATGAGAAATTTTTATTTCCATTCTCTGAGCCAGTGCTGCTTTTACTACTTGAAGCTCTTTTTTGGGGAAGCAGAAAGAATGGCAACTTAAATAAAGAGCCTTTTGATGGCAGAAGCTGGAGCCTTGAGAAGAAGTTTCAACTACAGCAGAGTGGTGCCCAAATCTGCAGAGCTTGAAAATGCTCCCACTGCATCTCTCAGTGTGTGTTTGCACACTCACTGCCATGCAATGGGTGAGTTCACTGGGGTTTAGCAAGAAAGCAGGTGGATTCCAGCCTTATTTACCATTCAGCTTCAAGAAACACCTTTCCACAAGTCACACCTGTCTGCATTTGATGTCTACACCCTGCTGCTGTGAGGCTTCATCCCCTTTTCACTTGGAACATCCACTTAATTCAAGTACCAGGAAACAGCTCTTCCTTGTAGTGCAGTTAAAGTGAAATAGCAAGCTTGTGTAATTTTGAGGCACCTGGGTAACTAAATCCCTATTTAGCCAAGATTTGGCATGAAAAAATATCACTTCATTCCATTGGCTTTGACATCCACATGCTTTGTGTGCTTGCTTCAAGTGACTAATCCAAATATATAACTCCCTATACTTAGGGAACAAAAACCTCCCAGGTGTTTTAGGAAGGTGAAGAAATACTTGGTCTTAATATTTACAGTGACAAAACATTTTGGTAACTCTTGTCTTTCACAGTTGTCCTAGATGAAGGGCAAGCACAGAAAGGTGCCAGCAGGAATAAGAGCAAAATGAGTTTGATGCTTACAATGTCCTGAAGAAAAGACAAGGAGTTTTAGAGAACAGCTCCTTGTGCCCATAGAAGCAGATGAAAGCCACCCAATAGATAGATGAAAAATCAACAGAGTAAAGCTGGGCTCATTGACCCTGGAAATGGGGACACTGAGGGATGATTTAATGAAGAGGGTCATTATAAATAGAGCCAAACTCTTCTCAGCAGAGGCAAGTGCTCACTACAACAAGTTGCGATGTGGGTGGAGTATGAGGCTGAGTAGAAAGGAAAAGGTGCCTCTGCAGGAGCATGATGGGATGGCAGAGGATGAGAATGGCCAGAGGTGGTGGAATTGCCTCTTGTGGAGGCTTTAAGGGTATTGCACATAAGGCAAGAGGGAATTGAACTCACTACAGCCCTGTTCTAGTTTGAAGTTAGTTCTGTTCCAGTTCTAACATTAGTCTCTGCTACTGCTGAGCTCTGAGGAAGCCTGAAGAGGACAGTCCCCTGGAACCAAACCACTTGTGAAAAGAAGAACTGGGACCAAGGCACTATGAAGGACAGTCACTCTTGTCCCAGAACAGCCTGGCTCTACACTCCTGCATTAGTTTGTTACAACCTCTCAATGCAAATAATTGTCTAGTAGTTACTAATTGCTCAGTGAGATTTAAACTAATTTCTTTCTCCTTTAGAAATGCACCCAGCAACTCCAGAAGTATTTACTGAGGACCAAGAAGCTGCTTAGCCACTGTCACTGCTTACCTGTGCCTGCAAAATTTAGCTTCAGGGGCACCGATAACTCAGAAATCAGGAGGCTTCTGTGCACCAGCACTTCCCCCTTCTCAACATCAGCTCAAAGAACAAGTACCACAGTCTGCAATTGCTCTGGTTGATAATGGAACAAAGCATTCGATTCACCTTGTTAGGAAGGGAAGAGGTAACAACCGAAAGTCAACTCAGTGCCTCCAGGCTCAACTAAAACCCTGTGTTTCACTCTTCAGAAGAAATCCTGGTTAAGCAAGTAATTCAGCAAGCTGTTTATAAACATCTAAACAGTAAGATCAGCATTGAGTGTACCTTTTATGAGTTTTCTACTTTTCCTTTGGAGAATGTCATGGAAGATGGGAATATTTCTTAAGAAAGTTGTGGCAGTGGTAGATTTTTTAATTTTTCATGAAAAAAGAGATGTCTGGAGCAAGACAGTGTGGAGCCAGCACTCACAGCTTTTACACTTCCTGTAGGAAATGAGAAAAGCATTTCCCTGCTTCAAGGTTGACAGGCTGGGATAGTGGTGGAGGTGACTTCATAAAGCAAAACTTGTTCTTGCACTGAATTCCAAACTGCAAACTGTCCTGCCATGGCATTTAAATTCAGAGTTATTTCCTCTGTAAATTAGTGAAAACTGTTCTGCTTCCCACGGACCGTGAATCAACTGTTACTTGTCATTCTTAAACCACACACTACTTTTTCTCTCCAGTTAGAGAGAGACATACATGGTATGTAGAAACACCTTGCTTTTTTTTGCCTGCCAAAAATACTAAGTTTTAAGTGCTTTTAATGTTGTAAGATTACTATTCCCTCAGAGGTGCACTTATTTCAGATTATATACTCCTTTTAATTGTTAGTACTTTCACAAATAATTTTAAAATCCATCCTATGGAGCTGTTTAAGATCTGTCCTGTGACCTTACTTATGTTTATAGCTCTGTTAATTTCTTGAGAATCAAGGAAGGCCACTAATTCAATTCTTGAATGAAATGTACCTTTCCCTTTCTGTAGTTTAACTATTTAACTCAGTAAGTAATAACCAACAACAGTAATAAAATACAATGAATAAAATTATCTTGGTGTGATAGTTTTACTAATACAGCATTCCTAATGATGGGAATTATTCAGGGTAAGAAATAAGATTTATAATGAAAGTGTTAGAGATGATTTAGAGAGGGGTTTTAATAAAGCACTGTTAGTTTATGTATCTCTAGGTTTTCTAATTTAAGTCCTAAAAGTAGACAAACATTTTTATCAATCACAAGCAATGAATATACTATGCCCCTAGACACAGTGTCCAAAAATACTTTATTTTCTTTGATAAATCAACAATAAATGAACAGTTCCAGGAGAGGTGGCTAAAGGGGTGCTCCCTTTATGTTTACAATCCACTTGCCAGACTGACACTATCACAAAGCAGACATTGTTAGGGAATTGCTGCAAGCTCTTCAGCACATCAGACAACAAAAATAGTCTTGTGTGGGATTTCCAAAGGAAAGTGAGAAGTTTTCAGGTGAAAATTCTGACAACCAAATAGAGCAAAAACTTAAGTGTAACCTTTCTTTTGGAACAAGAACCACCTGGATGACACTATTAGGCCAAGTCTCAGCAATCCTGCTACAGACATACACTGACTCCTGTCTTTCACAGCCAAAAATGCTGACAAACTCATAACAAAGACAGAGCAAATTAAGTAAATGGTCAAAGATCTGCCAAAAAATACAAATAATCAACTACTCCAACATTATTTCACTTCGACACAGCTGCATATTGATCCTTGTTACTTATCTTTAGTATTTTCAAGGTTTTACAGCCTTAATGAATGGTTCAAAAAACAAAGAACTTAGGGTATATACCAAATCTGCTCTTTGATCCTGTAGCACCTGCCAACCCCTTCTGCATCTAGCAGTGTGGGGGGACATAGAGGCAGGAGAGAAAAGCAGAAGATGGGGAGAATTGGAGAATTGGTTTGTGGAAGATCAGCATGTAGTAGAGAAGGAGGAGAAATGCAGCAGCTTTAAAAATCAAAAAATAATTAAGAACCTGTCTTAAAAGGCAACTTGAAATTCTGCTTCAGCTGCACCCAGAACCAGTTGTGCAGCTCTGCCACGGGTTTTCTCATAAGCTGGATTTCCTGATTCTGACAAATCTGTTTGATCTCATCTCATCCACTGATTAGCAGCAGAGGCAGGGCTGGAAGCATCCAAGGTGAAACTTCTGCAGCAGACAAACATGAGAACACAGAACAGTAAAAGGAGGTCACAAGATAAAACATTACATCCACAAACACTTAGACTACAAAGAAAACTCCCAAACACAGATGAATTTCTGCTCTTGAAGTGACAGAAGTAAAAAACAGTCAAGATTTAATCTATAAATTCTCTTCAATTTATACCTACTCAAACAGCGATGGGACAACATTGGGGTGATGGATGCCTTGGAGTATTCTCTTAGCCTGAGGATGAGACATGGTGCACTAACAGCTTTCCCCTTAACACACCAAATAAGCTTCTCTACAGGCAGCCCTTATTTGCACTAATTAAGTTCATCAGGTATAAAATAAGTACAGGAGGGAAATTCCCTTTCTAGCTGCCCACACACATAAACCATTTAAAACACAGCACGCCGTATTACAGGCATAATTGGGTTTTCATTTCAAGTTTATTAAAACTTTAGCAGTACAAATGATCCAGGTTTTTTAGATTATCAAAAGACCAAACTCAAGTCCACATCTTAAAAAAAGGCGTTCCCCAAAATGTCTCTAAAACTCTCGAGACAACGGAAACATCAAAGTCCACCAACTCATCCGTGCCTGTCATCGTCTGTCCCAGGACTTGTTTCATGATCAGACTTTTTATCCTTACCAGGGGCATGATCTGTCTCCTGACTCTTGGATTTTTGGTTTATTTCTTTTTCTGCCGAGGATCTACTCTTTTCCTTCTCTTTACTGCTGCGGGAATAGGATTTCTTCAATTCTCTCTCCTTACTGCTTGCTCTCTTTTTTGAGTCAGGGCTTCTATCCTGATCTCTGCTGGACTTCTTATCTTTCCCAGATTCAGGACTGCTACTATCTCGGGTTTTTGAACGTCTCTTCCTTTGGCTTTCACTATCATTCCTCTTACGAGAGCTTCTATTCTCTCTATTTGAATACCTCTCTCTGTTTCTGCTTTGACTTCCTTCCCTCTCTGAGCTCCTCGATTCCCTCCTCCTCCTGTTTTCTCTCCCTCTGTATCTATCCGGCGTCCCCCTCCTTTCCCTGCTTCTCGATCTTCCCCTTCTCCTTGTTTCTCTGTCCCTATTCCTAGAATAATCTTTACTTCTACTGTGGTCTCTCTCTCTGCTTCTTGACCTTCCTCTCCTCCCCCTGTCTCGGCTTTTGCTCCTATCCCTGGTCCTGCTGCTGGAGCTGTGTTTCCCTCGGGTACGCTCACGATCTTTGCTCCGATCTTTGCTCCTCGACTTGCGCTTCTCCCTCTCTTTGCTCTTCCTGTGGTCCTGCTCGTTGTTTCTCGAGCCTGCCCTTTTGCTCCTCTCCTTGCTTCTGCTTCTTTCTTTGTCTCTCCCCCTGGAATCATAGTGCTTCTCCTTTTCTTTGCCCTTCTCATGGTCTCTCTCTTTGCTCCTTGACCTGGCCCTCTTTTCATCCTGCCTACTGTGCTTTGAGTCTCTTTCTTTACTTTTTGATTTCTCCTGACTTTTGCTATGGCTTCTAGACTTAGCTCTTCTCTTGGTCTTGCTTTTGTTATGCTTGTCATCTTTTTCCGAGTTTCTCCTTGTCTCCCTGTCCTTACTGCTGGATTTGGGTTCTTTTTTCTTCTCTTTTTCCACTTTTCTGCTCGGACTCTCAGAAACTTGTCTGTGGTCTGTTGCTTTTCTCTCTTTTCCTCTTCCTGGGCTTTTCGGATTCTCTTTCTTGTTCTCGTTCATTTCACTCCTTGAGGAGAGAGAGAGAAAGATACACATGTAACTATTTTTAACACCCTTTACTCTGAAAGAAAAACTCAGTAGTGAGAGACAGCTGAATGTGAATTTCATTATGTCATCTATGTCAATAACTATATACATCTTCCTACTGAGGAAAGGCTAAGAGCTGAGTCTCTTGAGCTTGAAAAAGAGTAGAATAAGGGGTGACCTCATTCATGTTTTGAAATATGGAAAGTGTGAGTGTCAGGAGGATGGAGCCAGGCTCTTCTCAGCGACCTCCAATGACAGGACACAGGGCAATGGGTGCAAGCTGGAACACAGGAGGTGCCACAGAAATAGGAAAAAAAGCTTTGCCATGGTGAGGGTGAGAGAAGAGTGGCACAGGCTGCCCAGAGAGTGTGTGGGGTCTCCTTCTCTGGAGACATTGAAACCCCCCCGGATGCCTTCCTGTGTGACCTGATATGGGTGCTTCTGCTCTGGCAGGGGGATGGGACTAGATGATCCCTCGAGGTCCCTTACAATCCCTAACATTCTGTGATATTAAATATAAACAACTACGTAATTACAGCAACCTTATTGAAGTCAGACAGAGTTAAGCAATGGGATAACCAAATCTGTACCCTCAATGTTCAGGGTACAGACTGTAATGGACTGTCTGAGATGACAGGTATTACTTTTAATATATACAATAAAAACTCAATGCATGTGTTCTGAGATAACCTTACTTGTCCCCTTTTATCCATCGTTCTCCACTGGACACTCTCATTCTTTGAGCTCTTTGCATTTCTTGCCTCCAATGTGGAGGAGTTTCACTGCGCCGAAATCTATCTCTTGACCTGGATCTAGAAGGTGTCCGGTAACGCTTGAAGGAGGAAAAAAAAAAAAAGGAAAATTAATTTGGTGTAATTTTGAATTTCAAACAGAGAGATTATTTTTCATCACTGGTGGTTGATTCTACACAGCACCAAACATGACACCCCCCATATATATCCCAAGTTTACATTGACGAGTTACTAACTCATTAAAAAATAATCTCACAGCAATGATTTCCATTATCAAAAAGACAATTGCCTTAAGCAGAGCACAGCACAGGGCTTTGAATTATCAGCTCTCCATGGTAAAAAGGGGACAAAACTCATCCCCAAATAAGTTACAATGCACCATAATTCCTGGTGGATTTTTTATTTTATTTTTTCTTTCAAATCAGCCACTCTAATGAAAATAGTGATAACAGCAGGGAGATCCTACACCACCACCTTGTTTATTCTGGAGAACAGATAGTAAATGTTTACCCTTGGTCCTCTTCCTTTTATTTTCCTTCCAGATCTGGTCACTAACAGCCTCCTCTGATACGTTGATTGTGAATTTGACAGATTGCTAAAAATCATCAAAAAAAGAAGGGTTATGTATAACAGCAAAGAAAGAACGGAAGACAAGCTAAAACCAATTTTAAAACCTCCTAAGATCAAACTAAGTGAAATTTGGATTTTTTTTTTCTTGTCACTGCAGACAGTAACAACCACATGGCAAGAACTTCAGATTTTGTGATCCTAGAGTATTTTACAGGGTTTCCAGATTTCCCCATATTTGAAAGAACAAGTTGCAGATTCTGACTGGACAGCACCAATAAGTTCTAAGTGAAAATGAGCTGCATTTTCCTCTCTCAAATCAGTCATTTTCAATTTTTCACTCACTAAATCCATTTTCCAAAATAAGCTTGTTCTCTTGGACAAAGGCAGAAGTCAACAATAAACTGAAATCCATTTTTCATCCATCAGTGTTCATAATACGGAAACTCTTTAGTAGGGAAAGAACTCAAGAGTCCTAAAACAGCAGTGTGAGCATAGCACATGCTCAGCTTCTAAACAGACATTACCTTTCTCTCTCCTTCTCTCTGCTTTTCCTCTCTTTTTCCTTTTCATCTACTTTAGGAGGACTTTTTCTCATCAGGAATCTGTTTTCAGGTACAGGAGGAATTTCTTCTGGACGGACAATAGATAAAGGCTGTGCTTCAGGGTTTTCAACTTCACTTTCACTGGATGAGCTTTATTTTTGGATTAAAAAAATAGACCTAAAGTGAGTTATTTGGATGAGAGAAGACCTATCAATATGTTAATTTATTATTTTAATTTTGTATTATTTCAGCTTTGCTTTTATTCTTGCACCCTACATTCTTGTTAAGAACCACTGTATATAATTCAAACTGAGTCTCACCTAAATTAACTTAGGCAGTGGTAGCTTGTTTTCCCTATTTCAAACCAAGCACTCTTACAACTTCTCAAGCCAAATAAACAAAAGTCTGAGTCCATTCCTTCAATCCTTTATGATCCTGTGTACATACAAACACCGTCCTTTGCTCTCACATCATAAAAATTTAAGCCTAAATATAGAAACCAACTGTCTCCCAGACTTCAAAACACTAACTTCACCAATTACAGAACACTATGCCACAGTTAAAGGGCAAGAGAATGGTACTGTATGGAGTATTTATATGAAAATAAGTCTCAAAATTGACCTTTTCTTGCTTCTCTTCCTCTTCTTCTTTTCCTTCTTATGTTTCTTGGAATTTTTCTTGTGCTTCTTTTTTCGTTTTTTAGATTTCTCCTCTGAAGCACTCTCTGAATCCGATGATGAATCAGAAGAAGAGCCTGAATCACTGGAGCTTTCTGAGTCACTGGATGATGAAGACGATTTATGCCTTTTCTTTTCTTCCTTCTTGGCTTCAGGTTGGAACAGCAAAAATATGTTTTAACATTAACCATTTCTAAACAAACCTCACAAAAATCAAGGTATTATGATCCAGAAACGCATTTATTTCCTGTATTTTCTCCCTCTTGCATCCAAGTGCATTAAAAGCTATCTGTGAAGATTTCATCTGCATTTTTGTATAAAGATTGGATTTGTTGTAATTACTAATTTTAAGGAGTAATTAACAGAAATGGAGGTGAGTTAGACAGCAACTATCTCAATATAAGGTCCCTTCCAACCCAAACTATTCTATGTTTTGTAACACACAACAAATACTGTCTGTGGCAGACGCAGTTGGGTGAAATGACAATATAAAAAACAAACAAACAAAAAAACAAACCCAAAAAACCCCTAAACCAAATGAGACACCAGTCCAGGCAAAAAGCCCAACTGCTTACACAGCAAAGGCAGTATGCCTGGTAAGAGGTTTGGACACACTTTCTGGTGACATCTCACTACCTCAGTCCAGCAGCAAAAGCTATTTTGAATGCTGAGCCAAGCTCCTGCTGGCCAATTAGAGATCACAGCAACAAATGAAACCAGTCCTGCCACACCAAGGTCAGTGAGAGAGAATGCGTGCCTTCTATTTACAGTCCAATTGCTCCAGCTCATTAACTTCAGCATCAGCTTTCAGCTTATGACCACATCTGAAACAGATCCATCACTTCCTATTCCATTCACCCTGATCTATAGTATTTGCCAGACTCCACGAACTACATGATCACATCACCCAGCATGGTCGAGCACCCTCAGCTTGTTCAAGTCCTATGTTAGCCCCATGGTATCAGACTCATGGACTTGAAATTGAGAAAAGATCTGGACAGAAAGCAGTCAAGCTCAAGCTTAAGTCAGGAGAGATGATCTCATCTTGTGATTCATAGCAGTGACACTTAAATGTTACCCTACAATAAGTCCAATAACCTGAGCTGGACAACAGCAGTCCTTGACTTCAGGGCACTCGGGTATCTTCCCCAGTGTTTAATCACTCTGCTGTTGAGTGTATCAGAATTTTTGGGTTTTTTTTTTTTCCCCTGCATTTTGCCAGTATTTTCCTTCAGTCATTCATCACAGGGTTTTATTATATCTTTGACTACTTGATTAAAGGCTACACTATTTCTCATACTGTAAATTAGACAGCAATCCTGTTCCCAGACACATACATTAGAGAACACTCCCATGCCTGCTAGAGTAGCTTTGGTGCAATCCTTCACAGAATTTATCAGCTGAAGATGTTATGAATGGAAAAGCTGATAGTCTCCATCATAGCTCCTACCAAATATGCATCCTAGGCTTCCTCTAATGAGATTCTCCTGGAGCACATCTGATATGGAGCTTCAGTTTGTCACAGAAGCAGAATAAAGTCTTGGATATCATCACCTCTGGAATAATTAAGCAGAGCATCCCTTCCAGAATGAAAGGCAAGTTCTGTCATATTTATCTTTAAGAATAGTTTAAAGTAACTTTAAACAGATGGCTGCAAAAGGGTAATTTTAAACTCTCCTACTCTGTCTGCTCTGAAGATTTACCCAAAAGAATTATAAAGTAAGGTCAATATCTGCAAAAAAAGTGTCAGTTACCAAGTAAAGTCAGACTGCCATCAATTCTCTTAACATTCTACTTCCTAGGGGTCACGCGCTTACCAGCTCTGTACTAAAATTTAGCTAGTATAAGGAAATCCAAAACAAGAGAACATTTGAAGAAAGCACATACAATGTTTCTATAATGTCTCATGCACCAACACCTTGAAATTCAGCTTTTGACTCTTCAGGAATTGTTCCTCATCTACCACAGTAACATTCTAAATGTTTTTATAAGAAACAAACAGGGAAGCAATATGCAAAATTAGCTCACAGTCTGCCATCTATGTCAAGTGTAAGGTTCAACTTTACCTTTAGATTTTGGGATTAACTCTCCACAACTCAGTATGCGCACTTCAGCATATGGTTTACTAGATGCATCTGTTTTCTGGTTTTCTATTTCTCTCACAACTTCCTGACCTGAGATGACTTGTCCAAAAACAACATGATGCCTGGAGAATTCAAACAGAAGTAAGAATTCTTAGCACTTAATTTTCTTAAGGTACTTTCCAAACAAAGATATGAAAATAAGAGATATTTACCCATCTAAGTGAGGTGTAGGTTTAGTTGTTCTGTTGATTCCAGATTTCGATTTAAAGAGAAAAAGCATAGTATCAGTGAAAAGCAGTAAGCATTTAAAGCCCAGTGTATACATGTATAAAGGTGAAAGTTTTTTAAGTGAACTAACAGAAGGAATAAATATTATTCTAAGCTTGTGTGCAGTTAAAAGCATTAATGTTTTATTCATTAAACTGCTGTCCTGGTTTGAGCAATTTTCTGTTCAGGAATTTTACTTTTCAGATGAATCTCTTGAACTCCCAGCCCACTACCGGTAAGCTCCTGGTGCCCAAACCATGACAAATACCATGGAATTCACTACTTCAATTAGCACATTTTAATGAACAAAGCCCACATAAAATTTTAGACAGCATCCTCATATAGGACATCAGTATTCTACTCATTGAATTGTATAAATGCTATCAGGATCAGATAAAAAAAGGTAACTGGCTCGGAGCAGGAAACCTGCTATTCATTAGAAACCTTCTATTCATTAGAAAATAATCAAAAATCAAACAAAAAAAATACCTTATGTTCACATTATTTCACCAAGAAGCAGAACTGACTTTCCCTCAGCAGCATTACTAAGGCACACAGACATCAGCCATGGCAGAAGTGAAAAACTGGACTAATTAGAGTGATTATCACTCATAAATCCCAAAATAAAGTTCTAATGGTAAGTGGCATCCATCACATTAGTTAAGGTCACAAAACATGGGTAAGTAACTTATTTCAATGATGCTCTCTGTAAAGAAATTAGACTTAAAATATACTACAGTAAGCTTCCCTTAAGAATTTCAGCTTGTACTGCAAGTGAGACCACATTGGTAAGTACACATACGTTATTTCAGGACAGTACAAAACTCACATGAAGAACTGTGAACCATTTGTATCTTTCCCTCGGTTGGCCATTGAGAGGAGAAATTCCTTGTTGTGCTTAACAGCAAAGCTTTCATCTAAAGAAAGACAAACCCAGCACAATATCTTAGTATTAAAATAAAATAACCTAAGCTGGAACAAAAGCCTTTAAAGACTGGAGATAATCTCAACATAAACCAAATTCAGACTTACAGAAGAGGGAATACAAAACAGAAAGCAGTTTTTTTATGGTAACACCAAAATAGAAGAGACTGATATAACTCTCACCTTCAAAAAAGCCCCCATAAATGGATTCTCCTCCCCTGCCATTTCCTTGAAAGAGAGAAAGTGACAGTTACAACTTACAGTAGTGGTTTTGAGAGTCACACTATGTGGAAGGTGCTTCATATTACAAAATACTGATCCAACTGCATCCAAGTCACTGACACTATTCTTCAAGATACACAAAGATCATCAAGATCTTTGCAGTCCCAAAGCAAGCTTCAAAAACAAGAAAGTATCCTCCGATACATTCTGCAATATACTCCCTTTTCAGTTTATTTCCTATCATCAGATTTTACCCTTGCATTTAAACCTTGCAATGGAAAGTACTTAGTGCCCCCAGTACTGAGTTCACAGAGAAGTGTGCACATGCACACATATAATATATATACATACATCTATCTCAATATATACAGTCTACATTAATATGTTCTTACACAGAAAAAAAGGAAAACAAGCAGCTAAATCACAAAATAATGCTACACAGAATACCTGCATTATTCTTTCACATTGAAGTTTTTTTCCCCAAGATTCACATCCTACCTTCGCTGAAATCACCTCCTTGGATCATAAAATCTTTCACAACCCTGTGAAACAGACAACTTTTGTAATGCAATGGCTTTTGGGTGGATTTTCCTGTACCCTTTTCACCTAAAAGAGGAGGAGGAACAAAAACCAAAATTATTCTGTGCCCACAGCAACTCCACTAAAAAAACCTGATACAAAAGCTCTTAAAAAGTCATCTGTTAAGCTCTGAAAAATTAACTTGCAAGGTAGACAAATGTAACACCAGCAAGAAACAAGTGCTTAAGCAGAACAGAAACTACCTTCTGTCTCTACAGCTACACCTCTTACTGACATTAGCATCCTATTCTGGTTTCCTCCACGCAGACTGAAATTAAAACAGCCAGTTTAAGATTACTGGCTTTTCTCAGAAACATGCAAGAAACACCTAGATCTTCAGTTTCAACAAAGCAAGAGCCAATCTCAAGCTAATAACAGTCAGGTCATCAGTGGGAACGTGCTGAAAGGAAAAGTATCCTCCCCTCAGGGTTGGCAAACCATTAGACTATTTCCCTATAATATTATCCTGAGTTATTAAACAGTTTTTCCCAAGGACAGGTGCCTTTGGATTCATCTGTAATAGACCGGTGTCTCCAATATGGATCTGACTGGTTATTAAAGAAGCCACTTCTGATAGGAAATTTTAATGAAGCATTTATCACTGAGGATATGCCTAATGTAGGTGTGCCAGGAAAACAAGGAGCTGGTGACCGTTGTTTTAGTAATATTACATGTATTTCTCAAAGCTGCCTGAAAAAAATTAGAAAGCAAATCAAATACAATCAAAATTTGAATTAATTTGCTGATGATCAGCATCATGAACGCTCTGCCCATGTACTTTCCTCACAACACTTGAAGCAGCAAAATAGTTCAGCATCTGAATTTGATTGTGAATGTCAGCAACAAAGTGTGAACTTAATAGTGCTCATTCCTGAAATGCTGCTGAAAAACTTCAAGTAAAAAATTTAAAGCAGCAGCAGGAAATAATGCATTTATGCAATAAATAAATATGACTTTCGTCTCATCGGTAGCATAACAGGAATGCCATGGTCACATAACATACTCAGAGCTATCAGAAAGAATCGCTTAGAAGTTTCTATTTATTAAGAAATTCTAATAACCTGATTTTAGGCCAGTAAATCTAACATCAGATCAGGTAATACCTACACTCCTGCAGACACCATGAACAGAGCACTAAATGTACTTACTAACTTCTTGACATGAATGCAATTATGCCCCCACACCTGATCCAGAGTATATCAGTACTGTCGAGTGATTGAGTACTAACAGCTACCCAACCTTGACCTGAAAATCAACAGATCTAAAAGGAAAGGAAACTGAAAATGCCAAAGATAGAAAGCATGTATGCTATTTATGCAACACAAAATTATTCTTGTGATACTAAATTTAAGTTTTGCTGAACTGTCAGCATTTTCAACAAAAGTATGTGGTCCACAGGGTAATAGTTCTGTTTGGAAATGCTTCCAGCAGAGAATCTTCTCAGTGTTTTGTTGAAGAAATAAGCTGAATTTCAATACAAATGAAAAACACCCGTCTTCATCAACAAAGAAAAAAAAGGAAAGAAAACCCCAAACCAGTGAATATCAGCAACACCTTTCCAGTATCTACAAGTAATATAAGACTGAGTAAGCCTTTGTGGCTGACCTCCCACTAGCTATCTTTCAGGATAGATGATGTTATGTAAACTGAACAGTAATATCTACGGTAGTAACAGAAAATCAGCTTACTGTGTCTGTATTTAAAGTCAGTTAGTGTATACTCCCTACAACATGCTAAGCCAAAGCTATAACTGCTTAAATTCTACATCAGATGTGCACCAGAAATCAGGTAAATATCTACAGATACCGAAAATCAATGTGTTATGCACCCTCATTATAAGAAAGACTCAGGAAAAATAAACATGGACATCAAACTAGCTAACACAGTGTGACATTAAAAATAAAAAAATTAACATAATCAAGATTTCAAAACTACAAACCTGTGCAAAGGCAGCGAAAGTTCTCACATGTCTTTGGACATACATCTGAAAACAGTTCAAAGACCACTCTTCCAGCTAGAAATAAAATAAAAGACGTATTTATAATGAAGCTAACTGGTATTTGTTTTACTCTCTCTTATATGAATATGATGCTATTTTAGTTTTCTTACCAGGGACATTGTTGATGGCTATGTCAAAAAAGCAACGAGGTCTCTGGACCTTTACTCCCATGGCTTGAAAAGTTTAATTACTGTAAATAATAAAAATAAAATTTAGATTCCCCTATGCATGAGTCAGCATAGAAAGCAAACCATCAAAAACAACAGACCAAACATTAGTTTTTCCAAAGATTAAGAAAAGGGAAAGTATTAGATAATTTTTGGGTTTTGAGACCTGAAAGAGTGATTACAATCAGCTTTGCTGCAACAGTATTAAATTTAACCTTGAGTGCTATACTTCAGATGAAATACAAGAAAAGATAAAGTATGAGGATAATAAAGCTTGAAGTCTTCTTGTTATCCAGATGGCACAAGAAGCCACCTATGTTGTCTGCTACTAGAATTCTAGCCCCCAGGCAAAGTATGCATTAGAGAATAAAAAAAGGGGGGAAAAAAATGGCTTTAGGACCAAATAATCAGCTTCTCCTCAAGGAATCCATCAGCTGCTACAGTCTGCAACTCAGCTCTGTTCATATCAATTACTGTTAATTACCTTGGCCATGAACTACAGCTGCTCAAGAGAGAACATACTGTTTGCCCAGGAAAAGTGAACAGCCCAGAATCAGGAACATCTTCACCTGCTGGACGTGAGCAGTATTTGATCAAGTAAAAATGCTCAAAAATAGCAGAACTTTTGACATAAGTAAATAGAACAGTTAAATCACAGAACATAAGTTTATGACTTGGTAAATCACCACCACACTGTTAGCCCTAAAACATTCAATTCTTAGTTATATATTTCCTGTGTTCTTGTCACAGCAGTTACCAGGCGCTGCTCTAATTAGGATCCAAACAATTCCACACAGAAAAAAAAAGAAACCCAAAAAACCAAGGATGCAGCTCTTCCACAATCACTGCCAATTGAAATAATTTTACTGGTTCTTTTCCTTTTTTGCTATTGCTTGTCTAGTTTATCACCCCTGGAGATATCTAAAAACATGGTACTCAGGGACACAGTTCAGTGGCAGCCTCAGCAGAGGCAGTTTATAGTTTGAATCAATGACCTTAAGGGCCTTACACAACCTCAATGATCCTATATTGAGAATCTTAATCTTTCCCCTATCTTTCAGCATATAAATCCCTCTATTTTTGTGTAACAAGCAAGATATTAACCCCATTTGCATCCCTTCCTTCCATCACCCCATGACATCCTTCATTTTCTGAAGGCCCTCCCCATCTGAATTACTTCAGAGAGGGGGGAAACAACCCCCCAACCAATTACAGCAAAGTGATCTGTAACATCCTTTTTTTTTAATTATCTTTTTGAGAATTAGGAATATAATGTTTTCACTTCTAAATATTTTTTTTATTGCCTGAAAACACTACTTGGATGTAGCCGACATCCTGCATATGTCTCTCCCAGAGCTTCACTCATGGCTGTGCCACGGAACAGCCATGAAAAACTCAATTGTCACCATCTGTCACGCTCATCTTACAAACAAGAGGCTGTAAGATATCAAAAGACAGCAGTGTAATCATGGCAGTCTATATTCTCAGCATCACTTCCAACGTTGTGCCAAGATTACACAGTGAAAGCCTCAAGAACAATGCAGGACTGATTTAAATTAAACACCATTATGGGAGTATACCATCTATGTGATTTTTTAGCATGAGAAGACTCACCAAACATGTAGCACCCCAACTTTAAACTGATTCCACCCAAACTTTAAATATTTAGCTGCAGCACTTCAGTGAGGAGAGACTTAATTCCTGTTTTACAGGCAAGCAGAGACATGCTTTAACAATTCTATACAGCCTTTTAGACAAAATAAACGCTGTCTTAATGTGACAAATCTTTTATTTCAAACATCGATATAACTAAAGATAAAATGTAAACTAAATGTCAACATGCCCACTCAATCATTTCTTAACTCAGTTTTGCAGAGAATGAGAAAGGAGAAACAAGGAAAAATCAAATAACTATCCAAATAGCTATTCTCACTAACAAAACAAGTTTAGTCCAAGTTCTAAATGTCACCTCAAACATCCCTTGCCCTTTCCCCAAATCCTTCAATAATAACCACTAAATATGGGCTGCATGGGGCTCTAAACGGCAGTTGTGTCACCTGGTCAGTGTGACAAGGCCAAATTAATATACCCAATCCTCAAGCCAACGGCGCCCAGTAAACCAGGCTTAAAACATCAATGATGTTCACCCTGAAGTGAATGTTTCCTCCTTAATTTACTGAAGTATCTCTTGCATAATTACTTTAGACAGACCTTCCCCTGAAACATTACAGGAAAACTACTGAGTTACAAATGATCCATGAACTATTAAAGTGGTATTTGCTACCAAACAATCTTGTACACACTGAGCATTTAAAACTTGTCTGTCCTACATCGAAGAAAAAGCAAACTGAAAATACCAAGAAAAAAGCCAGAAATGGACAAATATAGCTCAGTAGAAATGCTTGTCTGGTGACAATAGGGCCTACATGACTTGTGAATTTATCTCTTTAAATTTATTTTCCCTCACAACATGGATATTCCGAAAGCACAATGCTTTGCAATTTTTAATAGCAAACTTGATGGGATTTTCCTAAGGAAGGGAATAGGATTTTAAAATCAAAGGTAGATAACAGAAATGGGCAGAAGAGCAGTCTTGAGAAGTCTTCCAAAACTCTCTAAGAAAAGATGACACAATCCAAGTACCATCCTGAAATGCTGAAGCCATTCACCCTCAACTACCACCTGTTTGAGCAGCCTCTTCCTAAATATAAACTATTCAAAAAAAAACCCAAAAAAAACAAAACCACAACCCTAAAAAGCTAACAGAAAAAGCCCACTTAAATGTATCTAACAAGAAAGGCCTGTTTGTTTTATGCAGAGCGCACTCATATATGACAGATACAACAGAAATATATATTCTTGTCAGAACAGCTGCAACCATACCCAAGGTCCCTCAGGGTTCACATCCCTTCACACCTCTACCAGCCTCATTATTTTATTTATATATTTATTATAATTTATATATATAAAAATATATATTTATTATATTTATTCAAATATTTGCAGGACAAAACTGGTCAATTTGCCCCATCTGTGCAATGTAAAGAAGATAACCATCCCAAACAGCTCACAGGCACTCCTCTGCCAGAGATTATCACTCATATGTGTTGAAATGCTTAAAAATACATCTTGTGGAATTTTCTTTTTTGAAAAAGCACGTATGCTAGCAAGGATGTGATGCCTCCCACCTAAGCCTCACTTCACTTCCCTAGCACTCACTGGCTCTGCTTCCAAATGGAAGATGGCTCCTAAATGTACATGGCACAGAGGAGAAAACCAGTAGTGGAGTCACTGTGCTGCAGTACAGTAAAATCCATCACTGCAGTACATATCCTTCACTCCAAGTTCCCTCATAAATCAAAGATCTTCCTTAGAACCTGAAGGGGAAAAAAAAAAACACAACCTTCTTCTTGAGGACTGCCTGGCTAAAACTTAAATTACTTGCTCCACAGAAGAGGACTGGAAAACTGAGACGTCTGAAGAAATATAGTTCCAAAGGGCATGGTCAGAGGATTATTCATGTTAAGTATCCCTTTNACACTTCACAAATCACATACTATTTCCATATTTTAATTATATTTTTATAATGGCAGCACCTAACAGTTTGAGTCATGCTGGACCCCAAATAAGAATTTTCAATGAATGGGAATGATACAATGGGGGAAAAACGTAAAACACCCTAAAACCATGCTCAAGAGAACAAGCTCTTCTGCAGGTAATATTGAACAAAAACATTAAAAACAAAATATTCCCTCAAAAGAGTGAATGTACCTTAGAAAATAGCCTTGATACACATGAAAACGTACCACGTATCGCCTAAAATGTGACTCAAATCAGTACTAAAACATTTTACTAGTAATTTTCCTAGTCAAACATTAGGCAAACAGTTGCCAAAATTAATTTTTTATCATCGTTACGGAAGATATTTCTCTAATTGTGAA
>VZTY01000322.1:132351-211281 GCA_013400935.1 Turnix velox
CCTCCCATCCGATATTATGTTAAAAATTCCTTCCCCTGCCTAAACTCTTTCAGGGAGTGGGCATCCACAACCTCTCTGGGCAATCTCTTCCACTGTCTCACCACCCTCAGTAAATAACTTCTTCCTTATATCCAGCCTCAATCTCCCCTCTTCCAATTTGCATCCATCACTCTTAGTCCTGCCATCCTGTACTCTATTAAAAAGTCCTATCCTAGCCTTCCTGTAGCCCCCCTTCAGGTACTGAGAAGCTACTATGAGGTCCCCCCGAGCCTTCTCTTCCAAATCTTTATAGATAATTTAAATTGATAAATGCAGCTCCATGAGTTACACTTCACAAATCACATACTATTTCCATATTTTAATTATATTTTTATAATGGCAGCACCTAACAGTTTGAGTCATGCTGGACCCCAAATAAGAATTTTCAATGAATGGGAATGATACAATGGGGGAAAAACGTAAAACACCCTAAAACCATGCTCAAGAGAACAAGCTCTTCTGCAGGTAATATTGAACAAAAACATTAAAAACAAAATATTCCCTCAAAAGAGTGAATGTACCTTAGAAAATAGCCTTGATACACATGAAAACGTACCACGTATCGCCTAAAATGTGACTCAAATCAGTACTAAAACATTTTACTAGTAATTTTCCTAGTCAAACATTAGGCAAACAGTTGCCAAAATTAATTTTTTATCATCGTTACGGAAGATATTTCTCTAATTGTGAACTGTAAGTCAGTATTCAGCATTACAATATATGCTTGCTCCGTTTCAACGAACTATCTCTTCTCCCCAGAGCTCCTCTCCCTCAAAGCCTCCTCCCTGACTCAAAACGCAATTGCATATACACGGCACTCGTAGTAAATAAGCAAACAGCAAATAAAAAGAGCCTGAAATTAATTTATCATAAAACCCTGCCGCGGGAAATCCTCAGGAGAGCGGCAGAAGACCCCCGCTGCCAGCCATGGCAGCTCCCGGAGGCTCCACTTGCCTGGGAGAGGCCTATGAGGGCAGGAAAACATGTGGCAGGCAGGCGGCCCGCTTACTTCGCCTTCTAGAGGAGGAGGAAGAGGAAGGATTCATTCAAACTCCCCAGCAGCACTCCAGAGGCCGATCGGTCCCGGGCTGCCGAGGCCACATCGGGCCTGGCGGGAGCGACCACCAATAGCAGCAATCACGGCCAGGCCCCGTCCGCCACTTCACCGACCTCCCCCCCAGCTCCCACAAGCTCTTCTCTCTCTCACCCATTTTTCCTCTCAAGGGGACAACCCCCCCCTTCAGCTCAGACCTTCCTTCAAGGAAGCGCTGGACGCCTTCTCCCCGCCCGCCCCTCACAGGCCTTTCAAAGGGGGCGTGCGTGTGCGCGGCGGCCAGGCCGAACGGGGGTAATCCCCTCACCGGCTCCCACCCACGACCGTGACCCCCGGGGAGCCGCGACCGACTGACTGATCTACCTACCCACGCACCCAGGCCTCCACGGCACCCACGGTGCGGCCTCAAGAAGCCCTCCCCGGACCCCGGCAGCCGCCCGGCCGCAGTCACCGCCACTCACCCGGCTAGCGGCCCGCGTCGCCCGGCGCTCCTCAGCGCCCGGCCGCCATGTTAGAACTGGTGCAGCACAGACTGCGTCAGTGGAAGGGAAAGGGTGGGGGGACACCCCGGGGGCGGTGCGGCTGAACGAGGAGAATGGGGAGAAGGAGAGCCCCGAGACGGGAAGGATGAAAGGGTAAAATGAATCGGTAGCCGCGTGGAAGCGACGGGGGCCGCTCGGAGGAAACCGGAGCGGCTGAGGGAAGGGGGTGGCCGCCTCCTCGGGCTCGTCAGAACCGCTCCGCCCCCTCCCGCCACCCGGGCAGCCTGAGGGGAAGCCGGGCGCGATAATAAAAACCTCTTTCCATCAAGCTGCTGGTAGAGAAGTGTTTTACAGCCAAAAAGCTGCGGGGCTAATGCTGGCCACTCCTCCTTGGCCTGGTGGGGGTGGGCAAAGTGCCCGCAAAATGGCTAGGGAAGGTTGGTAAAGGGTCCAGTGTAGGTAGGATTGAGAGTGACACCAGCCCTGCTCCTCTGCACACCGCGTCAGGGAATTTAAGACCGGTTGTGCGTTAAAAGTTAATGATGGTCTTCCATATGATATCTGTATTGCCAAAATTTATATACATATATATATATCTTAAAATCAGCTTGTTGAAAATTCATGGTGGTGCATAAAGCTGTGAGCACCTTCATAATCAAATCGGGCCCACGGAGAAGCACAGGCGCCCTTTAGTGTTTTAGCTCAGCCAAGGGGGTGTTTGGGGTGGGTAAATATAATAGGTAATTGCAGCCTTGTCAACTGGCTGCTAAAAGCAGGAAAATCAAGTTTTTCTCCAATATTTCTGGAGGGAAAAAAAAAAAAAGAAATGGAGAAGTTGATCCCTGTGAGTTCTGCAGAAGGTGGTAGTTTGACTTCTGTTTAGTGAATCAGAGCTGGTTTCTTCCCTAATGGGTCCCAACTTAAACTGTAAAATAATTTAATTATAGGATGTGTTGGGGTGGAAAGGATCTTCCAAAGCCATCTAGTCCCACCCCCTGCAGTGAGCAGGGACATCCTACACTAGATCAGGCTGCTCAGAGCCTCAACAAGCCTGGCCTTGGATGTCTCCAGGAATGGGGCCCCCATCACCTCTCTGGGCAACCTCTTCCAATGTCTCACCACCTTCATGAGGAAGAACTTCTTCCTCCTGTCTCATCTTACCCTGCCCTACTTTAGTTTCAAACTATTTGCCCTTGTCCTGTTGCTTCATGTCCTGGCAAGCAGTTTTCTTGTAGTATTCTTCTAGTTTTCTTCGGGTACTCCTATAAGGTCTTCCCAGAACCTTCCCTCCAGTCTGAACAGCCCCAGCTGTCTTGCAGCAGTGATGCTTCAGCCCCTTCATCATCCGCATGGCCTTCTTCTGGACCTGCTTAAACATGTCCGTGTCCTTCTGTCCCTTCATGATTTTTCTAGAAGGGAAGGCTTCCCTTCCTATAAAAAACATAGGTTTTATCAATATAGAATCATAGAATAGTTTGGGTTGGAAGGGACCTTAAAGATCATATGACCTCAATATGTGACCTTGAAACTTCTGTATTCTTTACTCCCTTCTGAAGGCCTAATTGACTGGACTTTTCCGTTTCTCCATAGGTTTCCAGACATCTCCGCTGATAGGGAACAGGCATCCCGGGTCACAGACGCGTTGCAGAGGGCCAAGGGGTGTTGATGCTTGAACTCAGGCGGTGTTTTATTGGGAAAAAAATAAAAGAAACAAAAAGCAAGTCACAGACTTCTCAGGAGGTGGTTAAGACCGGCGCAGGCCACAGCGATCCCTTTGCTTCTATATTTAACCGAGCTGGCCACCGTTTGGGTGGCCCGGTGTTACCGGATATCTCGTACCTCGCCAGGGCCGCCCTCTCTCCGCCCCGCCGGTTCCGGGGGGCCGGGTTCGAAGCTTCCTTCCGTCGAGCACGCCGGTGCCCTGCTTTCTCCCGAGGGCTAAACGTGGGCCAGGGATCGCCACCGAGCTCAGCGTTAAGGTTTGGCCCCACCGGTGGCTGAAGGGGGACACAGTGGAGCCCTGGCTGCCCACTGTCCTCCTACCATCCTCCCACCGTCCTCTCCGCCCCTGCGGTGGATCAGCCCCTTCCTCTGCTCCTGCTGAAGCATTTCTGGGTCAGAATCTCCCGCGGGAGAGGAGGAGGAGGCGGTAAGGAGGCAGGTTGGAAGCAAGGGCGGGAAGAGAGCTGGGTGGGTGGCTGCTTGATATCTGAAAAAATTGGAATCTTTCAATTTTTCTGTGCTTTCTTTTTGCCACAGGGAAGAAAGTGTTTCATGCTGTAACAGATCATAAATTAAAATGACTTTGTTCTGTCTTTGCCCCAGTGTGAGCCACGCTGTGTCCTATGACGTCTTGCTGCCTGAAGCGGACAGAGAAATCCTGCTGTATCCAGTTGTATGGGATGATTTCAGGACCTTACAAAGCCTGCTCAAATATTTTTTTTTAATAATTATTCCTTTTCAGCAGACTTAATGTGCACTGCTGTTGCTGTCACCTTAATAATTAATTGATGGAATCATGCCTGCAGTTGAAGAGCCTTCAAGTTTGCTAAAGGTATTTAACAAACTTGATATTTTTCACTGTTAGTGAACCAATTCTGTAGGTCCCAGAACAGAATAGAATCATAGAATGGTTTGTTTTGGAAGGGACCTTAAAGATTATCTAGTTCCAACCCCCCTGCAGTGGGCAGGGACACCTCCCATTAGACCAGGTTGCTCAATGCCTCATCCAGCCTAGCCTTAAACACTTCAGGGAAGGGGCATCGTTGTTATCACTGTGTAAAAATTTAGTCATACTTTAAGAAAACAAATTAATAACAAATTTCAATAGGTAAGTCAGTAGCTTCCACTATAATTTTGGGAATTAGATAGTTTTTCTTTTGCACAGTGGGTGATTTCAGCTGATGCCTCGTGACTGATCCATATTGCAAAGTTGGTCAGCCTTTTTAACTAGAAGCCATGTGCCAAAATCTTCCATGTGTTTACAAGGTATAAATCATATATGAAAGAACAGAGTGGATAAGGAGATCTGGGAGAGCCTCATAAATGGGCTACAGTAGATACCATGCTGGGATGAATGGACGAACTGTAATTGACTGCTTTAATTCTGTCTCATTACAGGACCCTCCGAGTCAAATCCTTCTCTGTTCAGTGGCTGGAACAGGATGAAAGGAAAATGAGCCAATTTTCACATGCCTGAGTTTGTTCTTTGCTGCGACAAAGGAAAGAAGTTGTAAAGATAACAAGGCAAAATGCTTTGTTTGAGGCAGGTTTGCTTATTTAGGCTGAGACATTGCCGAGCTCGGACTCTGAGCAGTGACCTGCTTCTGAGCCAGATAAGTAGCTGCAACCATGAAGATGAAGTGTTCAGCCTCGTTGAGCGGAACAAGGCCAGGCTTTCCGAAAAACACGTGGGAATTGCTCTGAATGTGCTGTGGCAACTGCAGAAGAAGAGGCCATTGCTGTTAAGGACCAGTGACTATGTAAAAAATCACTCCCAGTTTCTTGCTCTTTGCGTTTTAGCAGAAAACAAGGTGGAAGACATGGAAGATGAGACTGTAGTGGACACCCTGTATAGTATTTTGAGGTAAGCAGCATTGTGTTGGATTCCATACACGCCTGTTCTGTATTCTGTAATAAAAATAGGTGGGATTTTGATCACAAAGCCACCACAGAAGGAGACTGGGGTCTGCCCTGTCCCAGCTGTGTGACAGACAATGTTCTGTGCCTAACTTTTTGAAGTGGAGCCAAAACTGATATGTTTTGCACTCCCAGTAGATTGAATTACAGTTATTATTGTACAAATATTTATAATCAGTTGGAATAAAAGGAGCAATACAAAAGAGAAATAATGAAAGGTCCTGTGTCTCGCTTCTTTATAACTTTTAAAGCTGATGCCAAACTATGATGTCTTTCCTCTGAAGGCTGAATGCTGAGGGCCATGATTCTCTAGCAGCAGCGCTTGTTATAGAAGCGTGGAAGAGATTAGAAAGGCAAGTATTGTACTGCTGTGCTTTGTGAAAAGTTTTCCCTTTGTCATTTTGTTGTAGGGTTTTTTTTTGGGTTGTTTTGATTTTTATTTTCATTTTATATCGTAGTTCTGACTTTTTTAATCTCAGGGTAATGGCAGAAGCTAGTGTCAATCTTGGCACAGAATTGCCTCTCCTACTTTAACAGCTGGGGCAGCTTGTCAATTAAATTCAGTGTAGCTTGAAGACAAAATGACATTCAGGAAATAAATTGCTCGTGTTCTTTTTAGCTATTTTGTATCATTGCTTGAAGGTATAACTTTTATAGATTTCTTAGGCTGATGTCGTTAAATGAAGGACTTCTGATTTTTGTATAATATAAATAAAATATAAAATATTCAATATATCTAGGTGTTTTGGCTAAGTCTCAGGACTCAATATAGGAAGGAAACAGGATATGCTTAAATATTTTGTTTCCTTGTTTTGTAATATGAATATAACCTCGTCTTTTATATGTCTATTGAAGTAGATTTTTGTCTTGAGTTGCTCCCTAGAAATAAAAGGTAAATATTCTGTCCATGTGTCTTTGATGTCTCAACAGGCTTAGCCTTCCAGCTTTATCCAAGTTTTCCTTGTGTTTATGCAAGCAACAGAGACATTTCAGTCCTGCTGTTGGCCAAATAGCTCATATTGTGGACATGAAGCTGGACTCTATACAGGATCTGAGGTACGTGTCCAAATGAGTAGAAGCAGCAGGAGAAGCAGTAAGTCACAGCTATAGCGCTACCTCTGCTGGGTGCTGTCCCTTTTCCTCCACTGAATTTTGCTTTTGTTCTGTTTGGGGTTTGTAGGAAGAGGCGATTTGTATTAGTTCGTTAATTTTCATGGATAGATTTGCTGTGGTGTAGCATTTTCCCAATGATACTTTGAGGAATTTCTCACAACAAATCTAAACAGTTAGAACTAACATCCTCCTTAGAGTGGGAAACCAGCAGATGCTGCTTTATCCTGATCCTAAACTTTACATGGACTTACTTGAGAATATAGAGGCTATTGACTCAGTAGAAGACATCTTTCCTCCTTGAGATTGATAGTTTTGATGAGAAATGGTTTTTGCTCATCTCTTTTCTCTACATTAGGTTTAAAATTCCATTTTATGCAGAAGTCAGCAGAACTCTGACAAATGTTTCTTTCTTTACATGATTTATTTAAGAAATAAGGGTCTGCTTGTAAGAGCCTGTGGCAATAGGATGAGGAGCAACAATTTGAAACTAGAGCGGGGTTAGATGAGACATGAGAAGTTCTTCCTCATGAGGGTGGTGAGTCACTGGCACAGGTTTCCCAGAGAGGTGGTGGATGCCCCATCAACCTAGAGACATCCAAGGCCAGGCTTGCTGAGACTCTGAGCAACCTTACCTAGTGCAGGATGTCCCTGCTCACTGCAGACTAGATGACCTTGGGAAGTCCCTTTCAACTCTGTGATTCCATGATTCCAGGAAATCTAAAATTTATTTCTTATCATGTTCAATGTGTAAGTGTGAAATCTTTTGGATTTTTTAGGATCTTGTCAGTTTTGATGATCAGCATATCTGATGTTATCTCACAGAGCTTTCGAGATCGGTTACTGCACAAGGCCAAGGAGCTCTTGGAAGAGGAGAATGAAAACCACTTCAACTATGCCAAAAGAATACTGCATTTTCTTCAGATTGTTAAGCTGAATTATCACCCCTTGGTAGAAAAATGCAATGAGATTTTCCTTAAAAACACTTCCCGCCTTGATATCCACAGCATCAGCCTGATCTCTGGGCTGTACGAGCAGCTGGGCTTTTACAGCACCGAATTCCGCTTGGTTGCCAAACGCTTGCTCTCTGAAAATTTAAATGATTATAATGACCCTGAAACCTTTTCAAAATTATTTTTCACTCTTGGGCCCGTGGCAGGATCCAAGGTAAGAGAAAGGTAAGTTTATTAAGAGTTTATAGTCTTTCTGGGAAATAAAAAAATGTACTGATGTTTGGTGGAATTTCTCAGCCTACCTTCAGATGAACCTTGATTCCTTGTTGTGACTGTGTAGCAAAGTATTATTTTATTATGGAACACTTTCACAGCCCTCCTTTCAAAGCAGTGGACCTTCTCTTTTTCCCTTCCCTTCCCTTCCTTCCAACATGGTATTATATGGCAGATTTTCTTCTGCTTGTTTTTCTTGTGCTTACAGAATCCTATTTGGGGGTGGAATTAGTCATGAATCTCTCAAAGTCTGCAGTTTTAGGCAGAATTTTCCATATTAATTACAATTAGTCATGTATTCAGACTTTTCTTCACAAACATTTGCCTCTGTTTGGAGATTTGGATATACTGCAAGCTTGTGTTTGTTTTGCCAGAGCTGTCTTAGTTCCAAGATTTATTTTTTTTTAATTTGTTTAATTTTTGGTAAAAATTGATGTGGCATGGAAAAAGTAGTTGCCTTTACTTGTCCCAGAATTACTCATGTTGGATTCTGTTACTGTTTAGTATCTTAGGGAACTTTCCCTCTCGTCTGCTTTCAGAACTGTTGGACTGGCTGGTGTTTGGTATCAGAGCTTTATGTCCTGCTGTAACACACTCACATCTCTTTACATGTGCCATACACATCAAGTTGAGAACAATAGTCTCTAGTTCAGCAAAACTGTTTTCCTAGGTATCCTGAAGTATTCTCTTTGTTCTTGCCCTCCTGGACATAGAAAATGACCACAGTACTTGCTGGAGATTCTCAGTTGTTTTTTTTGTGGGAAAATCTATCTTTTCCTCTTTAGGCTGCTGATGACTGCAGTGCGCATGGCAGAAGAATTTAACAGTCAGCAAGTGTTGATGATGCTGAAGACAATGCAGAAAATGAAATGCAGAAATTCTCATCTACTCAAAAAGTAATTTTTTATACTACTAAGAAGCTGTGTTCTCTAGGAGCTCTCTGTTCTTAGGAAGAATTTCTTGCTCATGAGGGTCAACTGGCCCAGGTTGCCCAGAGAAGTGGTGGAGGCCCCATCAATGCCTGGAGATGTCTGAGACCAGGTTTTCTGAGGCTTTGAGCAACTTCATCTAGTGCAGGATGTCCCTGCTTACTACAGGGGTTGGAAAAGATGGCCTTGAAAGGGTTCCTTCCAACCCAATACATTATAGGATTCTATGATTCCTTCTTCATGTTGGATGTTGCATTATCTTCTGTATTAGCACAATCCCATGTCATCTTTTTCTCTTTGAGTTCAGAATGGCTTCTGTTCTGCCCAAACACTTGGACAGCTATAACATCCTGCAGTTGGTGAAGGTAACACAGTGCTTGGTTATGTTGCGTTGCCTCAGTCCAGAGCTGGTTGCCAGACTAAAAGTGCTACTGTTTGGGTAAGTGTGTATTCCTGGAAATGGAGCTATTAAACATTTCTGTACTTAATATTTTAAGTACCTGAATGGGCTACAGAAAAGCTGGGGGGGGCCGCTTTTTACCAGGGTATGGAGCAACAGGATGATGGGCAGTGGTTTGAAACTAGAGCAGGGTAGGGTTAGACGAGACATGAGGAAGAAGTTCTTCCCCAGGGGGGTGGTGAGACACTGGCACAGGTTTCCCAGAGAGGTGGTGGAGGCCCCATCAATGCCTCAAAACATCCATATCCAAGCTTGTCAAGGCTCTGAGCAGCCTGATCTAGTGCAGGATGTCCCTGCTTACTGCAGAGGGTTGGACTAGATGGTCTTTGAAGGTCCCTTCCAACCCAACACATTCTGTGACATTAAATAACAAGCTGAGATGTTAAATTGTTTTGTTGCCATAAAATAGGAAGAAGTAGCAAACTGCTAAAAGTATTTCATTCTATTAAACACATAAATTGCAGGACAGGAGATGGAAATTGTCTTGACTAAAGACCAAATAGTACCTGTTAATGCACATTATATTATTTTAAAATAGATTTTTTTTGTCCCTTGGTTGCTTCAATATAATACTAATAGAACAGGAGATCAGGGTTGGTACTTTATAGGAAGGGTGGGTATTGATGTCATGGTTGATGTTTAGAGGCAGGATGAAGCAGAAGAGCTTGTGTGCACTTGGTTTGTTTGGTTTGCACTTCGTCATCACTGATGGTCTGGTTTTATTTCTCTCTTCCAGTTTTTTAAAATCTAATGTCACACCCACTGATACCGCATCAATAATTCGTGTTCTGGCCATGCTTCCTTCCTTCCAAGTGGAGGAGATGATTCTAGAGAAGGCAGCAGCAGTTCTTCCCCAGTGCCAGCTCCATCAGCTGAACAGCATCGCCACAGCTCTTGTGGAGTGGAACCACCACGACCAGCTGCCATGGCCAAACGGTGCTGAGCTCTGTGGGAAGCTTCTCCAGAAACTAAATGACTGTGGACTTCAGAAGCTGCAGAAAGCTGACAATTTAAGCCATCTTTTGGAAGAACTTAAGTACGTGAATGGAGGGTGGTTTGAAGAAATCCTCAGCAAGGAAATCATGGCCACATGTCAACGCTTGATGAACCAAGTAACGCAGGAAAATGTGTTGCCTTTGTCTCTTTTCCTCATAAAAACAAGCCATCGTTGTCCTTCTTTACTTGGCAGAATAGCTGCAGTGACTACTGAAAGTATAGACAAGGTATTAGATTTATTTTCTTTCTACTGTGTTTTTTTCTTTCTGTCTACTTTAGGAAGGACAGGTCAGTAGTTAATGTGTTTCAGAACACAATCCACACTGTTTCTAAGCGTTTTCTTCAGTGGACCTGATTTGAAGCTCAGTTTTTCTGTGTTTTGTTTCCATTTGCAATATTTTGCAGTTCTTTTAAAATCTTCCTTCCTTATTCCCGTGTTCAATCAAACAATCCTTTGTATTCACACTCACAATTGACAATCTTGAATATTTTTTATTTAACCCCTTCACAAATAGTCACAGTCCACAGTGTATGTTTTTACATTACTCATTCTTCTGGGGATTTCCTCAGTAGTGTGTCTTTTTGGTCAAAATTGCTGTATTTTTTCACTGATTTCCCCTCTCCCCCTCTGGTATTTGTGTAGATCTTTGATTTCATTCTATTTTATTCCCCAATTTAGTTGCTTTAAGAATTAATTTTTTTCTCTAGGCAAAATTGACCAAAATAAATTCAGGAAACATCCAGTTTAGTCTTAAACCTTCCAATTTGGAATGGATTATAAATTCCTTTTACTGTCAAGCAATATCTTGTGGTGACGTAATTTAGAATGTCTTTTTTTTTTCAGATCCATCCCATGGAAATCTATTTTATTCTCTTCCTTTTCTCTACCCTGAATTACGAGCCTCCTGCAGGTGAAGAGTTCTTTCAAAGTTGTATCAAACAGCTTGCTTCTAACTTGAGTAAGTGACTTAGATAAGTTCTGACACCAGATTTATGAGTATAATTGGAAGTTAATTACTTGTGAGGGCATTTAAAATCCTTTCCAATTTGTCATGTGTTAATCTGAACATCTCTTTGGTTTTTTAAGGCTTTTTTCAAGCTCATCACTTGGTACATCTTGGGCACGCTTTGGCAGTGGCTGGGTATTTCCCTCCATTTCTGATAAAAAGGATATTTAATGTTTCTTTCCTCAGCAAATTGGAAGCTCAGCTTGAAGGTAAATATTTAGAGACCTACTGAATTTGATGATATGGAACTTGGCATAAAATATATGGATGTGTGTATGACTGGAAAACTAGAATTGCTTTTTAAAAGACCTCTCTGTATAATCTAGTTATTTAACTGAGTGCTTAAAGAGAAGCAATGAGCAAAAACTTGTGCATTTTTAAAAAGGAGAAATTTTAATTGCAGATAGAATCATAGAATGGTTTGGGTTGGAAGGGACCTTCAAGATCATCTAGTTCCAACCCCCTCTGCCATGGGCAGGGAAACCTCCCACCAGACCAGGTTGCTCAATGCCTCATCCAGCCTGGCCTTAAACACTTCCAGAGAGGGGGCATCCACAACCTCTCTGGACAACCTGTTCCAGTGTCTCACCACCCTCACAGGAAAGAACTTTCTTCTCTTGAGCCTAAACCTACCCTCTTCCAATGTGCATCCATTCCTCCTAGTCCTGCCATCCTGGACCCTGAGAGAAGCTCATTCAGAACAAATTTTATACTCAACTCACAGCATTTAGAATTGGAGACTTATTAAATACTATTAGAAATAAAATTACCAGAGTGTGGTATTTACAGTCTCAATGGTCAAGAAATAATGCAAGAAGTGTAAGTCCCATCAGTCTCCTCTCTGAAATAGCCTGTTTGTTTGTTTCCTTCTTTGCTATCAGTGTACTTTTGCCATTTTGCCTTCAACTGCTTTGTTAAAAGATAAATTATAGAAGGGAGTTTTCTTCTGTATTGCTGTTCTTCTTAATATTAAAAAAGACCTATTAGTTTTCGTCTTTTCCTTAGGGATTTTTGAGAACCTTTTTGAGAGGTGGTGGAGGCCCCATCTTTGGAGACTCCCAAGGCCAGGCTTGCTGAGGCTCTGAACAACCTGATCTAGTGCAGGATGTCTCTGCTCGCTGCAGGGGGCTGGACTGGATGGACTTTGAAGGTCCCTCCAACCCAACACATTCTATGATTTGGGAATTTGATAAGTGCACAAATGTTTGTACCTCTGGTGAAGAATTCAGAGGTACCTGTTAGTGTGTTCAGTTCCACTTTTTGATTGCATTTCCACCAGTTCTGCCCAATACCCAGAAGCAGAGGGTCCGTTTGCACCTCATGGAACTGAACAGAGCTGTATGCCTGGAGTGCCCGGAGTTTCACATCCCTTGGTTTCATGAGCGCTACTGTCAGCGTGTCTTCTGTAGGGGTGAGTCATTTAGGGGAGGAAAAGTTGCCCTTTTTTCAAGTAATACTCAGTTTGCAATCCCTCTCTGAGATGCTGCTTCTAAATCTGGTGTGTTGATGCTATCACACAACACAAGCTGGGAAAGGCACAGCCCACTGTCTGCTGAGGAGGTGTTCTTGAAAAGTAGAAGATAGCTAAGCAGAGAATAAATGTGACGAAGATGGGATATTTCTATGTAAGAAATGAATTTAAATACACAGAAGCAGTGTATATAGCATGGAGGCAGGAAGAGGATCGTTAGGATTGTCTGCTGGTGGAGATGACTCACTTTTCATCCCTGCTTCACTTGCAAGAATGAACATTTGACTTCAATTTGTCATGTTGAGCATCTTTGCAGCCTCCATTTGGAATTAATGCTGTCATATTCCTCAGATCCATCAAGGGTAAGAGGTGGAGAACTAGAGTAACTGTCAGTGTAGCAGTTCAGATTTTTCAGAGTAGTGATTGATTCAAAAAATCCAGCTGATGCAAACTCCATATCTCCTCTGCTGTCTCTCATGGGAAAGATCTGCTTTGCTATCTCCTACTTTTGAAGAACACCTCCATCACATTCCCTGAGGCTGAAGGTGTTTAGTGAAGCAAGATATTAAACAGTTTGCAGCAGAGAAGTGATGTCTAAGCAAACTTAAAAGTTAGCAATCCAACAGGTAAAACCTGAAATCAAAGTGTGTGTAGCACATCAACAGGAAAACATCCTGGGATGGAAAGTCAGGATTTGAAATTTGGTCCACTTTCCACCCAAAAGATGACCATGTGATCTCTGAATAATGGTGGAATAAAGCAGGGATGTGTGGGAAAGCTTAAATTCAGCAGGTTGAATGGCAGAAATGGAGTGTTACTAAGATCTGTTTTCAAAACCTCATCTGTGGAAGTTCTCTGTGTGAATTCTTAATTTTCTCTTTGCAGGCAGTAGCTGGATAAATCCTCTGCGCCAGCATGTTCAGAGGATGCTGGCCCAGATCTTAGGAGGAAGCAGCTATGCAAGAACAGCTGTTCTCACACCCTACTACTATGAAATAGGTGAGAAATTAATCCTCTGAGGATTATTATGGAGACCTTTGACTATTATTTTGCCTTATTATTCACTGTTATTATTAGGAACCCCATAGACATGTGGATATGGCCACAGGATACTGCAAAAAATAAACTGCTGTATAAAATGCAGCTTCTAAAAAGTTGTGCTTGGGTATCTGTAATTGTGGTTATCACTTAGTTTTTCTAGAAGTAAATGCTGTACAGATCAAATTCTTTCTTTTTTGTCAGTAAACAGTTTTGTTGTATTTTCTCCCAGATTTTGAGTGCATTCTGGATGAAAATAAAAAGCCTCTTCCCTATGTGACTCAGAATACACCTTTGGATGATGTGGAGGGGACACGCTGGAGATGTGACATCAAGGATGAAGAGAGAAAGGCTCTGCCAGCAGGAGCTGAGAGGTTACTACACTCAATCCTTGCACTTCCAAATTTAGAATCATAGAATGGTTTGGGTTGGAAGGGACCTTCAAGATCATCTAGTTCCAAAACCCCTGCCATGGTCAGGGACACCTCCCACTAGACCAGGTTGCTCAATGCCTCATCCAGCCTGGCCTTAAACACCTCCAAGGGATTGAGGGGGCATCCACAACCTCTCTGGACAACCTGTTCCAGTGTCTCTTAAATAACTTTTTCTTACATTCAGCCTACTTTAGACTGGGTTTTGATGCTTGTCTCCTCTACAGTTGTTGCAGCCCCTTGGCTATTTCTTTTTTCTCTTCCTTTTCCCAAAGCCTGATGAGGTTGAGCTGTCCTGCATGTGCTGAGCTACTGAGCTTCCAGCCAGGCCCTTCCTTGCTCCTCTGTGCTGTGATGGGGAGAGGGCTAAAGTGAGGGGAAAAAAAACCCTCCTGGTTTGCAATTAAGACAGTTTAATGAGCAAAGAGAAGAAAGAAGAAGGAAAAAAGAAAAGTAACTCCATCCCAGTCAGATCCAGTTGGCTAGGGCAGGCAGGACATTCCTGAAATGTGTTCCATGAGCTTGGAATACTCTTTTCCACCCACATTAGTTGTTTATGCCATTTGAACAAAAATAGATGCAATGAGGATGCTTTTCCTAAGTCATGTGAAGATAGAGTATGTGGATAAGTAAAGAATATGCTTTATCTAGTTTCAAGTAGTTGTTTACTTTTCCTATGAATTGCCAGATTTATCTAGTAGTTGTCTTGCTGTAGGTGTCAGGACTGAACTAAAAATACACCTCCTCACTACTGTGGTAGAACCTAAAAGCAAATGCACTCTTTTTCTTTGCAGAATTGCTTTGGAATTTCTCAATTCAAAAGCTTTTAGCAAAAACTCATGTTACCTGAAGGGAGAACCTGCAGTGAAAAAAAGACACCTGGAAATGCTGGGCTACCGGGTGGTTCAGGTGAGTGGTCAGAGGTACCTGATGTCCTTGCTGAGTTGTACTCATTGATAAACTTTCCTTGCAGCAGTTTCAAAGGTAGAACAATCTCCCATTGAGAAATTAATCTTTTCAGTACTGGAATAAACCTAGCTCTTAGAAGGATGATGACTAAACCTTCAGGTTTAGGACAGCAGATCTCAGAGAGTATTCTCTTTGCTGTGAGATGGTCCATGGCCTATACCAGACAGCCTTAACTTCAGAACTTGTTCTGTTCTGCTCTACAGATCCCCCACTTTGAGTGGAATTCGATGGTTCTGTCACCACAAGGAGAACAGCTGGAGTATCTCAGAAGGAATCTATACGGAATACAGTGATATCAGATGTACTTTATATTAATACCTCACATACCATTAAACTACTTGTAACGGTGGCAGATTTCTTTCAAAAATCTCTCTGTCTGTGAGACAGGTGTCAAAAGATTCAATCCTTAATTTGTTAGGAGTTGCAGGTGGCAATGAATCATGAAGGATGGGATAAAGATGCTTAAAACTTCCCATTATCAGGAAGCTGTCCTTTAAGTGCAAAAGTTTGAGACAGTTTTGACATAAAATGACATTATTATGACCAGAATAAAGCACAGAGGCCTAGCTAGGTATAAAACTGACCAAAGAACAGTGAGGGAGACAGCAAATCTGCTGGAAACAACGTCTGTCCCGAAGCTTGTGACAGAATGAGCAATGAGCATGGAACAGCATCTGTGGTGTGAAACTGAGGAGCTGAAATGCAGATTTACTGTCTGCATCTTCCATAACAGAGGCAGCGTAGGTGTCCCTCAGGGTGTGTGTTGTGCAGTGAGGACCTTCAGCTGCTTATCCTTTCCCCTCTTGTGCTGTGTGCAGAAGGTGGAGCATCTGGAACAATTCTGGAGAGGGGCTATTTGCCAGGGCATGGCATGATAGGAGGAGGAGTTTTAAACTAGAGCAGGGCAGGGTTAGATGAAACATGAGGATGAAGTTCTTCTCCATGAGGGTGGTGAGACACTGGCCTAGGTTGCTCCATCAGTGCCTGGAGACATCCAAGGCCAGGCTTGCTGAAGCTTAGAGCAACCTCATCTAGTGCAGGATGTCTCTGCTCACTGCAGGGTGTTGGACTATGTGGCTTTGGAAGGTCCCTTCCAACCCAGCACATTCTGTGAACACCTTCATGTATTACAAAGACTTCTAAAGAACTGGCTGCTCCCCCAGATCCTTGAGACACTCGTATTCCAGTTAAACACAACATGGACAGGATGTGAGGATGATCTATTCAAGATAAAGAGAAAATCATGTTTATGTCACTTTATGGACTTACCGGCAACTGGATAATTCATGAAGTTTAGAATTTAGACAGTATGCATCAGACTAGCCCTTGCAAGTAAAACAGCCATAGTTGGACTGCTCAAGGTGTGTCTGGGTAAAGTTCTTAGTATCCACACCAGGGACAAGATTGAAACTTGCTCCAAGTGGATTCAGAAAGGGCAGCGAAGAAAAGCAAAACATTAAAGTCCTCCAGCCAAATGTGCTGCTTTGGATCCTCTACAGTTATTCTTTTGAAACTGGATCAGTAAGTGTTAGAGCAGATAGACTGGTGTAAACCAGGGCATTCACTGGAACCAATGAAAAGATGCTAAAAGCAATTGAAGAAGTGGGTACAAAACAGAAAAACAAAAGATGTCCCACTGATGTACCCTTGTGCAGTTGCATTCCAAAGTGAGCTGTGATGGCTGTGCTTTGGACAGATGTTCACCTCTGGAAGGGTCATTCCATAGTTGGAGTTACTGCTCAGGCAGGTGTGGTGGCCTTCTTTAACACTTCTCCTGCTACATGGATTTGTGACATCCTTTACACCCTCCTTATTCAATGGAGAAATACCCCAAAGAGATGCTCTGTAGAAATGGTGAGGATGTTCTGCTTCAGGGAAACCAAAGGCTCTGTTCTGGGCAAATGCTGGATTAGGAAGGCTGTCTCCTGTCCATAGTGCTAGAGACACCATCAAGTGATACTTTTATAGTTTTAAAAACAAAGTTTAATTGTTAAAAGTTTCAACATCAAAATGCACCAGCTCTTTTATAAGATGGAAAAGTCCTCTTGGCCCTAGTGTGATGGGGTCAGTTCTAGGACTTTTTCCATCAATGCTTGTTAATGGCCTCAGATCTCTGAGAAGAAAAACTTGTGTAAAGCACTTGCTTTGGAAATAAATACAAAAAGCATTAAAAAAACCAGTTTAGCTGGTGGCCTTGTGAACTTCCCTCTCTTTCCTCATCTCTGGCTACTAGTGCAGCACTACCCTGTGCTTCAGTTGCAGGAGAATTTTTTAAAAGACTTTAAAGAACATTTATTTGAAGATATGGCTGAACAATACATTGCTGAAAGAGGAAATCAGGCTGTACAAAGAGCCAGTTGGAATAAAATCACCTACCTAGTCGTTAACAATTAATTAATGGGTGTTGTTTGGAGAATAAGCAATATCCTGGATTCTCTTGAACCTAAGGAAGTTCTAACTGGTTTTATTCAATTTCACACAGTGAAATGTGGGAGTTCTCTCTGAAATCTTCATTTTATTCTGATCAACGTTAACCGGAATTCTTCAGGATTTAAATGCTGGGAAAAATGGATGAACTTAGTATCTTAAAGACTGGGACAGCCAAATGAGCTGTTTAACAGTTCCCAGTGCAACTAGTAATGCTGCTACAAACCCCTGTACAATTGGTGGATGCTTTCATGCAACAAACCCAGAGGAACCTATGTCAACTCCCTTCCCCCTCACCAGACCACCTTTTCCAGCATTTTCTTTACAGTTTTGATAACTTGAAGAGATTTAAGCGTGTGGCCAGGCAGGAGGCGCCGGTGGCGTATCTAATCTCCTTCAGGATGCCAACCCATTCCTTCTTCTCATCATCATACCTGCAATTAACAAAACAAATCTGAATATTCTTTCTTAAAATTGGAGTTTGATGCTTTGTCATCCAAAGGATGATGATCCACATGTTGCCTGTATCAGCCATGTCTCTTCTAGAATCACAGGATGTCAGGGATTGGACGGGACCTGGAGACATCATCTAGTCCCATTCCCCTGCTGGAGCAGGAACACCCAGATGACGTCAGACAGGAAGGCATCCAGGTGGGGTTTGAATGTCTCCAGAGGAGGAGACCCCACACCCTCTGTGGGCAGCCTGTGCCACTTTTCTCTCACCCTGACAAAGTTTTTTCACATAATCACGTGGAACCTCCTCTGTTCCAGCTTGCACCCATTGCCCCTTGTCCTTTGTCCTATCATTGGAGGTCACTGAGAAGAGCCTGGCTCCATCCTGCTGACACTCACCCTTTCCTAAACATGAATGAGGTCACCCCACAGTCTCCTCCAAGCTCAAGAGCCTCAGCTCCCTCATTCTTTCCTCAGAAGGGAGATACCAGTCCCTTCATCACCTGTGTGTCTCTGCTCTGAACTCTCTAGAGCAGTTCCCCTGTCCTTGATCTAAAGGCCCCAGAACTGCACACAATTTTCCAGATGCAGTCTCACCAGGGGAGATGGGGAGGAGAACCTCCCTCCACCTACTGACCATGTCTCTTCTAATATACCCCAGGATGCCATTGGCCCTCTTGGCCACAAGGACACATTGCTGGCTCATGGTCACCCTGCTGTCCACCAGGAACCCCTAGATTTCTTTTCCCTACACTCAAAAGACTTGTATGACATTCTTGCATATATGAGTTGTCCTTTTCCCAGTCCCCGAAGGTTACTGCTGGCATGTTTCAGGCTTTAATTATGCCTGTAAAAGCTTCATTCAGAATTCCTTTAGATTCTTACATATAAAGCTGCTTCTTCTCTAGAAATCCTTTCTATCTGCTAGTTATAAGTCATTAATTTACCTGTGCAACTGAAAAGAAATGTGATGTTTCATCGCTGTCACTGTGATTTAGATTAAAAAAATAATCTAGAAGATGGATATTTCTCATTCTTTCCAAAGAATTACTCATTAAACTACTGACACATCTGCATATGTACAGGCAGATATGCTTTCCAGGGTTTTCTGTGTAAGAATGTTACAAAACAGAGAATGTTTTTATGGTGCATTTACAAGGCTAAACCTGCCAAGAGACAGGGCAACTTATAGAGTCATGGAATGGTTTGGGTTGGAAGGGACCTTAAAGATCACCTAGTTCCAACCCCCTGCCATGGGCAGGGACACCTCCCACTAGAGCAGGTGGCTCAGTGCCTTGCCTTTAAAAGGGTGACCCATTGCCCCTTGTCGACAACTTAGACTGTTTTCATTATTAGTAGGTGGAAGTAGTCCCTGGATCTGAATTTCATGATTATTTGTTCCTTTCTGACAAACATTTCTTCACAGCCTGTGTTTTAAGAGGAATAATTATTTTATCCTCAGTTTTAGACTTTCCACGAGGAAAAGGGGATTAAAATGAAACTTACTTCCATATGTCAGTGACTTCACTAGGCGCAAACTCTTTGGATTCAAGCTGAATCATAGCGAAGCCTCCGATTGCATACAAAGCTCCACTTAAGGTGACTAAACTGATGGAACTTCTCTCCTGGGGAAATTCAGGCATAACCTCCCACCTAAAGGTGAAAAAAACCCAACTCTAAGTTAAACAAATAGATGAGAGATACTCTACAAACACATTAAAACAGATCTTCAGGTGACATCACTTCAGATGCCGAGGACTGCTTCAAGTGGCACTGATATAATTTCAGAAAAAAAAAGGCAAAAAAGAAAATTAAGAATATAAGGACACAGATACAGAGGGTGTAAACTCCTGGAAAATCAAACATAGGAAAACTCCTGTGTTCCACCTTGTACCCATTGCCCCTTGTCCTATCATTGGAGGTCACTGAGAAGAGCCTGGCTCCATCCTGCTGACACTCACCCTTTCCATATTTCTAAACATGAATGAGGTCACCCCTCAGTCTCCTCCAAGCTGAAGAGACCCAGCTCCCTCAGCCTTTCCTCAGAAGGAAGATGCTCCAATCCCTTCCTCATCTGTGGCTCTGCACTGGACTCTCTCCAGTAGTTCCCTGTCCTTTTTCAACTGAGGGCCCCACAACTGGACACAATATTCCAGATGTGGTCTCACTGGAGCAGAGCAGAAGGGGAGGAGGAGAACCTCCCTCCACCTATGTAGCATTTCCCTTCTAATACACCTCAGGATGCCATTGGCCTTCTTGGCCACAAAGATACATTGCTGGCTCATGGTCACCCTGCTGTCTCCACCAAGACACCCAGGTCCCTTTCCCCTCCACTGCTCTCCAACAGCTCAGTCCCCAACTTCTACTGATACATGGGGTTGTTCTTCTAGGCATCTGCTGCTGTTGTTGGTGGTGAAGATGTGAAAACAAACCAAGTGTCCCAGTGGGAATATAAACACCTGAACACCTTCCTGGCTCCTAGAAGTCTAGAAGTTAAAACAACCTGCTTTTAAAAATAGCTTGAATGTTGCACTCACTTATTGGTGGTCAGATCAAAAGCTTCAACCGCTGCAGTAAGGCCTTCTTCAGTGACACCCCCTGCGATGACAATCTTGCCCTTGTGGATAGCTGTTCCAAACATGGAGCGAGCCACCTTCATGGGAGCCAGGTCCTTCCAGTCTCCTTTCTTGGGGTTGTAGACAAAGAGCCTGTTAGTGCATTTCCTGGGGAGGAAAAAGAAAACTTGCCATCGTTTCTAATGAACATTTGGCTTTGCCAAGCAAGACCCAGTTGAGGTGGGCTGTGTGGGTTTATGTCTAACACCTCTCTCCACAGGATCTTTTTTTATATCTAAATTGGGAATATTTACATGTCCACAAAATAATTATGGTTTCCACAGAACTAAATCAGATGTTAAATGCTGCTTACACAGGGCAGCAGCTTCATGGCACCTTACAGAGAGAGACAACATCCTTTGCCAGCCTGTTCTCTTCAGGTGATTTTGTACAGGAATAAGTGACAAATGTCATGAAGGAAAGATCGTGTTGATGTTTTGGCTGATTTAACCAGCCTCTATCCAAAATATCTCCCATACAAACACTGAGAAGTTACCACCATGTGCTCACTGTGAAAGAAGACTTGGATTTTCCAGATGTTCTACCAGTTAAGGTCCAAAAACTTGAAAAACTGGCACAGTAATTCCACACACATCACCATTTCTGTGTGTAAGGAAATGACAGTTTCTTACTGAAACTACTGAGCTCATAGTAATATATTAATAATCTCTTTGATTTAATTAAAAGTTTACCTTGGAAATACTAATTGGGTTTTAAATGCTATTTTACCTTATCATGAGCAAGATATTCTATGTACCAGGATGTGCTCCCCTTTGCCAAATAGTTAAAGACATAAAAAAAGGAAATTTGAATGGGAGGATGCATAATTTATAAAGGACTAACCAAATAACGTTAGAAATTGGGATGGAAAACCTTAGAGACTCACTTATCATCAGTTTTTCCACCGAGACAGTAGATCAGTCCATTGTTTGAGATAGTAGCATGGCCATAGACTTTGATGGGGAGTTTTTTGACCTCGCCCCATTTCATCCCCCTGGAAGAAGGAGAAGGATTGTCAACGGCAGGCTCTTTCAACCAGCAACACATCCTCGGGATGGGGAGGACAGAATGAAGTGTGAAACATACACTGGATCATAGCACAGCACCGAATCTAGAGACTCCTCAGTGCGAAGGTCCTTGCCTGCAATCACATAGACCTTGTTCTCTGACTCTCCCAGTCCGAAGAGACACCTGGCTGATGGCAGCGGAGGGAGGGCCACCCACTCACCAGCGATGCTGTCCAGCTGAAAGAGCACCAGAATGGAAAGGCAAAGAATAAAAAACAGAATCATAGAACGGTTTGGGTTGGAAGAGGCCTTAAAGATCATCCAGCTCCAACATCCCCCCCGCCATAGGCAGGAATACCTCCCACTAGACCAGGCTGCTCAGTGCTGCATCCAGCCTGGCCTTAGACACCTCCAGAGAGGGGGCATCCACAACCTCTCTGGGCAACCTGTTCCAGTGTCTCACACCCTCATCATAAAGAATTTCTTTCTTATATACATGCTCAATCTCCCCTCTTCCAACACATTCCAAAATACATCGTTGCTTGAATTAATAGCCCTTGGTTTCTCTCAACAGCTCATCTTCTTGCCTGCACCTTCAGCACTTCAAATGATGGCTTCCACCCACCTGTGCTTCATAGGGCTGGGACCTTGCACAGTCAACACCAGGGGACTGGACTAGATGATCTTTCAAGGTCCTTTCCAATCCCTGACAATCTGTGATCTGCTTGCTCTCACTCATCCTGACAGCATTCCTCTGCCTCTTTATTAAGCTCTTGTATGGAGGTCACTCACTCTCTGGGTTCCCTATCACACTTCTTTGGGCAACCTGTTCCAGTGTTTCACTACCCTCCCTGTAAAGAGAACTTTCCTTTAAACCTGAAATGCTCTAACACTCAATATTTCTGCTTTTCTATTGTGCATAGATTTACTTCATGATGCACAGGAAGAGAAGGCAAACCATGAGCTGGGCTGAGTGTAAAAGTATTTCATAGAATCATGGAATCCTAGAATAGTTCAGGTTGGAAGGGACCTCAAAGATCATCGAGTTCCACCCCCCCTGCCATAGGCAGGGACACCTCTCACTAGATCAGCCTGCTCAGTGCTTTGCCCAGCCTGGTCTTGAACCCCTCCAGAGAGGGGGCATCCACAACCTCTCTGGGCAACCTGTTCCAGGGCTTCACCATCCTCACTGTAAAGAATTTCTTTCTTATGTCAAGTCTAAATCTACCTCCTTCCAATTTACAACCGTTGTTTCTAGTCCTCCCATCTGATATCATCATATTAAATAGTCCTTCCCCTGCCTTTCTGTAGGACCCCCTCAGGTACTGATAAGTTACTATAAGGTCCCCCCTGAGCCTTCTCTTCTCCAGAGAGGAAGCAGGAGAAAACTGAAGTCAAATGAGTCAGCTCTGGGCTTGGCTCAGTTGCATCCCTTTTCCAGCAGAGTCAGGGTCTCTGCTAAAATACATTTCACTGACCACTCCTCTTGGACCAGAAGTTTTATTGCAGCATACTCCATAGTTCATGGACTAAACTGGCCCAGCAGGTGGACCTGGGTGGCGTAATGAGGAGAAGATGTACCCACCGTGGATCACAGCATGCTTAGTGAATCACTCTCCAAGATGACTTTATCTATCAATGATGGTCATGTGTTTTTGAGGCACTGTTTCTCCTTTCAAGCCTTGTTTTCCCCAGGGTTGCTAGCTACCAAAGAAAATGTTAGCAGGTGCTTCACTGCTGGAGGAACAATCAGTGAGTGACAATCAGTTTGGCACCATATTAACATTTCACAGGCAACAACAGCCCCACGGGTCATACAGAGAAGTATTTTAACTACAGGCAAGGGAGCTTGAAGATGGCAAGAGAGCAGGATTTCAGGAGGCAGATGTAAAATACAAAGCAGGGCTATGAAAACATAATTTTCTTACATCAATTGTGAGATTTACTTTTTCAGAGGCTCTTTCCTAGTAGCTTGAGACTGAGACCACTCAGGTCGCTGTGACATCAACACAATATTTGATGAACATTTCTGTAAGAAGTTTTGTACTGGAATGGTTTGTTTTGTGGTTTACACCTTACACCCAAAGAAATGAAAACAGTGCAAATTCCCCTCTTGCAAACCAAGACTTCCCTCTTAGAGGTATAACAAACATCTGAAACCCACTCTAATTGTGTGAGAAATCACACGTACTTCCATAAATACTTAATATTTGCATATTTTTAACATCTGAAGCCTTTTAAACTATCTGTGCTTATCACTGCCTTATATGGCAGTGTTTCGTACTGAAACAGGGTCTACTTCCACTCATTCAGGACAATGTGCCTTAGGACAGGGCATGGGCAGCAGCATGGGGAGAGAGTTTAAATATCCTCCAGAGCATGGCCTCAGGTCATTAAACATCTGGAATAGTTTGTGATATGAATGTGCCAAATTGTATTTTTTGCTGTTTTTTTTTCTGGAATATGTTGTGGAAGTTGCAGCTTGTATTAATCAGCCTTATGTTTATACAGATTCAGAGACATAAAAGTAAGCTCTCTGTTGAAACGTGGTATTTAGTGTGCCAAAACTGACAGTTTGCCAAGAAAACTGCCTTCTACCTCTGAATTCTACATTTCTGAAAGCCCTTATATTTTCAAACATGCATGAGTCAAAAAGGACTTCTGCAATTTTAAAGTTAAAAATGGCTTTTAAAATGCACACATTATGGATTTCATAAAAATACTTCCCATGCAAAAGAAAGAAAGATGTGTCATTGGATCTGGACGTTCAGATAAGTGGTAGTTCAGAAAAGATATTTTGCAAACATATATGTTTTGCTCACTAATATAGATATATGTACATATATATATAAATATATAGTATAGAATTTGGCTCAAATTTTAGCATCAGTTCCATGAAAAAACTGGGCCTTAAACAACGAAAGTCAATTCCTAGATATAAAATAGTAAGCCTTTAAATCTTTTCTGAGGTATCACTAGGGGCTTGATCTTGAAAGAAAAGGTTCAAGTCCCTTGGTTTCATTTCTCTCTCCATGATGGGAATAGGTCTTGGAGATAAATTTCCCCATTGAATGTGCAGAGACCCAACCACTTGCTTGCTAAGACTCAGTGACTCTCCTAAGCATCTCTTAAGCAATGATAAAGCTCATACCTGGAAGAAGTACGACTGGAAAGGCTGATCCTTGTTCTCCTCTTCTACATAGAGTCCTCCGACGATGTAGACCTGATTTTGTTTGGTGACTATACTGGAATGATTCCTGGGAATCTGCTCAGCCAGGGCTGCCAGGTAGCACTCATTCTCAAGAGGATCATAAGCCACAGCAGCAGTGTCATTAACCAGAAGGATAAGGTCTTTGACAAACATGCCGTGCCTGGGAAGGTCATTCAGGTAGCCAGGCAGCAGATCTTCGTCTCCTACATCCCCATTCACCTCCCCTTTTGTGGACTTCTCTGTGCTTTTGCTAGAATCAGGCAGTTTCCCAGCAAAAGCATCCTTGATGACCTTTACTTTTTTCTGAAGTTCTGAATTGCTCTTAATGACATCATCCTTCTCCACATGGTCTTTGAAGTATTTTTCTGGCATCAGGCGAAAACGTATGCAGTCAAAGATTTCTCCTAGGCTCTTCACTCTGTTCTCCTTGTCTGTTCGGACCCATCTCATTACAGCTTCAAACACCAGTTCTTCTTTCTCTACATTTAAGCTGTCAGGAGAAATAATGGAGATAAGTTCGTGCGGGGCAAGCTGCATGAAGTCCTCTTCTTTGCAGATCTGCACAAAATGATCCGAAACAAAATCCCGGGCGGAAAAGGCGAGCCTTGGGCAGTCGAGGAGAACTCCCAAGCGAAGGATGGCCAAGCAGTTCCCAATAGCCAGCCTCTTCTGCAGGTAGGAGACGCAGACGGTGAAGACAGAAGGGATCTGGAAGCGACTGGCCAAAGCAAAAATATCCTGGACATTAGAATCATTCAGATCAATGTTGGCTGAGTATAGGTATTTGACAATCATATCCAGGATGTTGGGGTCAACGTTATCTAGAACCACCTCTTTCTTCTTCTCCTCATTTTGCTCTGATAGGAAATACTCACGAAAATAAGGGCTGCAGGCTGACAGGATTAACCTGTGGCAAGGCAGGCTTCTGTCACCAGCTTTCAGAGAGCAATCTACAAACTTTTTCTCTTCCAGGAGTTCCTTGAGGCCATCCTGGAGAAGGGTGGACTGGTAAAGCCTGAGCTCTTCAGTGAGTTCCCTCTGGGAATCCATTTCACCAACAGTCGGGAAAGGGGAGGGAGCAGAAAGCTTTTAGTGTTGCCTGCCCAAAGGTCTGCCTGGAAAAAAGGCAGACCAAAGCGCTTTGACCTGCCCAAAGCCTCTGCAATTTAATCTCTCTTCCTAAATATAGGTACATACTCTCACAGGGCGGAATTTGGGATGGATGGCTTGGAAGAAGAAAAAAAAAATAAAAAAAGGGTTGCTCTGGCAGCTGTCAAAGACTGAAAGAAGCAACTGTTGCTCTTAGTTGCTTCGGTCAGGTTTTGTCATCCTCCTCCGGGGTGAATCAATGAGATTACGTGGGATGTAAGAAATTATGTGACATGTGTAAGGAGAGCAGAATCCAACCCTGGGGAGATAACTCTGAGCAAGGGTGTAAATATACACATTAACAAATATTCTGAAATAGAAACACTATTAATGAAGCTGTTCACTTTTTCAGTTATAAAACCTCAGAATGACTGCTGCAGCTATAAAAATAGCAAAAAAACTTCAGAACTCTGACCAATGATTTATACTTTAAGATTATTACTTTTTTTTTTAACATACCCATATTACATCGACATTTTTTTCAGATACTGGTAATAAGGTTTTGAAATTAATTTTGAGCCGCTTCTTAATATCCATATGGTTGTATTTATCCATAAACAAAACTCTAATGTTTAGACATAAAATATCCATTTTTCAGTTAAAATTCTGCTCTCAGACATGAATTAAAAAGAAGTCTCCACCCCCCTTTATTAAGGGCTATATTTTGCCCATATAGAGAATTATTTACCCATATGGTAAAACATCCTTTGAATGAAATGCAAACAGCATCAAATCCCAACAACTTGAGTGCAGGATCTCCAAGTTTAATGTCATAAAATTTTATTGAAATAACGAATATTTTTCAATATAGGTAGTATTTCATCAAAATAAATACTCTGATTTTCTACAAACATCACAAAAGTATAGTCACTCCGCAGTTCCTTTACTGTACCGGTCAGCTGCCAAAACAGCAGCTGATGGCAGATCTCATTTGACTTTTTCCACTTATAGAAAATAGCACCGAGGTCTTATGTCACCAGAAAACGTAACAGCTGCTTCTTTCTTTGAACAATAAATGACTCATTTCTCTCTAACACATAACATCAGAAAGATCTAATGATTCAGACACAGAAGCTATTTGGGTTCGCTTTTTTCTAGAAAAAACTTACTCTAGCCAAATAAAAATACAGAAAAAAAACATCCCAAGAATGGTATGAGGATATTTGGGTTAGTATTAAGTAGATGAAATGATGTGCTGAACATTTAACAAAATTCTGAGAGATTAAATGCATAAATGCTGGAATACATTGAATATCAAGACTCTTGACGACACACTGCCTGCCTCATGTATGGCAGGAAGAGGAAGCTTCCTTGGGGCCTCTAATTTCCTTGGAAGTTGTAAAAAAAAATCATGGTTATCTGCTTTAGAATGGTGTCAGAAACCCATAGTAGCCCTTTTGTGCTCTGATCACCTTCTGTGGAAGGTACAGAAACATGCTAAGTATGACAATTTACATAGTGGCAGCCACCAGGTATGTAGTGGGGAGGAACTTCCAGGTCCTTCCAAGCTGACAGCAGGAGGGAAAGGACCTCTCTGGTCCTTTTTCCATGTGATTGGAAAGTGGGCAGGGCCTTTAGAAGGCAGGACTTCCACCTGCCCCTTCTTACAGCAGTCATTGCTTGTTCTCCCACTTCTTACAGGAACAACATAATAAATAAAAAGCTGTTACACATACCAGGGCTTTGAATAATCTCTCCTTTAAGACATATCCTGAGGGAGTATTATCTACTTTCTGCCTGCTCTTCAGCTTCATCGTGCTCTTTCTCTGCTACTTGCTATTTCTAAATACTTTCCTAGAGACCTCGTAAGCCCATAAGAGCCAAGGAAATGAATGCAAATCATAATCAGGTCATGACTTCCCACAGTTCTTGCAGTGTGAATCCATCCTTCAGCTTCTCAATTGCAAGTCCAAGTTCTTCTGAAAAAACAGGCTCCCCATCATGTTGCTTTTTTGAATGCACAAGACACAAAAGAAAATAAAGCAGAAAGTATTTTAAAATTTTATTATTCCATTTTTAACACTGTGAATTTGACAGTATGAAAAAAGGAGATGTTCTTACCTTGTTTTCATCTGCAAAGTAAGCCTGAAAAATAAAAAGAACAAAAAAAAAGAACTTAAAACTTTGGAAAAATAAAAAATAGGCTAAAATCAAATCTGCTAATAAGTCCTTTGAGTCAGCATTGCATTTGGTAAGTTTACTTCAACAATTAGCACTGCTAATTTACCAGATTTCAGAGATTAATTAAAAACCATGTCAATTGTCAGTGTGCCAAGGTCAGAGCTTGAAAGCACGTACAGTCTCTCAGCACAGTCAGTCACACAGTCAAGTGTTACAGGGCTGCACAGTAAATTTGGAAATTCCTAGGAAGAAATAACCTCCTGCATTTCAAAGTAAATTTTCCTGAAAAACTGGGAGGCAGATATCAATATAGTTTCCTAAACTGGTATTGTTAGGAGTGCAGGTGTGACTCAAAAATATCAGTGTGCAGATACCTATCACTATCTATTAGTCTGCTCTCAGACAAGGAATATTTAACATATATAATTATATCATACTGCTGGGTTTTAAGCTATTGCTTATCCTAATGCATTGATAAACCACAGAATGCTATTCCTTTAAGTACCTACAACTATTTATTTTGAATAACAGTTTTGTTTTAAGTTAAAAATCCACACACAGAATGAACTCCTGCAGTAATCAGGATTATGAATAAAAGGCACGTAGGCATGTTTTAAATATAGAAAGTTCAGTTACAGCTTATCTTTCCTGGAGGATTACAGCTGTACAATGCTCACATTTGAATAAACAAACAGGAATTACTTTATTTTTTAGTTTTCTGGGGAGCAGCTTACCACAAATGCATCTGTATGTTCATCAGATTCTGTTTCTACATCATCCTGAACCTGCTCTACTGTTAGGTCTTCAAGTGGTTGAGGCTGCAAATTAAACCACTGGTGTAAGTAAATCCACATATCAAATATCTTTAGTAAATTTTTATTCCAGCTGTTAACACAAATATTGTATCTAACTTAAAATAAAATGAGTACCTTTTCTTCCATTTCATAATCCACCCCAAATATAGGGTTAGCTGAATAAACTTTGTGAAGCGAATTAATTTCTTTCACTGCTTCTTGTAGTTTCTCCACAGGGTCTATTTTAAAACCAAGTACATATCCTCCACTCTATAAAACACAGAAAAAAAGGACAAGTACAATTCGTTTTGCTTGTCATTAAAAAGAAAACTATTATAAATAAAAATGTGACCAACGAAGAAAGCTTCTTACCTGTTGAGAACTCTCTATCACAAGTGCCAAGCCAAACTTTGAGTCTCTTATTTTTATGGAACGCTAATGGTAAAGGGGAAAAAGATGTTTGTTAAATATTCTGGGATTGCTTGATAAAAATCTGTTTTATCTATTTCTTTCATGTTCTTTTTTTTATATACTGTACTGGTTTCAAAAACTGGTTCTGGAAGCTTGGCTAACAGCATTCCTTCTACCATTACAAATCTGAACCTCGGAGAAAAGTGCTTTTATCAGAAGAGGTAAGACTGGTTCATTTCTGAATCTGAAATTCACAGATTATTAATCCCTAGGTGGCACAAAGCACGACTGTAAATAACTTTAAAATTGGAAATACAAACCATTTTCAATATCTCTACCAACCTATGAAAGCCCCCAGTTAATCTGGACAGAAATAAACATCTACCTTGTGGTAGATGCTGGTGAGATTAAATTCCTCCCTGACTATAGGACATGAAACAGTAACATTGGTGATCTGGGACTTCTGACTGAAGGCTTGAATTTAAAATACTTACAATTTGTAGATATGGTATGCTGACATTAAAGCTGTCATTCATATTTGCATGCCAAACTATTCTCACATTAGTAATAAAAAACGTTCCCAAATTTCCCTGTTAAAGAAAAGGGGTGTTAGAACTGTTTTGAATTAAATAGCCTTTTTTTAAAAAAACACAATGATTGCTGTTATTCATTGAAACACAAGCAGGACACAGTTTCATGTTTAATTCAAGAGGAGTCTCGTTCTTTGCCACCACAATCACTCAAAGTGCTTCTCTCGGGGAAGCAAGACCCAATCTTTAAAGGATCAAGCAGCCAAGTGGTGGAAATAGCTGGAGTGCCCATTGCTGCAGCAGAGCAGGATCAAATCACAGCAGAGCAGACCTCAGGGGAGCACACGAAGCATCTGAGAGTGTTCTTAACTGTACAGATCTGCAATGGGCTCACAGCATAAGTCTAATGGCATGTGGGTTAAACTTAGGCAGTTGTGGAGATGTGTGCCAAGGGAATGTGGAGGAAAGAACTTTTTAGCTTGTCAGGATGGATCCAATTTCCATTCTGGCCTAAAATTGCACAGCCAGAAATAACAGCTCCCATTTTGTTTCACAGCTCCGGGAAATACTTGCAACTAATGCTCTATAAAATAATAGAAATGTTTTCTAATCTTTCCTTGAAGTCTTTATTTTTTCGTGCGTTTTAAGCTACAGGCTGAGTGAAGAGTGGCTTAAATGCAGCCCTGAATAGAAGGACTTTGGGGAGTCAGTGGATGAGAAACTCAACATGAACTGGCAGTGTGCACTTGTAGCCCAGAAGCCAACACAATCCTGGGCTGCATCAAGAGAAGTGTGGCCAGCAGGTCAAGGGAGGTGATTCTGCCCCACTACATGGCTCTGGGGAGACCCGAACTGGAGTTACTGTGCCCAGTTCTGGAGCCCTCAACATAAGAAGGACTTTACACCATTAGTGTGAGTCCAGAGGAAGCCATGAAGATGATGAGAGGGCTGGAGGACAGGCTGAAGGAGTTGGGGTTGTTCATCCTGGAGAAGAGAAGGCTCAGGCGGGACTTCAGAGTAGCTTCTCAATGCCTGAAGGGAGCTCCAGAAAAGCTGGATTAGGACTTTTTAATAGGGTCCTGGATGGCAGGACTAGGAGTAATGGAATCAAATGGAAGAAAGTAGATTGAGGCTGAATATAAGAAAAAAGTTCTTTACTGTGAGGGTTGTGAGACAGTGGAACAGGTTGCCCAGAGATGCTGAATGTCCCTTCCCCGGAGGTGTTTAAAGTCAGGCTGGATGAGGCATTGAGCAGCCTGGTTTAGTGAGAGGTGACCCTACCCCATGGCAACAGGGTTAGAACTAGATGATCTTTAAGGTCCATTCCAACCTAAACCATTCTATGACTCTATATAAATTCCTATCCCAGTATCTCCAGTAATCAAAACACAAAACAGTCTCGTACCATAGTCCCAGTTTCAAGTAAATACATGAATATTCAGCAGAGCACTTTGTAAGCAACATGATTGTCTTTTGGGATGACACAGACCTTAGACGCATGAACAGATCTTTTTAACAGGAACTGGATATCTATTTCCCTGCGCATGAGCCACGTCATGTAGCCTTCTGGCTGCCAAAGAGACTTTGTTGTACTCAGGAGTAAATACTTGGGATAGGTCTCTCTGCATGCATCAGCTGGTGAACTGAATTAAGGGCAATTCCTCTGAGGTTACAAATCTAAACTAGTACAATTGTTAGATGGAAGTCAAAACATTTTAACTTTGCTGAAGTCAACACAGTCTGATTTTTCACTATACCTGGTCACTGGATAAATTCCAAACCCCATTGACCTTATCATAGATTTGTTCTTGTGGTAATAATCTCAGCTGCTTGTTCTGAATCAGTGCACTTCTCAGCTTCAGATCACGATACATTTTAGAAGTTTCATAAGCTCTGCAAAAAATCAAAATTACACTTCATCATTTCAGTGTTTTCTACTATCTTTACTGTTTAACACCAATACGAAATATTGCATATTTTCAACTTTATCACCACATTGCACAAAAATGAGTACTACTGAAATGTCATCAATATAAACCATTACATTTCAACTTTCCTTTAAACTTAAAAGGGATTTTCTGGTATCTGTTCTGACTTTCTGTACTACATGTATAAATAATCTTTTTTTTTTTTTTCCTTAAGACAGTCATCTCACGGACTCTATTGTAAAATACCAGTCTTCTGGCTCCTATGTTATACATATTATGGACACTGAGAATCTGCATTTGTTCATTCAGATGACTTGTCTTTAAGTGGGAAATATCCCATTTTGTACTCAATTAGAATTTTGATCATGTTCTAGCTCCATTAATTCCATTACATGGTCCAAAATTATGGGAAATTATTATAGACAGAATTCAGATTAAAAATGGACACTGAAATTAGCCCTTTTGTACGTTTATTTGTTTAGAGAGTTAATGTACACAAGCTGTGATCTATGACAGGTATTAATATGTATTATTTACCCTACACACAGTTGTCTAGAGTGCTGTGAAAATTATTTCCTTTTCTTACACAGATTGTGCTCTCCTCTTCTGGGAGACTTCGCTGAATGTGAAATATTTGATTCACGGAACTTTGTAGAAGAGGAAAGATTATTTTAAGTCTGTTACCTGTGCACAGCAATGACTGAGGTGAAGAGTCTGGGACTCCCAGGGACAACATTGGTAAATATGAACTCAAAGCGGGTGTTGTTACACTTAGTCAATATATACAGAGCTTCTGTCTGCCCTCGTAATTTCTGCAGGGAAAAAATTCAACTCAGTATTTGGCAATACAGCAGAAGCTTGACCTTGCAGGTAATAAATAATTTTGACCTATTTTTTAAATAGTATATTTGAAGTTCCATCAAACTGTTTACACTTGCAATATCATGGCTGTAGCAGTATTTTTGGCTTTGTTACCTCATGGCTGCCCAAAGAACCTAATAATCTGCCTGCTAGTTCTTTGCTGCAGCCAAACAAATGGCTTCACAGCTGCATGTAATTCAGGCTATGTATTTTAGGGCTTTTCTGCATAAAATTAGAGCAGACTAGACTTTTAGACTTCTGTTAGCTTAGACAAAATGAACCAACATCTGTTTGATTTACCAAGAAGGGAAAAGAATCAACAAGNCATAGTCCCAGTTTCAAGTAAATACATGAATATTCAGCAGAGCACTTTGTAAGCAACATGATTGTCTTTTGGGATGACACAGACCTTAGACGCATGAACAGATCTTTTTAACAGGAACTGGATATCTATTTCCCTGCGCATGAGCCACGTCATGTAGCCTTCTGGCTGCCAAAGAGACTTTGTTGTACTCAGGAGTAAATACTTGGGATAGGTCTCTCTGCATGCATCAGCTGGTGAACTGAATTAAGGGCAATTCCTCTGAGGTTACAAATCTAAACTAGTACAATTGTTAGATGGAAGTCAAAACATTTTAACTTTGCTGAAGTCAACACAGTCTGATTTTTCACTATACCTGGTCACTGGATAAATTCCAAACCCCATTGACCTTATCATAGATTTGTTCTTGTGGTAATAATCTCAGCTGCTTGTTCTGAATCAGTGCACTTCTCAGCTTCAGATCACGATACATTTTAGAAGTTTCATAAGCTCTGCAAAAAAATCAAAATTACACTTCATCATTTCAGTGTTTTCTACTATCTTTACTGTTTAACACCAATACGAAATATTGCATATTTTCAACTTTATCACCACATTGCACAAAAATGAGTACTACTGAAATGTCATCAATATAAACCATTACATTTCAACCTTTCTTTAAACTTAAAAGGGATTTTCTGGTATCTGTTCTGACTTTCTGTTACTCAATGTATAAATAATCTTTTTTTTTTTTTCCTTAAGACAGTCATCTCACGGACTCTATTGTAAAATACCAGTCTTCTGGCTCCTATGTTATACATATTATGGACACTGAGAATCCTTTATTTTTCAGTGCTAGTTAAGTCATAAACTTCCAATATATATACATTAGGAATCCATAAGTCCTAAATAGAAAACTAAGGTAATGAATTTTGCATTTGTTCATTCAGATGACTTGTCTTTAAGTGGGAAATATCCCATTTTGTACTCAATTAGAATTTTGATCATGTTCTAGCTCCATTAATTCCATTACATGGTCCAAAATTATGGGAAATTATTATAGACAGAATTCAGATTAAAAATGGACACTGAAATTAGCCCTTTTGTACGTTTATTTGTTTAGAGAGTTAATGTACACAAGCTGTGATCTATGACAGGTATTAATATGTATTATTTACCCTACACACAGTTGTCTAGAGTGCTGTGAAAATTATTTCCTTTTCTTACACAGATTGTGCTCTCCTCTTCTGGGAGACTTCGCTGAATGTGAAATATTTGATTCACGGAACTTTGTAGAAGAGGAAAGATTATTTTAAGTCTGTTACCTGTGCACAGCAATGACTGAGGTGAAGAGTCTGGGACTCCCAGGGACAACATTGGTAAATATGAACTCAAAGCGGGTGTTGTTACACTTAGTCAATATATACAGAGCTTCTGTCTGCCCTCGTAATTTCTGCAGGGAAAAAATTCAACTCAGTATTTGGCAATACAGCAGAAGCTTGACCTTGCAGGTAATAAATAATTTTGACCTATTTTTTAAATAGTATATTTGAAGTTCCATCAAACTGTTTACACTTGCAATATCATGGCTGTAGCAGTATTTTTGGCTTTGTTACCTCATGGCTGCCCAAAGAACCTAATAATCTGCCTGCTAGTTCTTTGCTGCAGCCAAACAAATGGCTTCACAGCTGCATGTAATTCAGGCTATGTATTTTAGGGCTTTTCTGCATAAAATTAGAGCAGACTAGACTTTTAGACTTCTGTTAGCTTAGACAAAATGAACCAACATCTGTTTGATTTACCAAGAAGGGAAAAGAATCAACAAGAATTTTACTGCCTCAGATAACTGACTGGAAACACACTCGTAAAGAAATGTAAAACTCCCTCAATTTTTAAAACTAATCTTTCATTACTATTCTACTACTACTGCAAACAAGCTGTCAGATTGTTGAGACAATGCAGTAAAGGTAAACAACGAATTACAACCTCTTCTATTATTTTTAAAAGTATTTTTTGAAACTTACTGAATTGGCAGTTCTTGTAGTTATATTAATAACGCAGTTGTAACCAACAGCTAAAAGTTAGAAGAGAATAAAAATTATTTTTCAGGTTTTATAAACACATACAGATTTTCCATCTTGACTGACTGTTGGAAACTAAGCACTGGAAATAATCTGGATACAAATTACATGCATCCTGGATCTGTTTCAGCTAATTAAATTAAATATCAGTAGATCTGCTAGCTACTCAGATAGTTAAAATTAGATATTTATAAAGAGCTTACAGTAGTAACTTGGAAAGGCAAGTACCTGTGGGGAATAAAAAGTGTCTAACAATAGAGAATATGAATAAACAGGTGGCAACAAGAGATAGAAGTAACAAGTTATGAAGAATCTCACCCTTCTGTTTCTTTCTAACAAACCAAATCAATCTCACATAGGTCAAATTAAAAAAATGTATAAAGTACTTTTCAACTTCTGTTCCAAGAACTTAACATTGAATATTAATATTTTGCTATAATTTTTATAACCATTCCTATATTACAAATAGACTAATTAGTAAGAGTTTATTTCAGATTTAAAGAGCAACAGAACTATACTGTGCTCTATCAATACTACTGTGAAAGAAGAGCATGACAAGGCAGAGAAAACACTAAGTTTGCAGTTTAAAATATGATACTTACAGAGATTGACTCTGGGCAATGACAGTGAGCGCCAAATAATCCGCAAGTTTGTCACAAGCAATCTACCTAGAAATAGAGAGTCTAGATGTTTTTAATTTGCTAAACTTTCATTAAATTAAGCATTCCATTCTGTGCTATGTCATAACCTCTAATTTTGAAAAAACAGAATATTCCTTCCCCTTGACAGGAAAAAGCAGCAAAGTACAGGATACCCCAGCAGGAACAAAATAAAAGAATCCCTAAATACTTTTTTTGAAAGCTAGAACAGAAAATCCAGTGAGGAAGAAATGAAACAACCTTTAATATGCCCCAGCATTCCTCAAGACCCAACCAAGAACAATTACTGATTTCACCTCACCCTGCCTGTGGTAGAAATGCAGAGACACAATCAGTGAAGAGCTACTCTGGGGAGGAGAAGGGGATGGCAGTGAGTTAACTTTCACAGCTGTCCTCAGGAATAACCTCACCCCTTTCTGTCACATGCAAATTGCTTTGATTCTGTACCCAGTGCAGCAGCAGGACATCCATCCCCAGGAAGGGTTATCTCAGCATACTGGCAGCTTCATACCCTTGCACACTATATATATCTATATTGTCCTTAGTGATTCTATTTAAACCAAGGGAAAACTATGCATTAAGCAGGATTACAGTACAACAATGCCTCAGTGTTTATACGTGAAATAATCGAATGAGGTTTTAGTTTCTAACCAAATACTGAGACAAGGCTATCAGTTTCCTGCAACTGAGAATAAGGGATCCTACTTGGAAATACTCAAAAGGGAGACATCTGTGGGTATTTTCTGCAACAGACAATTGATATAAAGATCAATGCAAACCAGATAGGGCTTTCATGAACTTATACAGTTCAAGTATTAGAAAATTTGCAGTTTCCTTGAGTATTCACACACCTCTATCTCCATTGTTCCCTTTGGTATCTTCAACTGACTCTAGGCAGTCTATGAGGACCTCTCCAGGTCTCATTTTCATTTGTCTGAAAGAAAAAAAAAAAAAAAAGAAGGAAAAAACTACCTAATGAAAAGTTAATTTATCCTGCAAAAGGAAATTGCTATTTTCCCTACTTAGCTTTTTCTTTCCTTACCTCACTGTATAATAAAAATACATATATATACAAATTCAACATTACATGTAGCTGAAATCATTATCACTGCATCTGATATATGAAAAATAATTGATGTCTGTACTATAGCATTCTATTAATTATATTAAGTTACAGATTATAACAATAAATAATTACATAGCAAGTGTGACCAAGCAAACTATACCCCAAAACAGGGAGAAAGTGTGTGAAAAAGTGATGGATAAGCTGGAGATCATTAACGAGACATGAAATATGGTCTCAAAACACATTACCATAGCTACACAATAGATATTAGACAGAGGAAGTACTAAGAACAATAACACCAACAGTAACACTGTGGAAGCAGGCTCTACCTACAAGAAATGTCTGCAAGAAAATAAGACAAAACAATTTCATGTTTCTAAATTGACTGCAGGCAGCATATCTGAGGGACAAGGGTGATCTTGAAGGTCCCTTCCAACCCAAACCGTTCTATGATTCCATGATAATTTGCAGCTCCATATTACAGGAGCCAGGCAGAGTAACGAAAAAAGCCTTGTAGCTCAGATAAGGCTGACTGACAGCTCATTAGAGGTCAGGGCTCTCAGAAGCGAGGAACCACTGCCTCCATGAGGATGTCGGCGACAACCCTTCATCTCTGTTCCCTCATAGGTGCCGTAAGCTCAGGCTGCTGACATCACGGCTGGGACAACGGGCCCTTCTTAGAAGGCAGAGATACCATCACCTCAAAAATACGCCTTAAGTGTATTTTTTTCCCTTTTCAGCACCAGGAAACAATACAGGCGGTTGAGAAAAGAACTCTATCTGCCAAAACCTCTTCTACTAGCCCGTCTAAGTCTCCACCGCCACACAACCCGCAACCCTGACAAGTAAAAGCTTCCTCCCGACCCTCACAGGGACGGCCCCCAGCATGCACTGCGCCACTCACGGCGGCCGCCCCTCTGCTGACCAAGAGGCTCTAACACACGCGAGAGACGCCAGACAGAGACACGAAAACCTGTTGGAAGGGGAAGAGAAGGGAAGGGCAAATCATACTCACTGCGGGGAGATGTCGAAGCGGACATCTCTGTCCTCCCACAGCACATCCAGCACCGCGCTCATGGCTGCCGGCCCCGCCGCCTTGGCAACGGAGGCTTGGAGGGGTGTGGTAGCGGCTCGCGCTCCCCGCCTCGTATCGGGATTGGCTGCTTCGCTTGCTCGCGCTCCCGACCGCGCCTCGGGATTGGCTGCGGCCCTCCACATGGATGGTGTAGGCGGCTCCTCTTTGCCTCAGCCCCGCCCTGAGGGAGCGGCCGCGGCGTAGGGTGGGGAGCGAATGGGGTGTTTCATTGCCTTTTTAGTTAGGAATAACTCGAAATTTTGACTTTCTGAAATTTAATTTACCGCTTTCGAATGAAAAAAACCTCAGTGAAATAAGTACGGCCTACTGCCATTTAGCGGTCCTTTCCCTATTGAGGGTCCCCGGCTCGGTGATGAGCCTGTGGTGAGCAATTGATGGGTTAAAAAAGGGCGTAAATGGGCCCGTGGAGGAAATATATGCGGTTAAAAAGTGCATAAACTGTCACGAAAAGGCACGAATGGGGTGAAAAAGGGCTCAGATGGGCTTGGGAGAGGCATAAATCGTGTTAAAAAAGGCTGGTGGTGCTGCCTGTCCCTCAGCCTTTCCCTTCTCCAGCTCTGCTGTCTGCTGTAGGGCAGCATTTTGTGCAGGAAGAGGCCAAATTCAATATTTTTTTATAAAACAAGATTGCCAGTTGTTTAGAAGAAAACCCAAATCCACAAACTCAACCAGAAACGACCCTTGAGTATGCAGAAGTACCTGGTCAGAGAGGTTCAGTCTAGTTTAGGGTAAATTTTTAATTGTATAAAGAAAAGTTCTTAGTCCTATAAAGGATTTTATCCATTCTCTGACTTGGCAGTAAAACCATAATGTTTTATTACAAACAAGCTTTTAAGTGTATAAGAAATACATCATATACAGGTAAGAAGCAATATGGCAGTGACTGATAATAAACTCTGCTGCATTTGATGCTTTGAACAAAAGACAGATTTTTTGAAGAAAGAAGAAAATACTAAAATGCGTTTTAAAATTAGACATGGCTTTGAGGAGAGAAACACGTCAAGGACCACTTTATATACAAAATAGTTTGCTTGTGCAGTCATTCATACAGATCTTTGTGTGTGATTTAACTGCATTTGTCACGTATCTTGCTTGGTAATGGAAATTGAGGAAAATTTACAGAAAAAATGGGCTAAATTTGAACTATGATGTGGTTGGGGAAGGTATGTAGCTGAGCCATTTCCCTGTGTTGTGACCCAGAGTGTACATAGGCCACAAGTTGGTGGATTTACTCTATTTAGCTGTACCAAGTACTCTGCAAGTAATCTGGAAGTTGATATTTTGTGCTTGAAGTATTGAAATAGGATTTGTGGGAACACTTTTGCTTAAGAAAAAGTGAAATCTTCATTGCAGAACCCATGCCAAGTATCACATTTCTGTAACAGAGAGAAAAGGAATTACATCATTTTGATGGCCAAAGATTGCTTTCCAATGTAATTTTTAAAAAAATGAAGTTATAGTTAGTAGCTGTACAATTTAAAGACCTAGGTGAGGAAATTACAATCATTTTGGGAAATGTTACAGTGGTCTTAAAATAACTTAGTAAAAAGGAAAAAAATTGTAGTCTTGATAATGATGGAAAATGGCTATTTTGTTATGTAAGAGCTAAGTTATACAATATATGCAAAAAGAATTATACAATATATGCAAAAAGAATTATACAATATATGAAAAAAGAGTTAAAGTGAGCTTGCATAGGCAGACTTTTTAATTGGTTGAGTCTGAGACTTCATATTGTTAACATCCTTTTAAATTAGTGTTTTGGTTTGTCATAGGTGGGACACTTGATAACAAATATTATCAATAGCTTCAAATTGCTTGTTGTGATGTAGAGATATGTTCCTACCTCCAGACAAAAATACACAAGCCTCCCTGCATTCCTCTTCACTCTCAAAGCGGTTTGCATTTCCATCACAGCCCCCATACCAAAACTGGGCACAGGCATTGGCTTGTTTATCATAATACCATTTTATGATATAAACACGGCAGGGCCCTTGATCCAGCCTTAACCTGCACCGGAGGTCCAGGATACTTTCTAAAATAAAGAAAAAAAAAAAAGGGAATAGAAACAATTCTGTTTGTAAAATTCAATTGCATTGCATTGATTTTAACTTTTGAACTCAGATTTTTTTCTTTTTTTTTATAATGCTATACTGCAGCTTAATATTATTTTTTACTTCCTTAAAATTAGTTTTTACTTCTAAAGATGTTTTACTTCTAAAAATGCATCTCTCTAGATCACATAAACAACTCCTTTACTGGCATGGTTCTAGTATTTCCACAAATAGTAGTATTATGGCTCCTCATACAAGACGAGCAAACCAGTGTTGCGTGTAGCCCAAAACTGTAAGCCAAAGAGGTGTAAGCTGTTTGCTTAGATATATGATTTAGGGCTAGTTGTTAGAGTTGGGTTGATGTTTGGACTTGATGATCTGAAAGCTCCCTTCCAACCTGGGCCAATCCGTGATTCTACAAAAAGTCAGTATCGGGATAAGAGGGAGCAAAGTGTTTTAATCTATAACCTGTTTTGGATGTGAGCCCAGCAGTTGAAAGAGAAGATGTCATCACTTTGTCTGATGATGGTTTAGAGGATGGCAATAATGGTACCACAGCTGCAGGTGAAAATAAAGAGAATGAGACACAATTTTTGTTCAGCCAGAAATGAAGATATGAACAACTATAGAAGTACCTCGAGTGTGCCCTGTTAGCAAGGATGACTGTTCCTCCTGCTCTTGTTCCTCTTCATGGACTTCATATACTTCCACAGGAGGTACTTTGGTCTGAAACAAACATTTGATTTTCTTTGCTTTTCAGATACTTTGAAGTGTCTCAAAAATGAACGAGCCCTTCATCACTTTCAGCTTTTTTAAAGTATTTCCTTCCCATTGAATCTGACTTCAGTGTTAAGAATGAGAATTTTAACCTCACCTGGTTGATTTACTATTTACTTACTATTCTTAGACCTAATTGTTACAGTGTAATTGTATTTTAATAATGTTTTATTTCACACTGTTGCACAAATATTAGAGTATTAAATATAGTAGTAATAATCCTTGTAGGATTATCAAGAATAAGTTGGGGTACTGCCTGATCCAAAGATACCAATTTAAAAGTGCTATTAGAGATCCTGTTCATAGAAAACTGTGGGGAAAGCTCCTTATTATATTAGGCCATAAAAGAAGGATAAATATATATATATATTAAAAACTTCTGCTGAATTTTCCTACCGGTGTTAATGGCTGAGGAAGACCTCCAAGACTTTCTATTGTAGATATTCCAGGTGTCTGTGCTGAAAGTGATTGTCTATTAACATTGTTGCTCTGAAGTGTGTGATGTAAAGAACTTGAAGGTCCTGAATGGAAAGATGGTCCACTTATGCTTGCACAATTTCCATTGTGGTTGTGTATTAAGGTACCGTGTTCATCTTCACAAAACTGATTGACTAATTTGGACTCCAGAGCTGTTAAAAGAAAAAAAAGAAGGCAAATACTTCATTACAATGAGAAACTCAATGTATTTTTTGATTTGGGATTATTTAGATACATAAATAACACATGTTACTCCTTGGAGTAACACACAGTACTCCTTGAGAGTATTTGAAGAAGATTATTCTAGGCTTTCTGGACTATGGCTTTCATCTGTCATAAATTTGTCCTCCACATGGTAGAGAATACACTAAAGTTGCCTAAAGATGTTCATCTCAGCCTAGTAAAAACAACTGCTTGGTAGTGTAAAAATAACTGCTTGCATTGCTAATGTGAATAATCCAATGAAAATGTGTTATTTCCCAGAGAAAGTGAATAAGCAGGATTTAACCCAGTGGGTTTTATTTGGTTTCCAGTCCAGCAGAGTTATGGTATGTGGACACTTACTCAGCTCTGAAAGGTAGTTTAAACAGCATCAAAACATAATATAGAATCATAGAATTGTTTGGGTTGGAAGGAAGGTTAAACATCATCTAGTTCCAATTCCCCTGCCATGGGCAGGAACACCTCCCACTTGATCACGTTGTTCAGTACCTTTTCCATCCTGGTCTTAAATACTTCCAAGGAGGGGGCATCCACAACCTCTATGGGCAACCTCTTCCAGTGTCTCACCACCCTCACAGGAAAAAATTTCTTTCTTACTTCTATCCTGAATCTCCCCTCTGCAAATTCACATCCATTATTCCTAGTCCTGCCATTACATACCCAATTTAAAAGTCCTACCCTTGCCTTTTTGGAGGCCTCCTTCAGGTATTGAGAAGCTACTCTGAAGTCCCCCTTGAGCCTTCAGTTCTCCAGGCTGAACAACCCCTTCAGCCTGTTTTTATCAGGGAGGTGTTCCAGCCCTCTCATCATCCTCATGGCCCTCCTCTGGACCCACTCCAGCAACTCAATGTCCTTCTTATGTTGTGGGCTCCAGAACAGGACACAGTACTCCAAGGTGGGGCCATAATCACAAAGATATGTCACACACAAAGCTTTCCCTCTTCTGATCAAATACAACACAGAATAAATCTGCAATGAACACACCTGGAAGGGTGTTAAAGTCATCAATGAGATACATGTGCTCTCTGTCTGGATCTGAAGCAATGAGGTTCAGCTCCTGCACAAACTCAGCCTGGGTTGGATCTGAAGTATTTACAATTCCTATTGCGTAAATTTCGATGTTGGCAGCGTGAGCCTCTCGCACCACAATATCCAGTTTTACAGCTTCTCTCTTGTCAGCTTGGCCATCTGTTAGCACAAGAGCCACTTTTCTCACCCCTTTTCGAGCCCCCCAAAATCCTTCTTGGGTTGCTTTACGGATGGCAGTCCCTGTGTATGTGCCCTCTCCCATGTATTGCATTTTCCTGATTGCTTGCTTCACATCCCATTGAGTTGTGTACTTGTTGAGCCCAAACTCCAGCCGGACTTCTAAACTGTATAATACAAGGCCAATTCTGGTAGCATTTCTGCCTACAGTCACTCTGTCTACTAAAGCTGTTACAAAGTCCTTGATAATCTCAAAATTTTCTGGCCCCACGCTCTCAGAGCTGTCAATCACAAATACAAGCTCCATTGGAATTTCTTTACATTTAACACCGCAGCCTGTGAAGGAAAAATAAAAGAACGGGTCATGATGATTTAGTATCTTTTTGGAAAAGAGAAGAACGTAAATGTGATGAAGAAAAAAACCCAGAATCTGAAAGAAAAGATTTTTCAGATTACTTACCACATATCTCTTTAATTAATTTAACTATGTCTTCTCTCTGGGTATTGAAAAATAAAATACAAAAATATTTTACAATTTACCTCTTTCAAATGAGACAGAGCATTGACACTACCCAAGGCTTGTTTCTAGTGGCTATCCTTGTCCTACAGGGACTTAAGGAAAAAATCTTACTGTTTTAACATTTAAACCTGACTTTCCAAGCTTGGAACGTGTCCCTCATTTTACAATGAACTATTGTATGAGAATCATCAACCTAACACTGTAGCATCTCTCTAAAACAATTAACTACTGGTATCGTAATGAATATTTTGTGATAATTTCATTCGTGTTAAAATTTAAACTCAATCCCCATTCATATTTTAGCACCTGAACAATACAAATATCCATTTAAAAAAGAGAAATAGACTGAGCTTTGGGAAGTTTTTTGCTTGTAGTGAGCTGGCCAAGACTGAATGGAATTGGGATTTGTGAACCCTCATGTACCTGGCCCATCCGATTGCCCAGCTTCCTGCAGCAAAAAAACCCAATGCTGCTGCCTTCAAAGCTGTCGATTCAGGGAAGTGATCACTTCTGTGATGTGCAGACAAAGGTTCTCATTATTACAGCAATCATTTGTTACATTTTTTGAAGTGCATGACAGCACTCATTTGGCATTAAGTCATTCTTTTGAATACAACCTTTTGCTACTTGTGCTCACCCTCTCTCATAAACCCCAGTAGTATTTACATGCTCACTGACATGCTTTAGTGCACTTCAGACTTAGCAGAAATATAATTGTATTTATAGCATGTCAGAGTCTGTGACAGGGTTGAAAATCTTTGGTCTTTAGACTCTCAAATAGTTTAAAAAACCACCAACTTTTCTATGGCAGGTACACACCTGGGTCATCTAACACTCAATGTAAAAAACACTGGAGAAAAGTACCTAAAATCACTTGAAATTACATTTCTGCATAAATTAAACGAGAAAAAAATTTAATCCCCTTTTTGTGATTTATTTCTATTTTATTACTGATATTTCTGGTCAGAAAGCTCTTTGTGAAGTAGTTAACACAGGATACATTTAATCTGATAACATCTTTCAACATCTTTGTTTATATTTTGTCATAAAGGCGTTTGCTTACTGTCAAGCCTTGCTCTCCCTTTGGTCCAGTTTTGCCCTGTAACAGGGATTGTTAATTAAGGCACTTCAATTAATTAGCAACATTGTACAGTATACAAATTTCAGAATAGAAGGGCCCCACAGTTTGCTTTCCAGGTTTTGGGGACCTGCTCATCAGTAGAAGTTACCATTTTGCCTTCTTTCATGCATTCATCAGCTTTGAGGGAAAGTCTGAGCTGCAGATATTTGGCAGCCATAAAACAACATTGCACATTTTTGTCTTAAAACATCAACATTGTCTTTCACTGCCTTAAGAAAGAGAACGTTGCTGTGGGAAATGGAGTACTGAGCATGGAAATTTCTCATTTATGCTTTTAAAGGTTTTCAGGTTATATGTAGTTATATAGGATGTACACACAAATCAGCTTTAAATTTTAAGAAATACAAGAAAACAGACAAGAAGCACAATAAACCTGAGTTACTCACAGGTTCTCCAGATAAACCAGGGTCACCCACATCACCTTTTTCACCTTTTTTCCCCTTTGCTCCTGTAGCTCCTCGATCTCCCTTTAAAACCATGATGATGAGCAGGTAGAAAGTGTAAATCAGTTTTTGTTACACTTTTCAAATATCTCTCTAGCTACTTGTGTTGATTTTAATTTCAGCTTCTGCCCTGAGTTAGAACTCTTGGTTAAAGATCATTGGAGTCAAGTGGTGTTTGTGAATTCTGCAAATAACTCATGACATTGGCTAAACATTTTAATGGGAAAAAACTAGTTTGAGCTATGAACCATCTCAAGTTCTCACAGATGCAGTGGTTCTGTGTGAAGTTGCATGATGGAATTTAATATCTATATCTGAGAAAAATAAGATAACGGTAGGGAAACTGAGAAGATAAGCAAGGACAGAGTCATAATGAATAATGGTAATATCACTCAGAGAAAGCTTCTGGTCCAGAAAATATCTTCAGAATAGAAAACAGATTCATTGGTACCCTCTGGTTTGATTTTTAGAAGACTCTGGGGCTTTGTACAGCCTTTCTGGGCCAATGTGATCACATTCAAAAATGCTCATTTCTGTTGTTCTCGACATTGATCTAGCTCCTGAATTTTGCAGGCTGGTGGGTAAGGGCAAGACAGTGATATTAAATCTAATACCTGTGTTCTTCTAATCTGTATTGCTTCTAATATCATACCTTGTGTCCCAAAAGCCCTTCTCCAGGGGGACCTCGTGGTCCTGGCATTCCTTGAATTCCTTGTTCTCCCTAATAACAATCCAGAGAGTGATATTAACCCTTTGAAATCAACGATGTTCAAAAAGCAAGTGTTTCAAACTGCATTTAAACAAGTGTCTTGAGGCACCTGAGACAATGGAGTAGTTTGCTTGTATTTCCCAAATACTTCATCATTATCACTACTCTAAAGTTATGCAATATTGAAAACCAGCATGGTCATTATTGGTTCTAATTCTGCTGTTCCCTCTTTCCATCCCATTCTATCTCTTCTCATTCCCCTTTTGAATCTCTCTCATTCAACCTGTGCTCTGGATAAAATTGTGTGTTGCAGAGAAAATAAGGATTACATGTAGATTTTGGATGGAGACTGTTTCTCTGCTGTAGGTGGTGAGAGCTGTGGAAGTGGGGATGGTATTTTAAAATTTGTATGGCTTTCTTGCACTGATAAGATGTCCCTGCTTTCTTCTTCCTTGATATGAACCCACTTGAGCTTGTTGTTTACAGTAGAGGTAGAACATACTTTGTTGGTGCACATGTTATCCTTCTCCTTTTCTAGCCTGAGGCTCTTATTATGTAAGAAACAATTTGAAATCTCCTTAACACTGGGATGATCAGATTGACCATTCAACACAGATTGAATATTAAAGATAGTGAGTCTTTTTTGTTTTACCTTAATTCCTTGAATACCTTCACCAGGAGGTCCCAGAGGGCCAGGTGGCCCTGGGCGTCCTATGGTTCCCTAAGGAGAAACCTTGCATTTGTTAAATACAATATTCACACTAAAAATACATAAATTATTATGCCACCATCTGGTTTCTTGTCCACCCTCTACCAAATGGATATCTTTTTATAAGCAGCAAGGATAAAATTTCTCTAGCTAACAAAGAACTCTTTTTATCAGATTATTAAAATAAATTTATACTTTGTCATGGTGTGTATTATAATTACACAAATAATTCTTTCTGCAGAGATTGGTCATCATTCTGGTCACTAGATGATTATTGATTTACTTTGTACAGTAAAAAATAATTAATTCTAGAACTAGAATTCTAGCTGTAGGCAAGACATAAGTGCTTGCCAGGGGGTGAATTCTGACCAGAACTAGGATCTAAAGAAATTTCTGCTACTCAGCTGCAGCTAATATCTTCAGGAGCTAAGAATTTTGTCACTGATCTTCTCTGCAAGATTCTCAATTCACAATTTATCATATGCTATAGGATCAAGGCCATAGTTTAGGGCTAGTCACAGGGACATTTTTTGTTTTCTAGTTATCTTATTTATTGGATTAGTTGTTTCTAGACAAGAGTGAAGACAGAAAACACATAGATATGAATGTACAATCACACATCTTATAGTATATTTTTACCCATTTTTTAAGAAATATACAATGGTAGACATAATAGTTCAAATGTCTTACTTTTGCTCCTGGCAGGCCGCTTCCTGGGGGACCTGGGAGACCCATACGTCCTCTACTACCTGGATCACCCTGGAAGTTGATACTTTAAAAAGTAAGTAGTGAATCCTTAAGTTTAATTTCTCTCTAGAATTACCAACATCTGTTGTATTCAAATGGGACTAAGGGAGGAAAATTACTGACAGCTTAGGCACAGGCCAAAACAATGCTAATCGGGGATTACTGCAGCTGGACAAGAACATTATTGAGGATGAACACTGGCTAAATGTATTCAAGGCATGTACAGTTGATTATACAATAGTCAGACAGGAAGGTCTACCTTTTATATGCTGACAAGTAAGTTGCAGCTGAATTTAAAAGGTATTCTAATTGTGACCTATGGGTAGGAATTATATCTGGATGAAGGAGAAGACAAACATGCATTTTGCATCTGTAAAAGTTAAGGTCTCTACCTTAGGTCCTGGTAGTCCAATGCCATCTGGGCCTTGTTCACCAGGAATCCCAGGAAGGCCTGGCAAGCCCTGAAAGTGTAAGCACAGACTGAATATTAAATTAATTTACAGCTATCTTGAATATATTCTGTGGAAGTTCTTGGGCTATTTCAGAGGAAGATTTCTTTTTCCTCCTATGCCCACATGCATTTTCACCTTTGAGAAGCTTTTAGATCAGCAAATCTTTCCTGGCTTGTCAGATGTGGAGGTGAGTCTTTTTGATATAGCACCTATTTATTCCCAATTCACTTAAAATAAATAATAATTGTCTATAAACTTACAGGTGGGCCAGGATAGCCATCTCCTTTGGGCCCAAAGGGCCCAGGGGGTCCTGGAAGACCTCGGTCACCCTGATAAAGGCAGGAAAAAGAGCTGTGATTAATGCCAGTGATTATTTTAAGTTATTAATCCTGGACTAAAATGGGGATATTTAATAGTGATGAGGATTTACAGAACCTTTCACTTCTAAGTCACTAATTTTAATCCTTTTCAAGATCCTTTTCAAGACAGAGCTCTGTCTGTTGTAACTTCTGGGCTGTGTATAAGAAGGAATTACTTCAGTTTCATCCCCCAGATTTTTTTCATGAATACTATTATTCCAGCTTTGGGGGAGTGGCCCCAAACTGACAGCAATCCAGAAGTCTAGCATGGGAATTGAATGAGTAACTACTCTAAGTAATTCTTGCAAAACTTAAAACTGAATAGCTTCTGCACAGGGAGATATCTCTCTCATCCTTCTGTAACTGTCAGTTCACTCGAACAAAGAGTAAGGGCTACACTTAAAAGTACTGGCAAATTCAACGTAAAACCAGTTTATTTTGAGAAACATGGGTTTATATGCCTCAAGTTTCTTGAAATAAAGTGTGGCTTACAGAAGTTGGTTCTAGGTAACACTGAGGCAGTGAGGCACTGAGAAGTGCTACATTACAGTCATAAGAATTATGCTTCTTATTCTTCTTCCTCTACTTAAGGCACTTCTTACATGGACAGTTTGGCCCTGTCTGGTTTTTGATATTTCACTGAAATTCTGACTTATTTTACAGCTCTATCAGAAGTTAGTTTGCCAATTTATGAGATACCTTTGCCCCAGGAAGCCCAAAACCTGGTTCTCCACTTGGTCCAGCAAGACCAGGTAACCCAATGTCACCCTGCAATGAAGCAAATACATACTCCAGTTTTATATTTTATTACACACCAATTTCAGACTGTGTATTTGGATGTCTGTTAAACAGTTTTTTATATATAGAATGTAAAACTTATTCTATTTCTTGCTATTGCAAGCATTAAAAACCAAAATCAGAAGAAAGAACTGTATTTTTATATTGAATGTTATCCAAAACAAAGAAATTAACAGACTGGATGCTGTTGGTATTTAAGTTCATAGGGAGGAAGAAATTTAGTTGACCTCAAAAGTCTGTAATTATTTACACAAGTAATAGCATGGCCATCTTCACAATTTTCACCCTGTCTTTGTAAGGACTAAGAGCTAGAGTGTAGATGTAACCTTTGGTCCAGGAACAGCTCTTCCAGGAGGACCTGGAATTCCAGGACGTCCTGGCACACCAGGCTCTCCCTGCAGGGAAGGAAAAAGGAGAAAAATGCATTTTTCTGGAAGTGAGCATGAACATCTCAGAGAAAATATTTACACAATAACTTTAAATATTTCATCAAAATTCTATTAGGATTTCTAATACTGTATTTGGAATGAAATGTAGTAGAATGAAGAACTGATAGCGAGCATACTTCTGATTTCTCAATGGAAATTATATTCTTCTCAGTCACTGAATAAATGTTAGTAGAAATCCCTGTCTTGGTGTGTTAGAGAGTTGGTCCAGCACATGCAGTGGTCAAGGTTTCCTGCGTGGCTATGTAGCTATACTGAGAACACGTCTATTTTTATGTTTTAAGAAGCAAGTTCATTCTCAAACACATGTTTCTGAGATCCAGAGCAAAGCACAGCTTTAGGAGACTATTTCATACACATAACATGATAACAAAATTACTTTAGGTCCAGCAGGTCCAGGCACTCCTGTTGGTCCCGTTAATCCACGTATTCCTCTGTGACCTTGATCTCCCTACAGAAATGGAGAACTCCTATTTAAGCATACTGTTAAGCTGTAATAATTATTGAAAAATAAAACAGCCATGAATTGGAATAATTCTGAAGAAATTCCAGCTTTATTGTTGCATCATGTTATCTGCAGGTATTCCCCTCCCAAAGCAATCTGAAAACAGGTGGATGCCTTGATTTTCCTTTCCACACTATTTTTAGCTCTTCAAGCTTCTTGCAATTATAAACTTACTATCTTTATTTCTCTTCTGTTGTGCCAATTTCTTGTCTGATGTTATAATTTTGAATGTCACCTTTAGTAAGAAATTCTCACCTTTTCCCCCTGTATTCCAATCCCTGGAGTGCCATCAGGACCTCTAAGACCAGGTAACCCTGGTTCACCCTGGAATAGAAAGATCAAAGCGGTATTTCAGAGTTCTGTGTAAACAGGGTGCAAAAACAATTCTGAAATCACTTAAACAAACTCATTAACATCACAGACCTTTTAAAAACAATAGCAGAACTCCCAAACACTGAGTGTATAGTTTTTAAAAAGGTGGTTTCTGATTCTAGCCATTTTACTGATTTTCCTTCAGAGCTGCTGGGTATTTGGCAGATTTTTAAAAAGCCAACAACTGTAAACAACATAAGACAATCCCCTACCTAAAAAAAAGAAAAAGAAAAGCTTTTCCTAAAAGAGTATGCTCAAAAGAATTTTTTTTAATTGAAAAATGTTCAACTTTTTCCCTTGTCCATGAACACCCTCTCTTCTAGATCGCAGCACAGGTAGAAGAACAGTAGGAAAGCTTGGAGCGAAGGAGTCAAATTGCAGATAGAGATGAACCAACCTTTTGCCCAGGGGCTCCATCTTCTCCTGGAAGACCAGGCAGACCTGCCAGTCCTGAAGGGCCTGGCTCACCCTGGCATCAAGAAAAAGTAAGTCCTTCTATAAAATACAGACTCGGTACTATTTTTAAAAAACAGATTTTCCTATTCAGAGAAAAGTTTAATAAACTGTATATGTCTTTACAGCAAACATTTATGCATATAAACACGAATCTTGCAGATTTTTAATGAAGACAACTTTCATGTGTCAGGAACTATCCTACCATGTGGCTGATGGAATATGCATTTTATCTATATAATTAATATTATTAGCTATTAATGCTCCAACACATTCTTAAAAAATAATGCCAGAGATCATGATTGACATCTTGCTCTTGAAAATTTTCTGTCACAATAAATCTTACTGTTTCAATACAGAACTGATATATTTAAAATACTTCAATTTTTAGAGGTAATTGACAGCCTGTGTTAAAAATTTTAAAGGCTAAGCACATAAGCTTTATTTCTAAAGCTATTTTTAAGTGTCTCTAGAGAGAGTCGTCAGGAAATACAGATTTCAAATCCAAATAAATAATTACCCTATTAATGCTGTACCTTAGAACCAGGTTCTCCAATACCTCTTTCTCCTGGCACTCCAGTCTCCCCAGGCAAGCCTTGTTCTCCCTGAAGTAGAAATAATTTTTTAACAGCTTTATCATGAAAAAAATATAAAAGCACATTTCTATAAGAAAGATCAGTGTGACATTGTCTTTAGTATCATGCATTAAACCCTTGGCCACAAAGACTGAGCAGCTTGTTTTGAGCTGTTACCAAAAGGTTACTATTAATAAATAAAATAACTTCCTGCAGCTATGTCAACACTTAGATTGGTGTTCAGTGCTTCAACGAGCATAAGAGTAGACACAAACATTTCTTTATCAGGAAACAAGGCAATTAAAACAGCTTTTAATTCAGAAAATTCTCTCACCTTTGGTCCAGGTAGTCCCTGTCCTGGTAGCCCTCTAGAGCCAGGTGGTCCTTTTGGGCCCTCCTCTCCCTGAAAAGATTAGTTAAGTCATTATTTAAAAGAAAGTTTTCTCTGTTACTACACATTTAAGGATGGGATGAGGGGGAAGTGAAAACTCCACCTTCTCTCCTTGAATTCCAATGCCAGGTAATCCAATTGGCCCGGGTAAACCAGGAGGCCCAAATTCACCCTGGCAAACAAAGTACAATTTCTTAATTAACTAAAGATACAGAAACAATCTGGAACACCTACTGTGCTAGGACTTAACCCTTTCTGAATTCAGCAAAGCTGGGGAACTGACCTTTTGTCTTTCATTTATGCATTTATTCCTTGTTGGTTCAGTTGCAAACAACTCCTGTTTTCTTTTTCCTATTACAGACCCTAACTTTCCCACAGAATAAGCTGCTTTTTCTAACATTTCCTATTTTACTGTGAAGAGATGTTGAAATAGATTAGGAGAGTTTATTGAACATGAATCTATAAATCTATTGTGGGTTTCTTGCTTCATTACACCTTTTGTAGTGAGTATCAACCCCTTATGCCCTTTACTGTATAGATTTATTGGCACTTTGTTAATCCCTTGCTGAACTTACTGCTCACCTTTTCACCTTTTATGCTGATGCCTGGAAGCCCACGAGGGCCTTTTGGTCCATCAAAACCGCGGTCTCCCTACAGGAAAACATATTATATTGTTAACTGTAAAAGCACAGAGCTGTATTCCCTGAAGTAACCAGAGACTCCGTTCACTCTTTTATCATGAAAACCAAAAGAAGAGGCAGAAAGTAGCTCCTGCATCTGTTTTCCAGGGTACCAAAGAGATCATCTTTTTGAATAAGCTTGCTCACAGTTTGAAATTGCTGAACAAGCTTCTTTCTAGCTTTCTGCCCACCTCAATTGCTCAAGGTCCTGTCATGCTTCCCCTCAAATCAATAACAAAACCCCAAGTGATTTAAATAAATGAGACTATCTGAAAACTGAATTCTGCTTAGTATTTACCTCATGGGTTAATCTCATTTAAGATCTGTCACTCAATAAGAATTTTGCCAGAATAAATACCAAAGGCTGAACTGTATTGCTCTAGAAGTCTATCTGAAGATGTCATTGTCTTTCTAAATGTTTATTCACGTTTCTTGGGGAAAATGCAGGTTAATAATAAGGACACAAATGTTGTGCTTTCTTGTACTTCTGTTATAACATGTAGAGACAGCTTGTGTAAATTGTCACCAAATCACCCAAGGCAATAAAATTATGTCCCAGATAGATCTTTCTTCCTTGAAACCAGTTCCATCGTTTTAACTTTGAGTGAGGAACACGATGGGGCTTTCTATTTAAATAACATACTTTACTCCTGATGCTTGTGAACACCTGCCTTCTTTTTCCTTTTTACTTAGCTGTGAGATTGTAATAAAAACATTCTGAGGGAAGCAACCGTAGATTTTGCTTCAGATTAACAAATCACTTGCTTGAATTGTGTTTAAAAGCAGAAAGCTGACATAGTTGGCAGCCCTAAATAGGATTAGAGATAGGAATAGACTCTGTCAACACATGCTTGGCTCCAGGTCAGACTTGGCAGTAAAAAATAGCATGTTTTTAATAGAATCAAAGGTTCTGATATTGCTGGAATTTTGATTATTTTGTTCTACCTATCTCAGTAGTTCTCAATGTACTGGGTATTAGAGACATTGTGTTGCTAGAAACTGTGAAATTTTGCCTAGCTGGATACATGATTGTGCAAAATTTTAGTAAAGTGATAGAAAAATGCCACAAAAGAGCTGCATTTTTCATCTAGGAATCAACTTTATTGTATTTTTTAAGTTAGAGGCTTGAGCCTGTTTTAAAATTATAGCTGTGATTCTTACCACACTCACATCCTGCATATCAAGTGTCAAGTGAATTAAATATTGGTTGTACAGGATCCGAAGGTTATCTGTACCTAGAAGCCATGTTTGTACCAACATTATCTTAATTTATGTTCAATTTTAATGTTAATTTACAAGCTATTTTCTCACATTGCCATATCTGCTGTGGACTTGTTGTGGCATGCACATGTTCAATGGTTTTAAAAGCCTTTGGCTGCTATACCTTAGCTCCTGGAAGCCCATCTCCTGGTGAACCTCTTTCTCCTTGAACACCTTGTGGTCCTTGAGGCCCCTGTTAATACAAGTTTCAGATGGACTAGAATGTGTATTAATCACTCAAATCAAGAGCAGCATGTTCTATGTCAGTGCTGGATTTAAGCATGCCTTTAAATGTTGGTTTAGTTGTAACCTGTTAAAAATAATACAGTAATATGATACAGTGAATAAATTATGAGCATTCTGTCCTGCAGCAATAACAAGGCAATTTTAGTTTTCTCATTACTTAGGAATCATGGCTCATGTAGCTAAAATTCCTACTCCTTATAGTTTTTAAATTTTCACTCCCTAAACTTCAGCTTATATTAGTAACAATAAGTAACAATTTGTATCAGTATAATCAGAAGAACCAGATTAAAGACTATGGAGAGTGATCCTGAAGAAGATGGAGCAGTAGAGAGATTAGGCTGTAATCAGCAAAAGGAGTACCATCACTACTTTCCCTGGTTGAAACCAGATTTGAGAGGAGCACAAGGGGGAAGAAAGACCCTGTTCCTCCAAGCCATGCTCTAGAGATACTGAAAAGCAGTCAAAGTTATCACATATTGATTTGAATTTATGGGGAACACATTCATCTTAGACTTTTGGAGATTAAGATAATTAGAAAAGTTAAGGAATCAGAAAAAAGAGATGGTACCACTTTACACACACAAATTCCCTTTAACAGGGGAGCACTAAGGATTTTTCCTTTCTGTCCCACTTCCCTCTCAACAAATAAAAAGAAGACGTACCGTAAGTCCTGGCTCACCAATCCCTGGTGGACCAACAGGGCCTGGTCTTCCTGTCAAACCAATGTCACCCTTCAAACAAAGATGTATTTTGAAAATGGCTGGTTTAGGTCTGCTTATGTTTGCAGCATAAAACAACTCAGACTTTCTGTGCTTGTAGTAGAGTAGTTGATACAGGAGAATAGGGGAATGGCAGAGAGAATGTGAGTCACAAAGCACACAAGACTGAGCTGGTGCAGTTTCATATTAAAAAAACACCTCAGTTCTGCATTTTCCCCCTCTTTTTGGCTCTGGTGAGACCCCAACTAGAGTACTGTGTCCAATTCTGGTGCCCTCAACATAAGAAGGACATTGAACTGTTGGAGTAGGTCCAGAGGAGGGCCGTGAAGATGATGACAGGGCTGGAGCACCTCCCTTATGAGGACAGGCTGAAGGAGTTGAGGTTGTTCAGCCTGGAGAAGAGAAGGCTCAGGGGGACCTCATAGTAGCCTATCAATACCTGAAGGCTACAGAAAGGCTGAGGTAGGACTTTTTACAGTATGGCAGGACTAGGAGTAATGGATGCAAATTGGAAGAGGGGAGATTTAGGCTGGATGGAAAGAAGAAGTTCTTCCCCGTGAGGGTGGCGAGACACTGGGGCAGGTTACCCTGAGAGGTTGTGGATGCTCCCTCAATCCCCGGAAGTGTTTAAGTCCAGGCTGCATTGAGCAACCGGGTGTAGTGGGAGGTTTCCCTACCCATGATAGTGGGGTTGGAACTAGATGATCTTTAAGATCCCTTCCAACCCAAACCATTTTATTACTCTATGATTTGAGAGGTGGAAATGATGAATCTAAACATTTAATTATTCTCATCATATGCCTAGTACATCATGTATCACTTACTGTCTTTTTCCCCAAAACTATTTTGATCAACATGCCAAATATCTTTCCAGTACCATAAAAAGGTGTTTGTGGGCTAGAAGTTTCTCATATATCAGCAAGTACATTATCTTGGGTGTCCTGGTTTTTCTTTTCAGCCTAAGTACATGAAATAAAGAAGGTGAGAGATGTTCATACCTTTGGACCTGGCAGTCCTATTCCAGTCTCTCCAGGCAATCCAGGTGGCCCAGGGAGACCTCTTTCACCCTTTCCAAAGAATGAGAGAAGGAACAATTGGATATAGGGTGTAAAGGTAAAAGCGTTATTGTTGTGTGGCTGTTTTAGTGCTTTTTAACACTAAGGAAGAGAAGAAACAACGCTCTTCTTACCTTTGATCCCTGTAGACCTTCAGGTCCTTGGTCTCCAGGTTGTCCTTGTGGACCCTTTTAAAACAGGAGTGGTTTTAATGAGATTTTTCAAGCTTTCATAACAATAGCAGCTTGAAAAAAACCTCTAATTTGCTGTAGTCTGCATAAAAATATGTTATTAACATTTTAGAACCAAAGTTTTGCTTTCTGAGGCTTATGGAGATTCAGCTGCTCAGCTCAGATGGAGCTGGATCTGATCATTCAAGGAGAAAATTGGACTCTGCCTTTATTTGAACAAAATTAAAAATTCTTATTAATTTGGCTGTTCAAGAAGATAGGTTTTAGATCTCTTAAACTCAGAAACTCAAACAATCCATGGTGACTGTGGACTATTATTTCAGAGCTTTGAAACCCAGGCAACCAAGTAGTGTTGTTTTTCTAAGGTGGTTTTTTGTTTTTTTTTTCTTTTCTTTCTTTCTTTTTTTTGTTTTCATTAATTACCTGTAGCCCTCTTGTTCCTCTGGGTCCTACTGGACCTTCAGGACCCTGAAATGAAAGAGGGGGGGAAAAGGATACATTTATCTACATTTATTTAAGGTCAAAACCACTTTTTGATTGCTTTTTAACCAATTTATTTTATTTAGATTCACGAATATATCTAATGATGTACAGCATATCTCTTGGTATTTGCATTAAACCTACCACCATGGCTGTTATTAAGGAAATTGCAGTTTTCCTGCATTTTAACTCTGTTTCTTGAAAGCTTTACAATTTCATGCCTGCTTACCCTGTCTCCTTTTATTCCTGGGATTCCACATTCTCCTCTTTCACCCTGCAAAACAGCAGGAATAAATATTTACAAGATATAAAGAGCATATCATCTTTATTCTTTTGAGTACTTTAGTTGCCAACCTAAATACTATTCTATTCATGACATATTTTAGCAATTGCTTTGTGAATTCATCGGGGAAGGGACACGTCTTCTGTTAAGAGCTCGTGCAGCAGCTGGTAGCATGATGTTATTATTCATTACTAGTATTTATAAGAAATACGGCACTATACATAATAAATAATAATATAAAATATCTAGATTTAATGCAGGACTTCTAACTGAAATTAGTACCTTTTCTCCTTTATATCCAGATTTACCCTGGGAAAACAAAAAAGCAAAGCAGGTTTTCAGGATCTAAAACCAAAGCATAAAATGTGGGTATTGGTGATGTTAGCATTCTGCCCTCTGGAAAACCAGCATTTCAGGTTACTATGAATAATTAGATAGAAAAGATGATCAGAGTGTCTTAGATTATCATGTCAGTGTTTTTCATACTTTTTAATAGAGACTGTGTATTATTAGGGAGTAATTTCTACATCAGACTTAAAAGAAGGAATTATTCCCTTAGTTTAAGCAATGGCCATGACTTCAATTTTTACTGTTAATGAATCATTAGCTGGTAAACCAGAATTTAATGTTACTATTATAATTAAAAAACAAACATTTCTTTGCCTTGAAGGAACACTGCTCACTGGAGAAAGGGGGGAAAAAATTATCTCTTTTTACCTCTATTCCATCTCGTCCTGGGATTCCATTAAGGCCTGGCTCTCCCTGTGAATAATCCAGCATCAAGGTTAGTGAAATCAGAATAATATTGTCCCGATTATATGTGTAGACAGCTCAATGCAATACAGAAAGCATCCCAGCTCTTTCTTTTTACACTCTAAATGCTTTTATAAGTGATATGAAAGATTTTAAGTAGTGTAGTTCAAGATATTCACAGGTGGAAAGTACATGGCTACTACTAGAATAGTCTCTCCATGTTAATAAAGTACCAAATCTGCCTCTTGAAAGTGAAAAAAAAAAATAACATCACCTTTGCTCCTTTCAGGCCTGGAGCTCCATCATCCCCAATGCATCCTTTTTTACCCTGAAAACAAATTAAAATTCTTGTACAAAATAGACAGATTTATGTTGTTTTAATATATATTTAGGGCATTTACTCCCTATAGATTTCATTTTAAAAAGGTGTGCATTTTACTAAAACCTTAAAATTCAATTGCTGGGAGCAGCAGGACCAATCCATTTGTTGTCTCAGAATTTGGGTTCAAGTAATTTCCTAAAAAACCCTTAAAAAATCAGTTGTTTGAGAAATGAGAGGTACTTACAGCAGCGCCAGGAAGGCCTCTCTCTCCCTTCTCAAAGTTACACCTGGCAGCCTGGGGACACTGTGAAGGAAATCAACACATTTTAATAAAAGAGATGGAAAATAAACCAACTTTCCTTTGAAGTTACTCTATGGCTAGTCTGAGAACACCACTAATGTCTAAAAGCCAGTTATATTTACAAGATGTATTTTACAATACAGAATTATTACAGATACTGGCATTACTTTTGGAAGAGGATACTGTCTTTATTAAACCTCCACTCAGCTTGGAAATATTCAGCAGCAACAGGTTTAATTATCACTTTTATCTGGATATCTCAATGAGTAACAATACATTGTCTAAGGGAAATACTGACTGTTTTGCTACTTTGAAATTGATTTTGACGGAGAAAAACCGTGTCAGTAGAAATGAGTGAAAAATAAAATGCTTCAGCTTTAGCAAATGCGCACAATATTAGTTTCTTTGATCTGCTCATCAGACCAGTCCCCACTTGAGATAATGGCACTTAAAGAAGAAATAACATCTTCCAAAGGAAAGATGACTTTATTCATGGAATCATAGAATGGTTTGGGTTGGAAGGGACCTTGAAGATCATCTACCCTACCATGGGCAGGGACACCTCTCACTAGATCAGGTTGCTCAATGCCTCATCAGCCTGGCCTTCCCTCCAGCAAGGGGGCACCCACAACCTCTCTGGGCAACCCATTCCAGTGTCTCACCACCCTCCCATAAAGAATTTCTTTCTTACATCTGGCCTGAATTTCCCCTCTTCCAGAGCCATTAGAATAATATTTAGCCAACATCCTGATATATCAATTTCCTTTAATTATGTTTCCATTAATCAGAAGTTCTGCACAGTAAAAAAACCCCATCAGATACTCACTTCTTCCTCTGATAGATCTTTCTGTAAGAAGAGATATTCAAAACAAAGTTAGAAACTTAGAAGTCATAATCCAGCCTCACAGGAAAAACACTGAAAGATGCTAAAATAAACTGTTTCAGCATCTGGTCACGTTCAACCAGCATTAATTAAGCTTTAATTTTGGGGAAATATTCTAGCAATCTCTCTATTCTAAAAAAGAAAAAAATAATTTAAGTACTTTCAATTGCTGTCATAGAGTGTGGATTGCACAAATCACTGACTTGAGGAAATCAGCAGCTCTTCTCTGTTAGGCCCATGTGAAATGAGAGTTGTAAGAACACCTTATGAAAGATTTGATTTTGACAGTTGTCATGTAACATTATCTTCATCAAATTAGGGTTTTTTTAAAAAGACCTCTCTAGCTGAGACACCCACATACAACTCACTTTGGCACAGTAGTCTTTTTAATTAATAAGTGGGCCACTTCAACATGTAAAAGTTAGAGGTTTATTTAATAGCATAAGTGTTTCAAACTATTGGAAATAGTTACGTTCCTCTAACTTTTATGCATATTCCTGTAACTATTCTCTCTCATACGTACCAGTTCTTTGAGAACCTTCTCCACAATTCCTTTCTCCTGAAGGTTGAAAACAAATCTGGATGCTGGGACACTGGCCAGGAGCCGGAGCTTGGCAGCATTGTTCACCTCCTCAGCCACTCTCGTCATTCCCATGGTGAAAAACACAATGCCCTGGTGTTTAGCATCAGCTGTAGCTGCAAAAATATCTGGGTTTCTTGGGTGGTCCACTCCATCTGTGAAGAGCATGGCTACTTTCACACTACCTGGAGTTCCTTCAGTCATGTAGAGCTGCGTGAGGTTAGTGATAGCATAAGTTGTGTAGGTGCCATAACCTATGGAGGTGATGGGAGCAATGTGGGATTTGAATGCTTCAGGACCTCTCCAGTCATGGAATCTTTGCTCTATGAGAACAGTGCTGCTGTACTGAAGCAAGGCCATTCTCCAGCTAATGGTACGCCCAGAACTAAGCTGCAGACCTTCCATTCCATCCACTGTTTCCAGTACAAATTTTTTCTGCTGTTGATGTTTATAGTCCTTGGTGCTTTCAGAGCTGTCCAGTAAAAAAGCAATTTCCAGAATGCAATCTTCATCTAGGATAAACAGGTAGGTGAGTGGATTTATTTCATACTAAATCTCATTCTACTCTTTACTCTCATGTATTTTAGTGGCAGTGCAATTATCGAAAATTTTGGAAAACTTCTGTAATCAAAAGCATGAGATCCTCACAAAGATAGAGCACATAGAGGCTGAAGGATTTGCTCCAGTAGAAGTGCCCCACAGAATAAGGAACTGAAGGTGAGGTGATGTCATGGAGTATGAAATGAGGAATGTTATTTCATTTTCATACATTCACTCTATCCCATAGCCTCGCATTTTATGTAATATCCTACTAGGATATTCAGGGAAAGTGGAAATCATTTCTAGGTACATAAGTCTTATTCAATAAGACACTGAAATGTGGTTTGACAGAGTCAGATTTTGTCCCTGGTACTGTCACTCTCATCTAGTGACTAATATTTTAGTTTTCAAAAACAGGATCCACAGAGCACTTATTTCCTGAACTGCTGATGAGGTTACTTCTATAAAAATACAGTTATATGGGCTATTATTCCTGTAATGACAGCAACAGGCTATTAAAAAGACCTGAAGTGATCACCTTTTCTGAAATACACTAAATAGAAAGCAAATAATGCAAGTAAAAACATAGAAGTGTGAAAATAAGGCATGTGAATATGTAGGATGAGGGAAACCTGTCTGGTTATAACCAACATCTTAGAGAACAAGTTGCCCATGTAGTCTATAATGCAAATAAATAAATCAGGGGGAAAAAAACCCTCACATCTGTTTAAAATGGTATTCACCTTGATCACTTGAGCTGGGATATTTTTCTACAGTATTTGGCAGACTGTGTTGAGGTTTTGGTCTCCTCAGTCCATATCTTTTTTCTTCTCTGGGACTTTCTGCTAAAAACTCATGGTGTTTGAGTATCCACAAAATCCACCAGATTCTGAGTAACATCATTTGTTTGTTTTCTGTTTCCTAAACAACACAAAAATACAGAAGTACAGCAGTAAAAGGACAATGAAAGATTCTATTTTGCCCCAACAGGTTGTTTAGCAGGTTGTATTTTAAACTAGTCCCTAAAAGAAAACTGGTTTTAATTTTTCTAAGGTCTTTTTCAATTCTTAATAAATAATACACTGAGACCTGTTTGTCCTGGGCTCGTAGGCAACCCCAAAGCTCAGAGACTGCTCAGAGCCTGATTAATTGTCCTGCCTCACCCCAGTTTTGTTGTCATCTCTCTGCAAGCTCTCCCCAGGTGGGCACCGTGCTCAGTAGCAAGAATGACCCCACCAGGACTGAGCACTTCACACAAGTCCCTGGCACAGCAATGCCCGCTAGGTTTCTCTGCTCCTACTAGTTTAGGGCAGGAATTCAGGGGTCTGTGACACAAAGAGGACAGGGGTGTCCTTACCTTGATCCTGAGATGTAGGATACTGCCCTAGGCTTGCTTTTGGCTGTGTTGTCCTCCTTGTGTTGGATACTCTGTGAGGAAAGGAGGGAGAATTGGGCTGCAATCTCCTGAAAGAATTGGTGTAGTGTGTCAGGAGGGGCCAGCAGAGAGAGGCAAAGGGAAATGGGAAGAACAGCAGTCCTGGCTCCCCCTCCTCAGCACTTTTCTCCTCCTCCCCAGGCTATGCATGCTAGGTTTAGTCCTACACCAGCCCGGTTGTGTTCACTCTATTCTCCCATCAATACTTTCAATATTATCATAGAGGTCCACATCTGTAAGATCACTTTTAAACCTAAGTGAATCTCCTTATAACGAGGGATTCCTGTTACCACTAGAGTAGAAATTCCTGTCCCGTGGACCGGGCCAACTGGTATTTCAGTTGCTGACAAGATTGCCCAGCATAAGAAAGTAAAAAAAATATGGACCAGTTCAAAAGTCATACAGTTTCTCTAGACTTAGGTATCACATCTGCCCTTTCAAAGAGTGTGATAGAGAACAAGTTTCAACACACTGTATGGTGCCCTCAAATCCTAAACTAGGTGGCTACAGATCCTGAAGGCTCTTTTTCACCAGTGATTGTAGTTTGTCACGTAATTCTTCCAAGATCTTCAGTAAACTTCCACGTTACAAACAGGATTATCACATGAGTAGCTCTTTTCCACAGAAATATGTCCCATTTAAAGCTCTTTTTTTTCCTGCAGATCCATGTTTTCCCACCTAACTGCATGTGAAGAGGGCCCAATGCTTACTGCTGTCTTCCTTAAGTGTCCCCCAGCTCAGTCCTCTAATGAGAGTCACAGTCAAAGAGGCTGAGGGGACTGAGGGAGAAAGGATGTAGTAAAATAGGCTGGAGAGACTGGTAAGATGACGTAGCTGGATGCTGAAGCCATATGCTGTGGTCCTAACCATTTTCTATTTACCCTCTTTCTCATTAATTAGTGCTAAACTGGTGAACTGCTCTGTATGGCTGCTCATTCTCAGAGCTGAAACCAGCTCAGGTACAGCTTTTTGCACCACAGTTACAGTCAACAAAGAATCTTCCTCTTGAGCCATGTCTGTTCTTCCACTGACATATTTAAGTTTTGATTAAGGCAAGGAATGAAAAAGCAATTTTTCACCCTTTAGGTATTACAAACAATATGGTGTTTAGCTGGAATAGATATAATAAATCTCACACAGGACCTAAATCTTGCTAAGAAAAGAAAATAATGTAATTCTAACAAGAAAAAGCATGTTAACTATGGTTGGGATTGTGTGTCTCCCATCAGCAAAACATTGTCATTCTTTCATTTTCACTGCTAATTCCTACCTTAAAACATAACTGGCAAATAATTTCATAATCAAGTAACTATTCTGTTTGAATGTTTAGTAGCAAGTTCTTGGCTTCAGGATATTTCCTTTTAGTAATGAATGATGTTTACCCTCGGGACAAATATCTCTTCTCTCTTCTTTTTTGGCCAGGTGCAACTTTAAAAGCTAAGTGGGCCCTCCACATTTTTCTAGCTCTTTGCTTGGGATGCAGGGTATTATTCTGTCCAGAATTCCAGGCATGTGACATACCATACAGGCTACAATTCCAGACTTGCAGTCTTCTGAAGTTCAGCTGTTCTCAATACTTGCACAATTCCTATGGTAACAGTTTATCATCAAAACCACTGTAAAATAATTCAGTGTTGATATAACTGAGATAACTCTTAAAAAAATATTTGCTAAAGAAATACTCAGCCACCACAGAGGCCAGGTTTTGGGAGCAGCATGACCTAGGCAGAAGAGTCATCCAATTTTCCTCTGTTCTGATGGTAAATTGTGTGTGTCCCAAAGCATGTGATGCTTCCAAAACATGTGTCCATTTTTTTTACTACATTGCTGCAAATAATGCACATATCTTGTCTGATGTGAACTGTTAAAAACATGAGCATTTCACACAATCTTCTAGGATTTCATGGCCTCAAGACAGTCTTGACCATTTAACCTGACTGCATCAGGCTGTAATGGTATTTCAAGGGCATTTATTTCATTAGACTTTAACATGTCAGCACACGACCAAAGTGCCCAGAAGAAACAAAAATAAAAACTACCTGACTTGAACTTGTAAGATAATGAAAGCACAACATTTACGACATTTTGAATCCTGATATTAAAAAGAGTGATATTGTAAGGAATGTGGTTCATAGGCCTGTAAGTAATTATCACAAGTGTGAATTTAGAGAAAAACAGTTTAAAAGTTTAAACTCCCATCAAATTGTAATGATTCTTTGGGACTGGAATGGTAGAAGTGGTTGTCTCTTTAGCAGCTGGTGTGAGCCTGGCTCTCCATTCCCCCCTTTTAAAATATTGCTCTTCTGCAACCTTTTTCAGGAGGCTCAGCAAGAAAACTTAAACTCTAACGAGGCACAGAAGGAAGGAGACTGTTTTCAATACTTTCCCACTTTATCTCCATATAATACAGCCAAAAGCTCACTCTGATGGTAAGTAAATACCCATAATTTGTGCACACTATCAATGCATTAGCTTTTGTTCTGAAGATACTTTCTTATTTCTGCTTTTATTCTAGTAGTTCTCCATTTTTAGTTTGCCCTCACAAAGAGATACTTTCCACAGCCTAAATGTGTCAACACACCTATACACAGGCAACAATTGTTTTCAAGAGTATTTGTAACATCCAGGGAAAGAGCATATAAATAAAAGAGCACAGATACATTTTTAACATACTGCCATGCCACCACCTCCCCCAACCCAGAAGCATCTCCACAGGACCATAAAATGAAGCCTTGACAGGGACAGCATCGAGGGAAGTTGATAAAAAAATATTATTAAAATAAAAACCCCCTATGTGATACAAAACAACCAGCATCAAAGTATGGCAGGATACATTTAGCAGGGGAAAGGTTTGTTATCTGCAACTTGATGGCACCTCCTTCGCCAGAGAACAGTTCTACTTGGTCCAATTCAGTCATTCTCTTCTAGATACAGATGTTGCTGCTGGAAGCTTGAGGATACTCTGGCAGTGCTTCTGACTGGCAAGGGGGAGTTGGGCTCACCCCCAGTACTGGGTGGTCTCCAGGGAATCCCATGGGAATGCTGGGCAAAACACAGCTGCTTTCAAGCTAAAAGAGAGAGCAAACAGAGCACTGAGGTGTTTTGCAATGCTTTACTAGGGCTAGAGGAGGCTGGCAGGAGCAAGAACATGCCTGCTAGTGCATATTAGTCTACTACTAAGACATATTACTACACCACCACTGATGGTACAGGGCTTTAGCAGTGACCCCATACACATCCCCACACCTTCCCCTCAGCTCCTCTCTTGTCAATGAGGTGACAGATCAGCATTTGCAAGAGGCTGAAAGTGCAGAGAGAGCAAGTGCATCCAGCCTCCTTAGCTGGCACTCATTTTCACCTACTGACCTGCTAATTGACCCTCTGCAGAGCCTGACAGAATCACAGGATATCAGGGACTGGAAGGACCTCAAAATATTATCTAGTCAAATCCTCCTGCCAGAGCAGAAACACCTAGACCAGGTCACACAGGAACTCATCCAGATGGGTTTTGAATGTCTTCAGCGAAGCAGATTCCACAACCTCTCTGGGCTGTCTGTTCCAGTGTTTTGTTACCCTCACTGTGGAAAAGTTTTTTCTTACATTTCTCTGGAACCTTCTATGTTCCAGCTTGTACCCATTACTCCCTATCCTATCTTTGGAAGTCACCAAGAAGAGCCTGGCTCCATCCTCCTGTCACTCACAGCCCTTTGGCTCACTCACAAAAACCTGTCTGTAAATTATGGGGACAGTGACTCCTGTCTAGAGACCAGACAAAGAAACAACAGCCCAGAAAGCACCAAGCATGGGAGTAAAGCAAGGTCCTTACCCTGTGCCTGCTCTCCTGGCTCAGCACGGAGTTGTATGTCCCATAGGAGTTCATGGGAATCTGCAATGGATTGCTAATGCTCCCAAAAGGCTCGGGAGCTGAACTCAGAAAAGGGTGCTGGGGCATGGAAGGAACAGGACTTGGCTGGTTATTGGGATTAAGTTGATCTGAAAAGGAGGGTTGAAAACTGGAGTATGGAGCCATCTCTTCCTGCCCCACCTGGCTGCCCACAGTTTCCATGTTGCATAATCTGTTCAGATTGAAGTGTACTGCTGGACTTCTGGGCCTTGGATGCAAACAGCTTGGGTGCTGGGAGATCAATTCTTGGCTGGGGACATAAAAAACAGGCTGAGATGAAGACCCCGGGAGTGGAGAAACATAGTCCTGCCATGGGCTGAGGCTACTGCTAGGAAGGAGGTGTAAAGTGGAGTCAGGGCTGTGGCCACACAACCCGTTCATTAGCAAATGTTGGTGTTTCAGCTGGTGTGCATCCTCTTGGGTGGGATATATTGCCAGCAAATCACCCTCCAGCTGTGGAGCCCTGGGTGGCTCCTGAGGGCAAGGTGCTCCTGGAGGTGACCTAGGAACCTGGTCCCATAGGGTGCCCTGTGCTGGCTGGAGCAAACAGAGCAAATCTTCATCCCTATTTGGCCTCCACTGCAAGCCACAAGATGGCTCTTCCTCCTTGGCTGGCTTCAGCAACAGTAGGGGTGGTTGCCCTGGTGAATCATGGAGGGGCTGTTCCCACAGCAGAGCGGGGGGATGACCTGGGGCACTGCTGGGCTGCACCATTTGCTGGGGCAGGTACTGAGAGACCTCATCCTGCACATGGGCCTGGTACATAGAGTTGCCTCCATATGTGCTTGAGGATGTGCCTGGCAGGAGACAGGCCTGTTGTCCTCCCTCATGCTTGTTCGTTGGAGTGGTGTGAATGTAAGAGAGAACATCATTGCTGGTGAGGGAGTTTTTCAGGAATGGAGTGCCATTGAGGTCCATATTGACCATCACCATTTTATCATCCAGCAGCAGGAGCTCCAGGTCTTTGGTGTTCAACCCCAGACCCTGCAAAGCACTGAAGAGCTCATTATTGGAACAGCTCTGGTCACTCTTAATTGAGAGTGAGTCCAGGGTGGACATGAGAGGGTCCTCCTGCTGCAAATCCACCAGCTTCTCTTTGAGGCTGTGCCCACTTGAGGAAACTGGAGCAGCACCTGCATTCCAGCAATCTCCTCCTGCATCCAGCAAAGGTGCATCCTTTAGGTGGTCCACAAGACTGTTGCTGAAGGAGCAGTTAGATGCAGGAGCTGGATGAGAGATGTACACTGCCTTGTCCTGTTGCATCACAGCACCCAGCAGAGAACATGGGTCGGCACCATCCTTCTGGGAGCACCCTCTGTGGCCAAGGGAGGTTTTCTTGGACTTGCTGGCTTTCCTTTTGTTCTGGAAAGGGTCAGGGAAGCCTGGGGGAGGGTAAGCACTTCTATATAAGAGTGCTTCTCCTGTAGCAAAGGTAAAGGGAAGATGCATGGACCGTTTCTGAAGGTGCTCTCCTCCTTCTTCATCTCTGCAAGACAGAAAAAGGAGAGACTGCAGCTTTCATGCGCACAAACACACCCCACAAAGTGCTTTTGCAGCAAACACTTGTGATTCCTGAAAGTCTCTTTGCTATTTTAATGCCAGGCTGGACAAGGCACTGAGCAACCTGATCTAGTGGGAGGTGTCTCTGCCCATGGCAGAGGAGTTGGAACTAGATGATCTTGAAGATCCCTTGCAACCCAGACTATTCTATGATTATATCATTTGACTGATACTAGCAACACTGCAGATCCTTGTTGCTCAGGCACCTGTGTATCTCTACAGCTTCTGCTCTAGCAGCCACCAGTCTCTCCCAGGGTAAGCTGGAACTAGTGCCCAGGACACCAGGGCAGGGATGTGCCCAGTTCGGAACCCTCAACATAGGGATGCTGAGCTATTGGAGCAGATCCAGAGGAGGGCCACAAGGATGATGAGAGGGCTGGAGCACCTCCCTTATGAGGACAGGCTGAAGGAGTTAGGGTTGTTCATCCTGAAGAAGAGAAGGCTCAGGAGGGACCTCAGAATAGCTTCTCAATACCTGAAGGGGGCCTACAGACAGGCAGTGGTAGGACTTTCTAATAAGGTCCAGGATACCAGGACTAGGAGTAATGGATGCAAATTGGAAGAGGGGAGATTTAAGCTGGATCTAAGAAATAAATTCTTTACTGTGAGGGTGATGAGACACTGGAAAAGGCTGCCCAGAGATGTCCCCTTCCCTGGAGGTGCTTAAGGCCAGGCTGGATGAGGCACTGAGCAACCTGGTGTAGCGGGAGATGCCCCTGCCCATGGAAGGAGGGTTGGAACTAGATGATATTTAAGGTCCCTGCCAACTCAAACCATTCTATGATTCTATGTGAGGTGCAGGGTACTGCTCATTGCTCTCCTTTACTTGCAGGGTGGCCTTGCTGAGGAAAACATGGCTGAATAGCAACAATGCTCAGTATGACTGCTCCTTTAGAAGGCTCAAGAAGCAATGACAAATGGAACTTGCTGCCAGTCTCAGGATGCCCCAGAGCTCTCATCAATGGAAAAAGATAAAAAAAGCAATGTCCCCAGCCCAGTCTGGACTGATGCACTTACACCAAGGGCCTCTGGGTAACAATTATGTACTCGGGCTTGCCATTCTTGTAGACAAGCCGGGCATTGGCCTGCACCCACTTCCAGCTCTTCTCCTTTGTCAGCAACCGGAAGACTGTCAGGCCACTCTCTCCTGTCTTCATCACTGCCAGGAAGAAGCACATGTGTCAGGCACTGTCAGCATGTCACCTAACATGACATGCTGTCTCTAACAATGCTGCCACTTACAGCCAGAAGAAGCAGGTGGCATCATGCAGTAGCATGGCTGGCACACCCAGGGGACATCATCCCAGCTCAACACCCCTCACTACACATCACCCCAACCTCCCTTCAGTGAGAAGAACTTCAGAGCAAGGCATAAAGCAAAGCATCCTATGCTTGGCCAAGGCAGACAGTGGAGTTAGCCATAGCCCAGCCCACTCATCAGCCTCAGGAGTAGGCATCAAGGAAGAGACTTACTCCTGACATGGTTCTCAGCACAGTACAGCATGTCAGCAGCATGGACAAACTGATAGCCGGTGCCACACACCCTCAGCTCCGCCTCGGTGTAGCCCAAAACAATCTTCCCCCTGTAGGGGACAAAGTATGCACCAAACTGAGAGCCACAGCCAGAGAGGGACATCACCCAGGCAGGGTAAGGATCAGCATGCTGGAAACCTGCAGTGTCACCTCTCAAATCAGCTCTGCTGCTTACTTGGCATCACAAGCCAAGGGGGTGAAGTCCAGCTTGTGCTTTGTCCTAAAGATCATGTTCTTGGTTTGGATCTGCAGGATGGATGGGGGCTGCAAGGGAGTGGAGATGGCAAAGAGAGCAAGCTGGGGTGGCAGTGCAGACCCATCTTCAGACCTTTTGTTCTGCCCGTGGAGGAATTTCAGCCTCCCTTGAAGGTTCAAAGCCTGGGAAGAGAAGAAAAGCAATGGATGACAAAGAAAAATAAGTGAATAGAAGGAGGAGAGCTGCTTGGAAAGCAAGCCATCTCACTGCTGAGGTGATGCAAATATAACTCTTGCAATTCATCCCTTGCAATTCCTGCTGAAACAAGAGGGAGGATCAAGGTTTTGCAACACTGAGCTCCCTCAAGACTGAAGAGTAGAAAATTAAACAGCATTATTACACCTGTAGTATGAAGGTAAGAACCCCATTAAGTTGCAGCAGACAGAAGGGATGAGCATCACCTACTTTGGTCTTAAGTGATGCCTTTAGCACACAAAAAAAGCTGTCAAAAGCAATTTTATTTAAGATTTAGTATCTCTGGAAAGGGAAAAAACACACACAAAAAGGCTGTGGGTGAAGACCAAACCTATGAAAAACATCTGTCATGGTTTTGGCTGGAATGGAATTAACTTTCTTACTGACAGCTAGTGTAGTGCCATGTTTTGGATTTAGGACGAGAATAATATTTATAACAGACTAATGGTTTTAAATGTTGCTAAACTGTTAAGGCCTTTTCTGCTCCTCACAGCGAGTAAGGCCTCCCTGACAATGAGTAGGCTGGGGGGGGGCACACTGCCAGGAGACCTGACCCCATCTGACCAAAAGGATATTCCATTCCATGTGACATCATGCACATTGTATAAAGCTGGGAGAAGGTGGAAAGGAAGGAATTATATTTGGAATTACGGTGTTTGTCTTCCCAAGTGACCATTACACATAATGGACCTGGACTTCCCTGGAGATGGCTGACACTTGCCTGCCATTAGGCAGCAGTGAATTAATTTCTTGGTTTCCTTTGCTTGCGTGAGCCTTTTGCTTTTATTTAACCCTCTTTATCTCAACTTGTTAGTTTCCCTTATTTTCCCTGATTATTTTTCCCATTCTATTGGTGGGGAGGGGTGGGATGAACAAGTGACTGTGTGTTCCTCGTTGAGGGCTGGGGTTAAACAAGGTTAACAGCAGAAACGCCTCCTGGTTGAGACAAGCAGGTGCTGCACGTGACAGAAAGGAGCACTGGATCTTTCAACGGCAACTAAAATGCTCCAGCAATGGTACAGACCCCTTAGGGTGAACATCCCTCCTGGCATCCCAGATAGTCCTGAATCGTCTGGAGGTCATGCTGTAGATGTCTCTACTCACCAGGAAACCAGAGGAATTATCCAGGAGGCAGCGAAAGCGACACACAAAGCTCCTTTCCAGAAAGGAGGAGTTTTCTGGAGGCATCTGATCTGGCTTGTACGTGACAGCAGAAGAGTCCAGATTCTTGTACCCTGTAAGAGAGAGAAACTGGGAAAGGAGCAAGAAGGATGTCTGGCAAGGGTTGGAGGTCATGAGAAAGGGCTGCAGGTTCCCAAAATCAGGTGCTGTGTCAGTTTGTGGAGCACATCAACAAAACTCAGGGAAAGATGCAATGTTTGGATGAAGCCATAGCTTGAGGCACAGAGACACATGCCCCAAACAAGCACTGTCAGAAAGCTGGGTTCCCCACCATACACAAGGAGCTAAACATCTCATATCTACCAGGATGTTGGAAATAGATGTTCTTTAAGGTCCCTTCAAACCCAAACCATTCTATGATTCTGTGTCTGGCTCCCAGCCGATTTTTACCTTCTGTGGAAGGCTGACCCTCAGGAGCATGGGGTGGGCTGAGGGCCCAGTGGAGGTTACGCTTGAATTCCTGCTGGTCTTCACTGTGAATCAGCTCAAAGACACTCTGGTGCATGACATCTGTCTGGAGACAAAAAAACCATGAGGTCTGTGGCCTGTCCCCAAGGCACCAATTCTCACATCCCACCTGGGAGCAGCCTGTCACGGTCTCAACCCACCACATCTAAACCAGTTTCCCTGATGTTGAACAAGGTTTGACACCTTCCATCAGAACTGATGCTGGTAGGAACTATCAGCATATCTGGCTCTGAGGACCCCTTGTCCATGTTGGGCCAGATCTCCCCCTTCCCCATCCTAAAGAGCCTTTAACATCAGGAATTCCCTCAGATAACCTCATCCCAGTAACATGACATCCTTCAAAATCCTAGTGCTGACTTAAAGGATGAGATGAAAGCATGGGCTGACCTTTCTCCCGCCAAGAAACTTGCAGCTATTCTCCACCACCAAGGAAACCCTCTCCCCCCTCTGCAGACCCATCAGACCAAGTCAGAGGTATCCCACCAACCTGATGGAATCCCAGATAGTCCTGAATTGTATGTGATGAGTAAAATATCAGTCCTTCTGATGTCACCACCAACACGAAGCCATTGAGTGCCTAGGGGAGTGAAGAGATTATCAGGTACATGCCATAGTCAAATTTTTCTAACCAGATGGCAAGTTTCACTGTGTTCAGGTACTGGTCACCCATGTCCTGTCTGGTGCCATCTAGCAGGCAGCTGAGCTGCTGCACCACCAAAAGAAAGCTGTGGAAGAGGAGATGAAACATGGGGAACCTGGAAGGAAAGGAAGTTTTGCCCAATGGCACCTCTCTGTTGCAATGCTGGGCACAGCTCTGGCTCCCACCAAATCCATCAATGGATCAAGTAACTCCAAGGTTTCACATCCTTCCCTTTGGTCCCATCATTCCAGAAATTCCCAGAAGTGGTCCCTGGGAGGCCTATGTCGGATCCAAGACCAAAACCATAATGTACCACTAACCTGCAAGCAGAAAAGCTACAGTAGCCAGCTCTATCTGGCTTCCCCCACTTTGTAATGTATAGACATCAGCATTAATTAGGGTCTAGTGAGTAATCTCAGCCAATTCCAGCTATTAATTGCTGCCAACTCCTGTTCCATTGTCCAGGTCGATGTTTCTCCCCCCCACCCCTTTCCTTTATCCTGGACACAAACACTCTCTCTATTTACTAGGGTTGATCTCAGAGTGTGGGAATCTGCCACAGAGGTTAATTAATGCTGCCAAATTCACTTTAACCCTTTGAGCAGCTCCAGAGGCTTTGCTTCACCATGGCAGAGGCAAGGAACATCTTGTGGCACTCTGTCATTCCCCAGTTGACATGTACCTGCACTGCTGTGCACCTGAACAGAAGTGGTCACCCAGTTCTTAGCCTGTAGAGGTGTTTTTCATGCTTAATCCCAGTTTAAGAGACCCTCTGCTGCTGGAGAGAGCATTGGTGGGAAAGGATGGGACAAGAGTCTGCTCCGAGTCTGTTTTGTCCCCTTGCTTGGCTCTCACCAAGACCTTCATTACTGATCCTCAAGGTGCACAGCATGGTCCCTCCTCTCCAAAAATTTTCGATCTCGACCTATCTAGTCAGAAAGATCTGATACAGCTGGAGAAAGAAAGTTTGGAACAAAAACACCAAAAACTTTCCCCTCTCATCAGCTGTTTACAACATGCATTCATTAAAGGTAACATATATGTAATTAATCCTTTCTGTCCACACAGAATCCTTTCTGCCCTTTTTCTGTCCCTTTATTTATGTTAATTATTTAACAGAAAAATGGGAGCAGCACAAGCTGAACTTGGTTTGGAAAAGGAAGAGCCCCAACTCTGAAAATGCACCCCTGAAGAACTAACCTTTCAAACTGTCTTCTGCAACATCCTGGGACACCTCACCTGTAACCACCCCGCTGCTTGGATTTCAGCCTGATAATCAAAGCTACCTTGTGATGGATTCTGTTACTTGAACCAAAAATATTTCATCTAATTAAAAAAAAAATCTGCCTACCCTATACGGCAGTTTTAAATGACAAACACAAAGCCAGGGTTTTGCCTGGTGCCAAAAATCTGAAGAGCTGACCCGTAATCGAGAACTTTATTTAGGATAAAGACTGGGCTCCAGTCTTTCCTGCCTTTTGTTTACATCAGGCTGTTCAGGAGCTTTTCCTCTCCAAGCAACTTAACATTCTTGGAAGCTGGAAAATTAGAAGAGGGAAAAGGGAGAATTGGCGCAGAGCAAGAGACAAGACAAAGGAGTGTTGGACACCAGTGGTCAGGTGGATGAGGTGGAAGTAGCTTTTTTAAACACATAAGAACATTTCCTCATGGCATAGTCACAGGTTCTGAGCCTCTGCTGATTCCAACATCATACAAATGGGCCCCTGTAGAAGCAGATATAAAACCACTTATTTTAACATCCAGCTTGGTACCTCTACAAGCATAACATCAAATTGGTGACCAGTCATGGTGAGTATGGTTATACTCACAGCAAAATCCTCAGTTATTTGGTTATTAAACATCTTGTCTTCAAAATTTCTCTCACTAGACATGGAGATCCTGGCTCCCTCCAGCTCTCAAGCAGGACATGAACTACATTTATTCTAAGAGCTAAGCAAGCTTTTGGAAATGAGCTTGACTGATCAGCACACACACCCCACTCTGGTCAACAGCCAGGCATGGGACAGTGCTGTATCTCATGTTTTGGGTGGGAAAGGAAAGGGAGACTGATGTCCTCACAGGACCTTGAGCTGCCAGAGCCTGACCTATTCCTATTCACCATGCATCTCCTGCCATCTCAGAATAAACAACGAAAACAGCAGCCTCAGCCCAGCTGGGCTGCAGCATCACCAGTACTGCCTCCAGCACTAAAGGAGCTGAGTTCCCAGGATACATCTAAGTGCTTATGGGATAAGCATACAGCCCAACAGCACCTACCTATGTACTTGGGTGTCAAACACCACTGCTTGAAAACCAGGGGACAGGAGGAAAACCCATTGAAGGCACCTTCCAGGGAGAAGTGTCCAGCAAGCAGCACTAACCTGTAGGAGCAGCTCACCCTCTGGTACCAAGCCTGGAGCTGGTCCATTGCTGCAGCTCCCATCCCTCTCCACTTCTTTGTCACCATAATTCTTTAGAGCAGCTGCAGAAAGGAAAGAAAAAGGACTTCAGTTCTCCAGTGACACAGGCAAGCCACCATCTTCTGACTGAGAAGGACAGATGACCTACACGAAAGGGATTACAACAAACCCCACTCTTTCTATTTCAAGGGATACAATGGGGATAGTCTAGTCAATGCTGTCTGATTGCAGTTCAGCAACAGTGGGTTTAATTCAATCAAATTAAGGCAAGCCACAGCTCACAGTGGGAAAAAAACAACATGGAAAGATGTGCACACATACATGGATACAAATGCAAACACCTGGGATCATGGGCAGCCCTACAGCGATCGATGCACAATAAACATCGTGATGGAGGAAATCCATCACTCAGTCTCACCAAAAGATTTGCCTGTAAATTTGGTACTGTGCTGGGGTGGGCATGCCCACACTGCCACATCCCAACTCCTCCCTGAAACCCATCCTTCTGCTGGCCAGGACCAGCCAGAGTCCTCTGAGTCAGAGCCCAAACAGATTGCACAAAGTCCCAGACCAAGCAGAGCAGGGTGGAAGCCCAGATATGGTCCTGTGGTGTGAATGGAGCAGGTTCCAGGCAGTGTCCTTCCAGAAACTTGCTTTTCTGATCCCCAGGAGTAAAATTCAAGAGCTATGAATTATTTAAGGTCTTCAGTCCTTCTCTGTGAGCTCCCAGATTGCTGTGCTGCAGGTACAAGATAAAAATAAACCTGCACAACAGAAGAGCAGCTAAAAGGTGCTGCCTTCTGCTCCAAGGTCTGAGGGAATGATTTGGTATTTCCATGTAAAAGAAAAAATTGATCACAACTGCTGCCTAACAGCAGGATTTCCTATCAGTGTCTGGACTGATCTTAAGCTGAGGGGCCAGAGGAAACCTAAGTTGGAATCAGAGAATGGCCGACTGTCCTCCATGAAGATACTGGCTGCCAAACCCAACTTGCTCCTACAGACAGCATCAACCCACCAGGGCAGAGGAGCTACTCTCACATAAACCAGAATCCCTGTGGGGGTTTTCCCCGGATCTTCACCAGTGTGTTTTCCATCCAAGCATCTCGAGGAACCCCAAAGATGACCTGCTCTTGGCTGCAGATATCTTGGGCTGGCCTCCTGCCTGGTGTCTCCCCCAGCTTTGTTCTCTCCATAAAGAGTCCTGTGCAGCCCCTCGGGTCAGCAATTCAGCAGAAGTGTCATAGCTCATCAGCCTGACAGAGCGGAGAGGAGCTGGAGAGCTACTGTAGCATCCTCCCCACTACACTGCATCTTCCCCTCCTGCCCAGCCACCTTGGGCAAGGGCAAGGCAGGAACTGAGCAAGCTCAGCTCTGGGGAAAGGTGGCCTTCTCAACACAGCACCCACCTTCATGTTAGGCAAAGACACAAGGTGCATTCTTTACCCTCACAGGGTGACAGGCATTAGCAGAGGGCAAAGAGAAAACAACACAAAAAGCCCAAGAGAAGTGGCTTTTCATGAGCTTACTCACTCTGGCCACTGGCATTCCCTTTGCCACTGACAGCTGTGGAAGGAGGAAGATGAGGAGAGGGAAATTAAAGCCTTAAAGCAGCAAGGTTTGCACATTTCTCCTGTTATTTATAGAATCATAGAATGGTTTGGGCTGGAAGGGACCTCAAAGATCATCTACTTCCAATCCCCATGCCCTGGACAGGGACACCTCCCACCAGCCCAAGATGCTCAAAGTCCCATCTAGCCTGGCTTTGAACCAACCCCTCCTGGGATGGAGAATCCGCAGCTTCTATGGGCAGCCTGCTCCAGTGTCTCACCACCTTCACAAGGAAGAATTTCAGTTTAAAACTATTTTCCCTCATCCTGTTGCTACATGCCATGGTGGTCCTCATACCTTTCTCACCAGGTCTCTGCTGCCTGATCCTTCACTGTTGTACTCCAGCAGCAGGAGGGTTGAGAAGCCAACAGGGGTGGATTTTCTCTCTACATCTCCAGGCCAGCACTTGCCTCAATGCCCAGCCTGAGAAGCTATTTCACATGATGCTGAAGGGACACCTTGCGGGGTTCCAGGTTTGCCAGTGAACTCCTGAACCTGCCAGGGCTTTGTAGACACAAGAAATCTCTGCACTAACACGTGGGTATTAACATTTCTGAGAGGATATCTCTCAGCCCCCCTTCTCTCCACACAGAAAACCCTCCAACATGGAGCAGGGTTTTGCATCAGCTGTAGGCTGGAAAGGAGCAAAATGAAATTACCTGGTCCCAAAACCCCTCTGGGTTTTAATGCAGGAGAAGCAGTAGAAGGAAATGCAACCGCTTCATGGTTCTTCAAGAGCAGCAAGGGGTTCTGCTTCCTCACTACTGCATTTAGAAGAAGCAATGAAACACTGAACCCAGCTGCAAGTGATGGCAGGGATGTCTATCTGCATGGCAATTATTAGTCTGAGCAGGTCTTGCTTGGGGGAGTGGTGGTAATGGTGCTCCCTGCAAGCATTTTGCAGCAGGGTTCAATGCCCCACTGTGTACCAATCACTCTCCAGGGCAAGGAAAGATTGTCTGATTTACTTATTAATGAAAATGCCTTCTATCCACCTCTTCCTTTCTATCATTTGTACAAATTCCCTGAAAAACAGTTTTTTGACTCACACAGCCATAAGTACCTTACAGCAAGACACCTCCAGATCTTCCTTTTCCACTTGCCTCTCCCAAGTTTCTTTTGAATCAGCCGAAGTTGGTTCATTTTTAAAATAAAAAAGACTTTTGTTCATAGCTCAGCAGGAGCACACAATGCTGAGAACAGCAGCATGGTGCTAAGGGAGAAATGAAATGCTCTGAATTCACTGACTATCAGGGATTGGAAAGGACCTCAAGAGATCATCTAGTCCAATCCCCCTGCCAGAGCAGGAACACCTAGACCAGGTCCCACAGGAACTCGTCAAGATGGGTTTTGAATGTCTTCAGAAAAGGAGACTCCACAGTCTCTCTGGGCAGTCTGTTCCAGTGTTCTGTTACCCTCACTGTCAAAAAGTTTTTTCTTACATCTCTCTGGAATCTTCTATGTTCCAGCTTGTACCCATTACCTCATTGGAGGTCACCAAGAAGAGCCTGGCTCCATCCTCCTGACACTCACTAGTTACGAATTTATAGACATTAACGAGGTCCCCCCTCAGTCTCCTCTTTTCCAAGCTGAAGAGACCCAGTTACCTGAGTCACTCCTCAGAAGGGAGATGCTCCAATCCCTTCATCATCTTTGTTGCTCTGCACTGTACCCTCTCTAGCAGTTCCCTGTCCTTCCTGAACTGAGAAACCAGGCAGCAGGGCTGTGTCCTCCCTCATTTCCAAACCATCAGTTTGGTTTCTCACCACTGAGCTGCACAGAGCCCATTTTCCAGCAATGGGCCAACCCTTCTTGAGTTTACCTTTGCTTATTCATAATTGATGCCATGGTTCTGCTTACCACTTCAGAATACCTGCTACAGCTCCCCATTGACACAAACTTCATTAAATAGATTAATTATTTATCCCCTGCCTGAACAGTACAGATCCACCACCTTCCATGAGCACATCTGGTGAATAATAGATGGCTAGTTAAAAGATCTAATTGCACTCTTAAAAGCAAGGAAGGTTCAACACCATGTAGCTTTCTGTTCTGTCACCAGAAACACTTCAGTCTCAAAGGGAGAAGCATGTGCAGAGGTTTAAACAAGGACAAAGAGGACAAGGACCTGCCAGGGTCGCCCTTCTTCTTGCAGCATTGTCAGCAGTTTGAACCATCCCAGCTCCCTCCACTTGTCCCTCAAGCGTGCATCATCCCAGCTCAAAACCTTCACCTGGGTGTTTTTTTTTTTTGCCAGCTCTGCTTCTGTGTTTGTATTTGAAGGATCCTTGAGGGACCTCCACAGCTTCCTACAAGCTACTCTCACAAGATCCAGGGAGAAATATTTGGCAAGGAAAGCGGGCAAGAGGAAAACTGCCTTCCTTAGGGAAGTCACAAGACTTTCCCAGCTTAAACTGCTCTACTAAGGCCAGCTCATTACCTAGGCAATTAAGAAAACAGGCTGATCACAGGACTAGACTTTATTTTTTTAAACCAGCTCTTGGGTTTTATTGCCACAGTTATTTGCAGTATGTGGCCCAACAGCTTGTAAGGAAGAAGAGCAGATGACATGAACAAATGAGTAACATTGGTCCTCTCCAAAAACTGCACATCAATAAATGCACATCCCAATCTCCCACCTTCACCCCAAAGTAGAGGTTTCTGGGACACAGTTATATGGCCTGTAATATGGCAAATAACATGGGAAACTCCTGGCACTAAACTTGTTTTATGGTCTGTTAAACTAGAAAGATTTGCCAGACTACAAAAAAAGGAGGAGAATGAGACAACCGTAAGACCATAGAGTTACTTGTTCCCTTGCAAGGAGACAACCTGGCATCAGAAGCTTCATAGCAGAGACACCCAAGCCAGTAATTAGCCCGTGGTGTGAAGAAAACATTTGTTTAGATGAATAATATTGCTTAACAAAGACATTGTTTGATGGTCTCTAAATCCCTCCAAAGATTAAAGAACAAAACACTGAATGACCTTAAATCCTCTGATTTCTATCACCCAACTGCAAGCCTGAAATCATGTTCCCAAACAAGCAGAAAGGGAGCAGATACAGTCCTGGTTTAGACCATAGATAATAAAAAAATGAATGCATGAAGGAAATACATGCCTTAAAAAAAACAAACAAACAAAAAAACCCCCAAAGCTAAACATTAAGTAAGATGCTGAAACAAAATTCAAAACCGATTTTGAAGTAGCCAGGAGGAGGGGACACAACAAATTATTTAAGAAGGGGTGGAGGAACAGCAGCTGGCACAAACCTGCTGGGGTGAGTCAATGTTGGTGATCATCCCCACCACCTGAGACCTACTCCAGGAGGACACGCTGAGATGTCTCTCCTCATACATTACGCTCTAGTTTCTTCCCTTGCCTTTCCTCCGACTTCTTTCAGGGAGCACTCGAGCAGGGATTGGAGCAGGGGATAAGCCAGTTACCACTTCCCCCCCCAGTCAACACCAGTGTTTCCACTGCCTGTTTCTGAGCTGCCTTCTTACAGCTCTGGGATGGGCTGGCTGCTCTAATTAAACAAAAAAAGATCCCGAATCACTTATCGGATGTTTTTTCATCCAATCTCATACAGGACCTAATAGCCTCCTGGGGACCCTTCCCTGGGCAGCCTGTTCTAATGCTTGATAACCCTTTCACTGCACAAATTTCCCTTCACATCCCGTCTAAACTCCCCTGGGGCAACTTGAGGCTATTTCCTCCTCTCGTCCTATTTCTTGTTACTGGGGAGAAGGGAGAATTGCACAGAACCCCTCCAGCCTGAATTATCTCAATTTTCTATTTTAGCAGAACCCCATCAACAAAAAACAGATCCATCCTCACAGAAACTCGTAACTCCAGAGAAGTGGGAACTCCGCTTTCCCCCAGGCGCCATACATCCCAAACTCCCGCAGCTTGGAACAGCAAAGCAGAAAACTTGAAAAGGGGAAGAAAAAAGAAAACCACTTCTGGAAGGTGAAAAAGGAGAAATGCGGCGCCCCTTACCGCTGCAGAAGCTCTTGGCACGGAGATAACCGGCGCTGAGCCGCAGGACCGAGAGTTTATCCAGCCCAGCCACCACCTCCTCGGGAAAGGGCAGCAGTCCCGCCAGCCGCTCCAGCTCGCGGTTCAGCCGCTCCCGGTGCCGCTTGGACGGGTTGGAGGTACCTCCTTCCGCCGCTCCTGGCTTCACCCTAATGGGGCAGAACCACGTTACCGCTCGCCTCGAGTTACATCCCCCTCCAGCTCCCTCCCCGGGACGCTTCCCACCGCCCCAAACTCACACCCGGGGAACCGGTTTTCTCCTCTTGCGACCCGCGTACATGGCCCGGACCGGGAGTAGCGCTCGGCGCATCCCCCGGCAACCACCGCCGCGAAACCCGGAGCCTCCCCGAGGGGAGATGAAGGGGAGAGACCCCGCCTTCACCCCCGCCCCCGAGAGAGGAGGGGCTGGGCCTGGGAGGGGGCGGGGGGGGGAGGGGCTGAGAGGTTGAGAAGAGTTTGAGATCTGAAGAATCCC